>JAHRHZ010000012.1:2487957-2534353 GCA_024137785.1 Ginglymostoma cirratum
ACATGTCCATTATAGTGCGGGCAGGGTCCCAGCCAGACATGTCCATTCCAGTGTGGGAAGGGTCCCAGCCAGACATGTCCATTCCAGTGCGGGAAGGGTCCCAGCCTGACATGTCCATTCCAGTGTGGGAAGGGTCCCAGCCAGACATGTCCATTCCAGTGCGGGAAGAGTCCCACCCAGGCTGATTCAATTTGGAGCTTCCCGCAAGTTTGAGTTACTTGAGCGACTTCACATGTGTATCAGAAGTGTCCTGACCCTAGATAGCCTGTCAGCTTGTTTCCATCCATTTGAAGAAATAAACAAAAGTGCCAGAAGCTTCCATACCAATGATACTGATAAAACAATTTGTACATATTGTATCAGATCGCGATCTCGCAGTTTGTCTCTACTTAGTTCTTTAGTCATATGATGGCCTGGAGCTGGCCGTTTAGCTTTCTAACCTATTCCACCACTCTATCAGGTCAGGGTTGAAAAGTACCTTAACCCCTTCAATCCACCATGTTTCATTCTCTTACTCACAAAGCATCTATCCATCTCATCTCTGATACTTTTTAATTGATCGAATCCTTCCCTTCCATATGTTTGAAGTTATGAATAGGACATGCCTTTGCTGGGCACATGTGTGTACCTCTCTCTCTCCATCTTCCTGTCTCTCTCTATGCTTTGTTCACTTTTTCTCTCTCCCTCACAAGTCCCTCTCTCTCTGTTTTCTACTTCTCTCTCTAGCCCAGTCTCGCTTGTTTCATTTCTTTCTCTCATACCATTTCCCTCTATCTCTCTCTCTCAGGTCTGTATATCTACCCACTGATCTTCTCTGACATTAGGTTTGAATGTCAATGTTGTGTTGCGAGACTCGAAGTCTGACCTTGCCCTTTAATCAAAGTGTGTCAAACATTGCCTGTGGATCAGGGGTTAGATTGGGTCGATCAGAGATTAATTACTATTTGCTGAGGTAAATGAACAGCACAGGGTCAGCAGAAAATAACACATTTTTCACTTTTACTGCTTTTATAATTTAAAGTGTGACATCTGCAGCCTGATCAACAGTGGGACACAATTTTAGGAAAACAAGTGGATTGTACCTAACATAACTTTGACATTTAGCTCTTGATATGTTCTGTGTTTTTAAGGTCAGTGCTCTCATTGTAGCAGACCATGATGTAATTGCATGATAGTACAAATTGGACAGGATGAATTGCCTCCTGCTGTTTGTGTAATATTTTCGATACTGGAGTTGGGATCGCTGAACTTAATTCACATTGGTGGGAATGTAGGCTGCAGACCTTTCCTTGTTCATCTCAATGTGAAATAATCAGCAAGCAGACTAAACGTTCAGCTAGTTCATTACAGACTGATCTGGGATGGCTCTAATTAATTTATTACCTTAGGCCTGCGATGATAAGTTTAGCTTGAAGTCTGCATTGTAGCTTTCTGCGAACATGTTGTGTGGATTAATGTTGGACCGAAATAGCCTGAGGGTTGGCTGCGCTTATTTGAGGAAGTGGACTGCTGCCAGATCTGTTGCTTCATCCTCTGAGCTCCAAGCTGTCCAGGATTAATCAAAACATGTGACAAGAGTTCAGCTTCACTCTAAAAGATCTAACGGCAAGAAACAAGGATGTTAATGGAACTAGCTCCCTTAATCAAACCATGCGCACACGAAGAGCTTACAGTAAAGACATCCAATTGTACCAATTGATAATACACTTTGTGGACATTGCATCCGATCTACATCTCTTAGTATGTCCCGACATAGTTCTTTAGACATATAATGGCTAGAGGAGGCCACTCAGCCCCTCAAATCTGTTTCACCATTCTATCAGGTCATGGCTGATCAGTACCTTAACCCCTTTGATCCATCTTAGTTCTGTAACCCTTCATTCTCTTATTCACAAAAAAATCTATCCATCACATTTTGATGCTTTTTGATTGACACTCCCAACCCCAGCTTTTTGGGCCACAGAGTTTGGGATTTCCATCAGCCTTTGTGTGCTCCCTGACTCCAGGTTCACTTCCTAAGCTCAGAACCCACCACCCAGACCCACACCTTACCCTAATCCTGTAACCCTGCATTTCCCATGGCTAATCCACCTAATCTGCATATCTCTGGACGCTATGAGCAATTGAGCATGGCCAATCCACCTAACCTGCATATCTTCAGACTGTGGGAGGAAACCTGAGCACATGGAGGAAACCCATGCAGACTATTGTGTCACAGTGGAAGTGTCCCTGATTCTGGGACAGAAGATCTGGGTCCAAGTCCTACCTGCTCTGGATGTCAGATCAGGTTTGAACAGGTTGAAACAGCAGAGAGGGCTGAGTGGTATTAGCAGTTAATCCAGACACGCAGCTAATATTCTGAGGACCCTGGTTTGGACTCCCCCATGGCAGATGGTGGAATATAAATTCAAGAAAAATCTGAAACTAGTGATGACCATGAATTGTTTATTGGAAAAACTCATCTGGTTTACTCATGTCCTTTAGGGAAGGGAATCCACCATTCATCGCCTACAGGTGACTCCAAATGCTCAACAACAGGGTTGATTCTTATCTGCTCTTAATGCTGGTTTAGCCAGAAATGCCTACATCTCATGAACAAATTAAAATAATTATCACTGATCCTGGGTCAAAATCCTAGGCCTTTTTTCCTTCAGGGAAATGAGCCTTATTGGCAGGCCAAAAGGTAGCACAGTGGCTCAGTGGCTAGCACTTCTGCCTCAGAGTGCTAGGAACCTAGGTTCAATTCCAGGCTAAGCAATTGTCTGTGTGGGGTTTGCACATTCTCCCAGTGTCTGCACAGGTTTCTTCCCGCAGTCCAAACATGTGCAGGTTAGGTGGATTGGCCATGCTAAATTGCCCATAGTGTCTAGAGATATGAAGGCTAGGTGGGTTAGCCATGGAAAATGCAGGGTTTCAGGGATAGGGTAAGGGGTGAGTCTGGGTGGTATGCTCTTCGGAGGGTCAGTGTAAACTCAATGGGCTGAATGGCCTGCTTCCACCATGTAGAGATTCTATGATTCATTAGTAATTGCCCTTGACCTGTGTTCATTTTTCAAAGGGTAGTTATTTCTTGTGGGTCTGGAGTCACATGTAGGTCAGGCCAGTAAGGATGGCTGATTTCCTTCCCTGAAGCACATGAGTGTAACAGATGGGCTTTTATGACTGTGGTCACATAGTCACCATTAGACTAGCTTTTAATTCCAAATTTTATTGCATTTTCAAATTTCACCATCTGACACGGTAGGATTGGAAACATTGCTCAGATCAATCACCTGTACCTTCTGTAGCCCTCTATATTTCTACAAAGCCCCTCATTGGGAGCTTATTGCATTGTTGGTCTACCTACAGTACGTGGACTGCAGCAGTTTAAGAAGGCAGCTCACCATCACCCTCTCAAAGGCAACTAAGGACGGGCAATAAATGCTGGCCTGGCCAGCAACACCCATGCCAATGAACAATTTATTTTTAAAAATCCACCTATCCAGAATGAACTGACCCTAATGTTATGACCCTGCCTTCGTGACTTAATGACTTGGAAAATACAACAGAGAGCGATATATTTCAGCTCAGAAGAAAAGCGCTGCAGATGCTAGAAATCTAGGGTAAGAACAGAAATAGCAATAAAACGTAATAGGTCAGGAAGTATCTGCGGAGAGAAACAGAGAGTTAATGTTTCAGGTTCCATCAGAGCTCATGAAAGGTTTATTTGTGTGTATTTTATATTTTGAAAGTGGCTGAGAACACAATGATTGTGAGGTGTGTTGGTGGGGGAGATAGAAATGAGATGCACAGAGCTAAAGTACGGAGGCTGTGGGTAGGAATGGATGGACAGGGGAAATCAGGACCTTGAAGGTTACAGTGGAGATGGTTTGACCCAGTTCCCTCCACAAGCACACTTTCAAAATTGGAACGGGAATGAAGTATCTTTATTTTAGTCATGAACCTGCTAACCTTTCTCTCACTCTTTCCTTTCAACACAGTCCTCAGTGAAAGGAGAGAATGTGACTGTGATTGGCTGCTTGAATCACGGAATGCCTTTAGTATCATCAGACAACACCTCAATCCGTTGTGAATCAGGTAAACAGGGAATAAAACAGCGGGAGCTAAATGTTCAGCTTTTTAAGAGATATGGCATTGATGTAGAGAATCAATCATGATCCTATTGAATGCCAGAGCAGGCTCAAGGGGTTGAATGGCCTACTCCTGCTCCTAGCTTCTATGCTTCTATTCAAAGGTAAGGGGATTAGAGGGGATTGAAGGAAAAACTTTTCACCGAGAGGGTGGTGGGAATCTGGAACTCGCTTCCTGAAAGAGTGTTGGAGGCAGGAACGCTCAAGTTATTTAACAAGCATAGGGTGGCATGGTGGCTCAGTGATTAGCTGTGTGACCTCATGGTACTAGGGATCCTGGTTCGATTCCACCCTCAGACGGCTGTCTGTGTGGAGTTTGCACATTCTCCCAGTATCTGTGTGGGTTTTCTCTATATACTCTGGTTTCCTCCCACAGTCCAAAGTTGTGCAGGTTAGGCGGACTGGCCATGCTAAACTGCCCGTAATATCTGGGGATGTGCAGGTTAGGTGGGTTAGCCATGAGATTTTCGGGTTACGGGGATAAGGTAGGTGTAGTGGCTCTGGGTGGGATGCTTCCCCAGAGGGTTGGTGTGGACATGATCGGCTAACTGGCCTGTCCCTGCACTGTAGGGATTCTATGAAGCACTTGAGACACCACTGCATCCAGGGTGACAGGCAAAGTGCTGGAAAGTGTGATTAGAATAGATGGATGCTTGATGACCAGCATGGACACGATTGCCAAAGGGCCTCCCTCAGCAATGTAATACCCTCTGACTCTACAATAGTGGTTGTCAGCTGTCTGTGTCCCAAGCTCAGGAGCTGCCTGCCCCTCCCAACTTTCCCTAAGGACACTCCCTGGAGTGTGAGCAATTCTGTAAAAGAGATATAAATACCGAGACTCCACTCCCAGACAAGAAAAGACTATTCAACTCACTCAGTACTGAAACATTCCTGTCTTATCTTCTGTTCCAGAAACTTCTGCAGGGCTTCTCTTATTGGTCAACTCTACCTCAAATGTTACCAGACTGCGTATCCCTTACCCTCAGACAGGAAAATGGTACATCAGTCTACGTTCCCTCTGCTCAGCTGACTATGGGTAAGGTTCCCTGTTTAAATGGGACATTGTTCACTTAGTACAGGTGAATAATTCGATTTAGGGGCTGTGAATTCTGTGATGGGGAAAGTCCCTGAGGACTGAGGATATTATTTCCCTGAAGCACATTAAATTAAAGCACAGAAACACACAAATGAACACACGCCCAAATTTGGAGCAGGACTAGGTCATTTGGTCCCTCTGGATTACTTCACTATTCAGCAAGACCAAGGCTGAACTGATTGTGGGTTCAAATCCACATTTCCTCATTCAGTCCAACTGAACAATACTGGTCTTTGAGTTCCACACGAGCCTCCTATTCATCTCAATTTGTCAACACATCCTCCTGCTTCTTTCTCCCTACCTTTCCCTCAGTCGTAATTTCCGCACACTCTTTGACTACTTGCTGTGTCTGTGAATTTCACACTTCTGCCACTCTCTGAGTAAAGTTGGCATCATGAATTAGATTTTAAACCTTTCTCACCCACACCAGCCCACCCGCTTTTGGAATCTATACGATTATTGGATAAACAGCATGGAAACAGGCTATTTTGCTCAACCAGGCCATGCTGGTGTCTATGATTTACTTGTGTTTAGGGGTGGCATGGTAGTTCAGTGGTTAACACTGCTGCCTCACAGTGCTAGGGACCTGGGTTCGATTCCACCCTCCGGTGACTGTAAGTGTGGAGTTTGCACATTCTCCCCCGTGTCTGTGCGAGTTTCCTCTGGGCACTCCGGTTTCCTCCCACAGTCCGAAGATGTGCAGGCTAGGTGGATTGGCCATGCTAAATTGCCCGTTGGGTCCAGGGATGTGCAGGCTGGGTAAATTCGCCATAGGAAATGCAGGGTTACAGGGATAGGGTAGTGGGCTGGATCTGGGTGGGATGGTCTTTGGAGGGTTGGTGTGGACTCGATGGGCTGAATGGCCTGCTTCCACACTGTAGGGATTCCATGATCCTAAGTTCCTGCCCCATCTTTTCCATTGAATCTAACATTGGCATCCTGTATCCCTATCTCCATCACTGGCTTGTCTAGTCCCCCTCAAATGCCTCCACAGAAAATGTAGATTGTCATTAAAACCCATCTGGTTCACTAATGTCCTTTAGGCAAGGAAGTCTGTCATCCTTACCTGGTCTGGCCTACATGTGACTCCAGACATGCAGCAATGTGGTTGACCTTTAATTACCTTAATTAGGGAGGAACAATAAATGCTGACCTAGATAGCGATGTCCTCTTCTGTGAACGAATAAAAGAGAGTTAATGTTTTGAGCCAAAATGACTCTATTGCTCTCAGGCAAGCTGAGTATTTTCAGCACTTTCTGCTTTTTCTCTCCTTATTGTCCTGGGCTGGTTTATCACCCAGAGAGACTATTTGTCGCTCAGTTGTGGAGAATTTGATTTGTACTCATCCAAATCTCGCTAATGACAACAGAAATGGCTGAATAAACCAGAGATTGACGTCTGGAGTTTTTCTTAAATACAATTTGATTTGAAAGTAATTGGAAACCTGTTTATCAGAGAGATCCTGGATAAACCCAAGCAGTTTAATCTGGATCATCCTCCGATTTACAAGGAACAAAATAAAAGGGATGTTGGGAGAATGTGAACTTGTGCTGTCTCACTGAAAGCCTCAACCAGAATTAGTCAGTTGCGGAGTGAGATTGCTAAATCAGTTGTGAAGGCCTTTTAGCAGTAATCATTCACTCATTCACTGAACGTAGTAGTGAGCTGGGAACAGTGAGTGTCTCTGACAGCATTACACACAGAAACGTGGCCTCTGTGAGGAATGCAGAGGCCAAATTTGCAAACAAGAAGCTCCCGGAACATCAAGATGCTGATGCTCCGATAATCCGGTTTTGTGATGTTCAGTTTAATTTATTCACTCATGGGATTTGGACGTCACTGTGTTAAGCATCACCTTGGAGTCACACTCTGACAGAGCAGTCTCTGCTTCAGTTACTGCAGAGGAAGACACTGAGCTGAGAAGGTGCAGGATGCTCTGGCCTCGGTTTTCTCTGGGCCCCTCTTCTCAGCAGCTGAGCTTTTTGTTCCAATGACCTTCCAGTCACCGTCCAGAGGTTCTGGCCATCAGTGACTGTCTCCCAGTCGTCAGGATCACTGTCCACCATCTTCATATCTCTCTTACAGGGGTCCTTGTAGAATCGTAGAATGTTGCAGCACACAAGAAGACCCTTCAGCCCATCTAGTGTGGACTTGTAACAAAGGTGTGGAGACTGAACAGGTATTGACCCAGCAGCCAATCAGAAATTCTTTGTAACTGGAGCGATCTCTGGTTTTGGCAGGTATGAAGAGTGCAACAACGTGACGGCAGAGGTGTATCTGAGAACGTACCTGACTCCGTGCATAAATGAATGCGGCACGTATGGGCAGTGCAAACTACTGCGTACCAACAACTACCTGTACGCTGCTTGTGAGTGTAAGGCAGGTAAGATGTAGCTAGCTCCAGTCCGGCTGAGTCTATGTGTTTATGTGTGAGACCTTCAACCAAGAAGGAGGGTCACTGTACAAACCACTGCTCAATGAAACACTCAGGCAGCAGGTGTGGAGAGAGAGAAACGGAGTTAACATTGCACGTTGATGACCAGAACTGGGGAGAGTTTGAAATGTTTTCGGCTTTAACAATAGAAAGGGTGGGGCCGGAACCGAGTGAAGGTCTGTCGCAGGTTGAGATGGTTTAGTCTGCCAGCCGGACAGCTAGTGACAGACCCATGTCAACTCGCTTTGAACCTTGTCCAATTCAGTGGTAATGTACCTGGATTAGTAATCCAGAACTTCAGGTTAAAATTCTGGGGACCTGGGTTCAATTCTCACCACAGCAGATGGTGAAACTTGGATTCAGTAAAGATCTGACCTAATGGGGACTGTGTAACCACAGTCAATTACATCTGCTTCACCAACGTCCTTCAGGGATGGAAATCTGCTGTCTGTACCTGGTCTGGCCTACGCGTGACTCGAGACTCTCAGCAATACAGTGACTCTTAACTACCATCTGGGCAATCAGGAATGGGCAATGCGTGCTGGTTTAGCCAGCGATGCCCACATCCCATAAGGAACAGGGAACAGACCAGAACCCGAGGTTCTTGACAAGCTGGCAGGGGTTTTGTCTGGGGGTCAGAGACCCTGGAGGTGGACATAGTGCCCGCTGCTGAGCAGTCGAGGATAGCAACTCCATTCCGAATGGCAGTGTCACTGAGACAACGTCCTGATGTGGATCCCAGACGTTGGGTGCGAGGAGCTTGGGGAGAGGGCACAGTCATGGGGTTTCTGTAACTTCGTGTTTGAGGATGATGGCCACCCAGGTCGTGAGCAGCTGGTCTCCTGGATTCTGACCATGGACAAAGGCAGCAGAAGAGAGATGAAAATGAATTCTTTTACACACTGAGGAGTCGTGATCTAGAATTCAGTGTCTCAAATGGTGTCACAAGGAGACCCAACAGCCACTTTCCAAAAGATAAACTGTGTCAATTTTAAACAGCATGAACACAAAATTGCAGGGCTGTTGGTTAGGAGCAGGGTGAGTGACTGATTAGATAGTGCCTTGAAAGAGCCAGCATTAACTGGAGAGGCTGAATGGTCTCTGTCTGTTACTCTGACTGGTTTGTCCTGTTACAGGTTGGAATGGCTGGGGTTGTACTGATAACCTGGAGGCTTACTCGTACGGCTTTCAGCTCCTCTCCACCCTCCTCCTGTGCCTCAGCAACCTCATGTTCGTCCCACCCGTCGCCATAGCGATACGCAGCGAGTATCTCCTGGAGGCCTCTGTCTACATTTTCACCATGTTTTTTTCAACGGTTAGTGCCAGAATTTGCCCAGTCAGAATCTCCATGGGTCAGTCTCACTGAGGATAGTGGGTAGGGTCTCTCCAAACAGGACGGTAATTGTTTGACCTTTGGCCTTTGCTTAGAGAGCACAGCTGGGCCTGAGCTGATGGTTGGGAAGGTGACCGTTCACTCTCAGTGCCTCTGGGTCACTGAGAGTGTGCAAGACCACGTACGGTTCCCGATCCCGATCCCAAATCCTGATCCCGATCCTAATCTCCACTCAGAGCCAAGGCACCATGTGTTCCAACAAAGGAGACCTCCCACTCTGAACACCTTGCAACCTTCCACTCTATATTCCTGAGGCAACGCTTGTTTGTGGGACCTTCTACACCTTCCATCGACCCTCTGACCTTCAATCCCTCACTTCTAGAACTTAAAGCCCTGACTTACCATTTCTCCATGACTATTGATCCCCTGAACTCTTGTAGCCTCACTCATGACTCACAATCTCTGCCCTGATCCCTCCCTTCCAATCCTACTATTAACTCTCCCCACAACCCCGCCATCCTACCAGCCAAAAGCCCCCACTGATTACCCAATTAAATACTTCCTCCTCTGGCAGTGAGTCTGTAGGATGAAGGAGTCTTCGTCTGGCCCACCAAAGCTCCTCAGTGCTCAAGGTCTGTACCTGCGGTATCATGATGTCATGGTACGAGAGAAAACTTCATAGATGTATTCATCGCCATCTATCTCACTTCCATCTCTGCCTCTGGTGTACAGCCTTTCTGACCATCAGTGTATATGAAGTGATATCTGTCTGCCTCTCCCACTTTATCTCCATAAGCCTTGATTCCCTTCCTGATTAAAAATCTGTCTCTCTCAGCTTTGCATACACTTAGTAACCCAGCCTCAACAACTCTCTGTGGTAAAGATTCATCTCCTCTGAGAGAAGAAATGCCTCCTCAACTCTGTCTTAGAAGTGCAACCCCTGATCCCAATCTTTCCATTCTGTATCGTTCTCCAGATTTTGCTCATTTGAATAATATTCAGCTCCTCGATGAAACACCTCTTTCCTGCCTTTCCCCCAAAACATTAAACTCTTTTGTCAATCAAAACTCTGTCTAAGACAACCTTGAACCTATTCCTTGACCCAGCTTCTAAGGCTTGTTGAGAAAGAGAATTCCGAAGAGCCTGTAAGAGATTCCTGTGCATGTCCATCTCCTTATTTTGAAACAGTACCCCCTAATTCCTCACAAGGGCAAACACCTCAGCCCCTCCACCTGACTCTCCTCCTCTGTTTGTGAGTGGCTTTCTGAAACTTTCAGCCCTTTTCCCATTGTCTGTATGGTGACACTTGCTCGTTCTCCCCTCCCCCCATCCCCACAGTTTTACCACGCGTGTGACCAGCCTGGGATCGTGGTCTTCTGTATCATGGAGTACGATGTGCTGCAGTTCTGTGACTTCCTGGGATCACTGATGTCTGTCTGGGTCACGGTTATTGCCATGGCAAGACTGCAACCAATCATCAAGCAGGTTAGTCTCCACCTTGATGGGCCAAATGGACCCAGTCTCACAACAATCAGGGACCATCCTGCTGTTCACCCCATCCTCACCGCTGCTCTCCCTCTCCTCCCTCTCTTTCGGAACAAACATCAAGCACATGTCGCTGACTACTTTCCCAGACGTTTGCTCTCGGGATTTTCTTGTTTTGCGGGACAAGGCTGGGGTTTACTCCTCATCCCTCATCTGCCCACATGATCAGTCTCTGTCAATGAGTCTATGACAGACCCAGTGAGGGACTACCCTGGGCAACAGGCCAAATGTCACCGCTCCCTCTCAAACATTGCCCATGTTCGGATTTACTCATTTTGTTTCAAAGAAGTCTAGCATCAACTTCATTTTAATTCGTTAATGGGATGTCGACATCACTGGCCGGGCCCAGCATTTATTGCCCCATTCCTAGTTGCCCTTTGAGTAGGTGGTGGTGAGCTGCCTTCTTGAACTGCTGCAGTCCATGTGCTGTAGGTAGACCCACAATGCCCATAGGGAAGGAATTCCAGGATTTTCTCCCGGCGACTCTGAAGTAATAGCGATATGTTTCCATGTCAGGATATTGACAGCATTTTAATTTCTTGGGTACATTGAAAGTATCCCTGGATGATTATGAATAATGTTGGTCTGCCATTTCACATACATTGGATATTCAGGAATTGGCCCATCATCCAGCTCCTACCAGTGAACAGATCTGATGGTGTAATGGTTTCATCAGCGAGTTTTCTCTTTCTAGATTCCAGATTCCAATCCCAAACTTCCCCAGTCTCCGGTCTCCATGTGTTCCATGTGAACTGAGTTAGGATATTCCCAGAGTGAAGGTAAAACGGACCCAGTTAGCACAGCATCAGCATAACTGGATATGGCAGCAGAGATAAAAGGTACTGCAGATGCTGGAGAATCCGAGATAACAAGCATGGGGCTGGATGAACCCAGCAGGTCAAGCAGCATCATAGGAGCAGGAAAACTTGACGTTTCGGGCCTAAACCCTTCATCAGAAATGGGGGAGGGGAAGAGGGTTCTGAAATAAATAGGGAGAGAGGGGGAGGCGGATAGAGGAGAGGATAGGTGGAGAGGAGGCAGACAAGTCAAAGAGGCGGGGATGGAGCCAGTAAAGGTGAGTGTAGGTAGGGGGGTAGGGAGGAGATAGTTCAGTCCAGGGAGGACGGACAGGTCAAGGGGGCGGGATGATGTTAGTAGATAGGAGATGGGGGTGTGGCTTGGGGTGAGAGGAAAACAGGTTAGGGAGGTGGAGATGAGCTGGGCTGGTTTTGGGATGCGGTTGGGGGAGGGGAGATTTTGAAGCTTGTGAAATCCACATTGATGCCATTGGGCTGCAGGGTTCCCAGGCTGAATATGATTTGCTGTTCCTGCAGCCTTCGGGTGGCATCACTGTGGCATTGCAGGAGGCCCAGGATGGACATGTCATCTGAGGAATGGGAGGGGGAGTTGAAATGGTTCGCGACTGGGAGGTGCAGTTGTTTGTTGCGAACTGAGTGCAAGTGTTCTGCAAAGCGGTCCCCAAGCCTCCGCTTGGTTTCCCCGATGTAGAGGAGGCCACAACGGGTACAGCGGATGCAGTATACCACATTGGCAGATGTGCAGGTGAACATCTGCCTGATGTGGAAAGTCTTCTTGGGGCCTGGGATTGGGGTGAGGGAGGAGGTGTGGGGGCAGGTGTAGCACTTCCTGCGGTTACAGCTTGGTTATGTAAATGCACCGATAATTCTCAAATCAGAATGAGGGATCTGCGGATACAAGTTCAAAATTCATCGCATTCATTTAAGTTACAGCTAATTAAATAAAAACTTGGAAGAATAGTTAAAGTCAGTAACAGGGCCTGTGAAACTACCAAATTGTCCAGCAAACACCTGACACAGACACAATCTGGGAAGGACTGATCTGAAAACCCATTAAAACAGCACAGATGGACAGTCGGACAGTTTGATGGGGAGAGTGGGGAAAGACCTTTACTCTGTATCTAACCCTGTGCTGTCCCTGTCCCGGGACTGTTTGATGGGGAGAGTGTAGAGAGAGCTTTACTCTGTAGCCAACCCCGTGCTGCTCCTAGCAAGCCAGGCAACATCTGGAGGAAAGGAGCAGGCAACGTTTTGGATATTACCTTTCTTCAGGACTTTAAGAAGGTAGTACTCGAAACATTGACTTCTCCTTTCCTCCAGATGCTGCCTGGCTTGCTGTGTTCTTCCAGCCTCCTGTTTGTCTACCTTGGATTCCAGCATCTGCAGTTTTTTTTGTCTGTAACCGTGCTGTTCCTCTCCTGGGAGTGTTTGATGGGGGACAGTATAGAGGGAGGGCTACCCTGTATCTAACCTCGTGCTGTACCTGTGCTGTGTGTGTTTCGTGGGGATAGTGTCGAGGGAGGTTTACTCTGTGTCTAACCCTGTGCTGTACCCGTCCTGTGTATGTTTGGTGGGGACAGTGGACAGGGAGTTTCACTTTCAGTTTAGAAGAGCAGAGCAAACTTTACTTACAGGTTAAGAAGTAGAGAGGGCTTTACTTTCATTTTAAACAAGTGTGGGGTGTTTTACTTTCAGTTTAAAAGAGTAGAGAGAGCCTTACTTTCAGTTTAAACAACTACAAAAAGCTTTACTTTCCAGAGTAGAAGCTTCACACCGTATTTAACTCCTAATGTATCTGACAGAGGAGTAATCCCATTGTAGGAATCACACTCCAACATATTCTCAAATGTTTTTTAATTCTAATGGGGCCAGAAATGAAGATCCCACAGCCATTTCTGGAAAAAGGAGAGTTCTCCTGGTCTCCCAGCCAGTATTTCTCCCTCAAAGGAATTAGATATGGGCATTGTTATCATAGCTAGAATTTATTGCTCTTCCCTAATTGTACTTGAACTGAGTCTCTCGCTCAGTCATTTCAGAAGCCAGTTAATAGTCAACCACATTGCTGGGGGTCTGGAGTCACATGTAGGCCAGGTAAGGACAGCAAGCTCCTTCCCTAGCAGGCATTAGTGAACCAGACGGATTCTCACAACAATTGATGATGGTTAAATGGTCACCATTTGATTAGCTTTTAATTCCAGATTTATTAATTGAAGTCAAGTTTCACCATCTTCTGTGATGAGATTTGAACCCATGGCTCCAGAGCATTAATCAATTGCTGGATTGCTGATCTACTGCTATCTCTTCGAGAACAAGGGAAGACGATTGTGCTGTTGTAACATCACAGGGAAAGTAACCCAGAGGCTAATATTCTGAGACAGGGTTCAATGGCCATTCAGCCCATCAAGCTTGCCCCACCTTTCAATGAGATCACAGCTGATTTGATAACCTTCAACTCCACTCTCCTGCCTTTTCCCCATAATCTGTTCCGGATTAAAAATCTGTCTGTCTCAGACTTGAATATCCCTAATAACCCAGCCTCTATAGCCCTCAGTAAGAAAGAATCCCACTGATTTATTATCCTCTGGGAGATTAACTTCCTCTTCATCTTAACCCTTATTTCTTAGATTATGCTGTGTGGTCCCAGACTCTCCCACAAGGGGAACCAACCTTTCCACAACTACCCTGTCAAGTCCTCTCAGAATCTTATATGTTTCAATAAAGTTGCTTCTCATTCTTCCAAACTCCAATGAATACAGGCCCAACATACTCAACCTCTCCTCATAAGACAGTCCCTCCATATCCCAGATTAACCTAGTGAACCTTCTCTGAACTGCCTCCAATACCTGTTTATCTCTCCTCAGATCTTCTGGGCCACTGTTAGTGTCCCTACAGCTGAGCCAGTTGGCCCAGTTTCAATTCCCACCTGCTCCAGAGGTGTGAAATAATACCTTTGAACAGGTTGATTAGAAATATCCATCTTTCCTGAGATAAAGGGGATCAAAATTGTTCACAGTAATATAAAAGATTGCAGGAGTTTTTTTATTAAATATCAAAAAGGTAAGAGAGAGGCAAGAGTGGACATTGGACCACTAGAAAATGAGGCTGGAGAAGTAGTAATGGGGAACCAGGAAATGGCAGAGGAACTGAATAGGTACTTTGCATCAGTTTTCACAGTGGAAGCTGCAGCATACCAGAGCTGCAAGAGAGTCAGGGGGCAGAGGTGAGGGTAGTGGCCATCACTAAGGAGAAGGTGCTGGGGAAGTTGAAAAGTCTGAAGGTGGATAAATCAGCCAGGCCAGGTGGACCACACTCTGAAGGAGATAGCTGAGGAGATTGGATAGGCATTGGTAGTGATATTTCAGGAATCACTGGAGTCTGGGAGGGTCCCAGAGAACTGGGAAATGCCTGATGTTACACACCTGGTTAAGATGGGAGGAAGGCAGAGGACAGGAAACTAAAGGCCGATTAGCCTGACCTCGGTCATTCGTAAAGTTTTAGAGTCCATTATTAAGGATGATATTGCGGAGTGCATGATAAAATATGGCAGAGTCACCACAGCTTCCATTGAATCCCTAAAGTGTGTAAATAGGCCATTCAGCCCAGCTCAAACCTCTAAAGAGCATCCCACCCAGACCCATCCCCCTTACCCTATATTTTCCATGACTAACGCACCTAACCTACACATTCCTGGACACTACAGGGCAATTTAGCATGGTCAGTCCACCTAACCTGCAGATCTTTGGATTGTGGGAGGAAACCAGAGCACCTGGATGAAACCCACACAGACACGGGGAGAACATGCAAACTCCACACAGATGGTTACCAGAGGGTGGAATCAAACCTGGGTCCCTGGCGCTATGAGGCAACAGTGCTAACCATTGTGCCATCTGTCATCAAAGGGAGGTCATGCCTGACAAATCTGTAAGAATTATTTGAGGAGGTAATGGCCAAGTTAGACAAAGGAGGGTCAGTGGTCATGATCTAATTGGATTTCCAGAACAAAGGGACAGGGTGCAGCACAGGAGGCCGCTAAATAGGACCAGTGGTGTTAGGGGCAAGGTGCTGGCATACATAAAGGACTGGCTGACTGGCAGAAGGCAGAGAGTGGCAATATAGAGTTCTTTTTCAGGATGGTAGCTAACAGCCAATGAGTCTCCAGGGGTCCATGTTGGGACTACAACTGTTCATGTTACATATTAACATCTGAAGAAAGGAACGGAGGGCTTTGTTGCTAAGTTTGCAGAGGCCCAAAGACAGGTAGAGAGGCAGGTAGTGTTAAGAAAGTGGGAAGGCTCCAGAAGGACTTTACAGGCAAGGAGAGTAGGCAAAGAAGTGGCAAATGGAATGCAGTTTGGGAAAGTGTTGGATTATGCACTTTGATAGGGAAAAATAAAAGCATAGACTGTTTTCTAAACGGGGAAGGCTTCAGAAGTCTGAAGCACAAAGGGCTTAGAAGTTCTTGTTCAGGATTCTCTTAAGGTTAACATCAGGTTCAGTTGGTAGTTAGGAAGTTTAAATGCAATGTAAGCATTCATTTTAAGAGGGCTAGAACACAAGAGCAGAGATATGCTGTACTGCTGAGGCTGTATAAGGCTGTGGCCAGACCACATTTGGAATATTGTAAGTAGTTTGGGCCCCCAGTGGGCTAGCGTTGGAGGGGGTCCAGAGGATGTGATCTCAGGGATGAAGGACTTTTCATCTGAGGATTGGTTGAGGACTCTGACTCTAAACTCAGTGGTGTTTAGAAGGATGAGAGGGGATCTGGTTGATATTTACAGAATACTGAGAGGCCTGGATAGGGTGGAGGTAGAGAAGATGTTTTCACCAGTAAAAGAGACTAAGACTTGAGGGTACAACCTCAGAGTGAAGGGATGACCCTTTAGAAATGAGATGAGGAGGAATTTCTTCAGCCAGCGGGTGGTGAATCTGTGGAGCTTATTGCTGCAGAGGGCTGTGGAGGTCAAGTCAGTGAGTATTTTTGAGACAGAGATAGGTAGGTTCTTGATTGGTAAGGGGATCAAGGGTTATGGGGAGAAGGCAGGAGAATGGGGTTGAGAAACATATCAGCCATGATCAAACGGTGGGGCAGACTCGATGGACTGATTTGGTTGATTGACCTGTATCTTATGGTCTTATGAAAGATCACTACCAGTGTATCCACACTCTGATCTACTTCTTTTTGCCAAGGATGCATCCCATCAGGTCCAGGGGACTTGCCATTAGCCCCATTAGTTTCCCAGTCACTTTTCCTCTTGTGATACTTATTGTATTCAGTTCCGCTTCTCCTTTTGCTCTTCGAATATTTCAGTATTTTGGAATGCTATTGGTGTCTTCTACTGTGAAGACTGATGCAAAGTTTTCTTCAATTCCTGTGTCATTTTTTGGTTCCCCATTCTTATTTCACCAGCCTTATTCTCTTAGGAGCCAATGCCCACTTTAGTCTCCCTCTTCCTTTTGATATATTCCAGGAAGCTCTTGCTGTCCATCTTGATATTACTCGCCAGTTTACCCTCAAAGATTTTCTCCTCCATCTTTTTCTTAATGGTCAAGTTTTATCGGTTTTTAAAAGTTTCACAGCTCTTGGCTTACTACTAACCTTTTCCACATTGGGTATATTTTCTTTCAATTTGATGTTATCCTTAACCTCTTTGGTTAACCATAGTTGGTTTCTCCCCTTACTGTTATTTTCATTCAATCATTGATTGCTGTAACAACCCATCTGGTTCACTAGTGTCCTTCAAGGAAAGAAATCTGCTATCCTTCCCTGATCTGTTTTCAAGAAGAAGCTAGATATATTTCCCAGAGCTGAAGGGATCAAAGGGTATGGGGAGAAAGCAGGAAAGGGAACTGAGTTGGATGATCGGCCATGATCATACTGAATAGTAGAACAGGCTCAAAGGGCCGAATGGCCTATCCTTGCTTCTGCATTCTTTGTGACTCCAGACCCACAGCAATGTTGCTGTCTCTGAATTGCCCTCTGAAATGGCCTCACAAGCCACTCAGCTCAACAGCAATTAAGGGTGGGCAACAAAGGTTGGCCTTACCACCTGGCCTTCTTGCATCTGACAAGAAAGTAAAATTAAAACATATAATCAATGCACTATTTATGGGATCTTGCCGTGTACCGATTGCCACATTTTCTCAGAATGTGCTTCATCGATTGTGAAACATACCAGGGGCAGCCTGTGGTCATGGAAGGTGCTACATAAATGCAAGCTGTTACTTTCCTTCTCACCTAATCGCAGAGACCATCATCGGCCAGAGAAAGGCCTTGTGTTTTCTGATCTGGGCACTGGCTCACCACCATTGGTTGCCCTACCAGGACACACTGCAGTCTGTGCCATTCACTGTGAGGTTGTCTGGAACAGAGCGGGTTAAATCCAGGCTGTTACGTGGTGGTACTGGACTTGCCCTGTGTGAGTACAGCAGGTCAGAAGTGGATAAATATAGCTTCTGAGTGCAGGGTATCCCCGATTCAGAAACATCCTTAATTCACTGATTGGCAGAAATTGCTTGCTGAAAGAACAAGGGAACAGGATTAGGCCTTTCATCTCCTTGAGCCTGTTCCATGATTTAAGTAGATCGTGGCTGATCTGTGTCTGTGTGCTACAAGATGTGTTTGAGGCAGATCCAACTGGGAGTGAATTGGATAATTATGTGAAGAGAGAAGAACTTGCAGGGTTGCTGGGAAAGGGCAGGGGACTGACGTTATCAATATCCTGGGGGTTACCATTGTCCAGAAATGCAACTGGATTCAGCACATAAACACAATAGCTACAAGTGCAGGTCAGAGGCCTAGAATACTGCAGCGAGTAACTCACCTCCTGACTCCCCCAAAGCCTCTCCTACCATCTATCAGACATAAGTCAAGATTGCAATGGAATACTCCCCACTTGCCTGGATGACTGTAGCTCCAAAAACAGTCAAGGAGCTTGACACCATCCAGGTCAAAGCAGCCCGCTTTATTGGCACCACATCCACAAGCATCCACGCCCTCCACCACCGACGCTCAGTAGCAGCAGTGTGTTCTATCTACAAGATGCACTGCAGAAATTCACCAAAGATCCTCAGACAGCACCTTCCAAACCCACAACCACTTCCATCTAGAAGGACAAGGGCAGCAGATACATGGGAACACCACCCCCTGTAAGTTCCCCTCCAAGCCACCCACCATCGTGGCTTGGAAATACATCACCATTCCTTCAATATCACTGGGTCAGAGTCCTGAAATTCCCTGTCTAATGGTATTGTGGTTCTACCCACAGCATGTGGACTGCACCGGCTGAAGAAAGCAGCTCACCACCACCTTCTGTAGGGTAACTAGGGACGGGCAATAAATGCAGGCCAACCAGCAATGCCCGCGTCCCGCATGCAGATAAATAAAAAGAAGGCTGAGGTGCTTTTGCAGAGAGCTGCAATGGGCACAGTGGTCCAAACAGCTTCCTGCTGTACTGTAACCACCTTCTGATTCTCCGATCCCATTGCATGGACCTCACCCTCGGCCTTTGTTCTGTAGCCCTTGATATCCTCGAACCATACTCCAAGATGATTGGCTATGTGTTCTGACCAACAAAGCAAGCGTAAATTATTTCTTACTGAAGGCAGTTGAAAATTAAAGTGAACAATTAAAATATCTGCCATCAATGGTCTATTATGTCACATAACCATCATGATGACCCTTGCCCTTTGCACTTTGACAGATCTTGTACTTGCTGGGAGCCATGTTGCTGTCGATGGCCTTGCAGTTGGACCGGCATGGACTGTGGAATCTTCTGGGACCAAGCCTCTTTGCTCTCGGCATCATGGCCATTGCCTGGGTATGGAAAACAATGTCCATCCTTTTTGTGTATGCCGCATTGGTTGTAACCAGTTTGTAGCATCACAGAATTGTTACGATGCAAAAGGAGGTCATTTGGCCCACTGTGCCTGCATGGATTCCAACCCCTAGTGCCAATCTCCTGCCTTTTCCCCATACCCCCGCCGACCATTTCTATCCAAATAACCATCCAGTGGTCTCCTAAATCGGATCTCCCGTTGCCACGTTTTCAGGCAGTGCATTCCAGAGCCTAACCACTTGCAGTGTGGGAAAGTTTTTTTCTCACACCACCCTTGCTTTGTTTGCACATCACTTTAAATCGATGCCCTCTCATTCTTTGCCTTTTGACGAGCTGGAACAGTCATGGAACTCATGATCTTGTAAACCTCTATCAAACCTCAGTCAGTGAAATACAAGTCTGAAGTGCAAACTTAAATTTCTTGAGAAACTCAGCAGTTCTGGCAGCATCCGTGGAGAGAGAAACAGAGTTAATGTTTCAGACTAAAGGCGTGTCATGCTAGACTCAAAAAGTTGTCTCTTTCTCTCTCTCCACAGATGTTGTCAGACCTATACAATATACAATGCAATACAGCACAGGAACAGGCCCTTCGACCCACCAAGCCTGTGTCAGTTCCTAAACCCAATCCTTATTTAGTGTATATCCAGCAATTTCTGCTTTAATTTCAGATCTCTACAATCCACAGGAGTTTGATTTTATTAAACACAAATCTGTGTTTGTGGGAAGCATCAGAAATATCTTTGAGTGCCTCTGGTCTAATTCATCAGCCAGATTGTGTCTACAGTCAACTTGAGTTCGGAGGGTTTGAGCTGTAGGGAGAGGCTGAATAGGTTGGGACTGTTTTCCCTGGAGCATCGGAGACTGAGGGTGATATTTAGAGAATCATGAAGGGCATGGATAGGGTGAACAGCCAAAGTCTTTTTCTCAGGACAAGGGAGTCCAAAGCTAGAGACCATAGGCTTAGGGTGAGAGGGGAAAGATTTAAAAGGGACCTGAAAAGGGACATTTTCTCACAGAGGGTAGTGCGTATATGGGAAGAGATGCCAGAAGAAGTGGTCAAGGCTGGTACAATTACAACATTTAAAAGGCATCTGCACGGGCATATTGACAGAAAGGGGTTGGAGGGATATGGGCCAAATGCTGGCAAACGGGATTAGATTAATTTAGGATATCTGGGCGGCATGGACAAGTTGGACCATGGTGCCTGTTTCCGTGCTGTACAACTCTATGGTGTTGGATGTGGTCCAGAGGCTTGCATTCTTGTCTCTGCATCTCTAAATTGGTGGATCTGTAGTCTCATCCCAGAGATTAGAACTGAGCTGCCTCTCCCAATGCCTGTACCAAGATAGAGCTTCATGGTCAGAGGTGCCTTCTCTTGTATAAGATATTAAGTTGATGCCCCACCTGCCCATCTCAGGTGGCACAATGCAAACATGAGGAAGAGTGTTCAATAGTTATCGCAGAAAGAACATCACTCAATCACAGGATGATCTGATTGTCACATTACAGTTTGTGGGAGCTGCCTGTCTGTAAGTTGGCTGTTGCATTTGTCTATAATACAGTAGGGACTACAATTCAAAAGCATATCATTGACATCAAGAATTTTGTAATTTTTGGTTCAGAATTGGAATCAAAAAAGAAATTCTCCCCGTCTTCCCTCTGACTTTCTGGCCAATTATTTTAAATCTCTGGTTATAGTGATTCCTTCGAGTGGAAAATGTCTCCTCCCCGTCTACCCTTATCAAAACCCTACATGACTGAAACCTCAATCAAAGCTCCCATTAATCTTTCCTGTTGTAAGGGAAATAGCTCCAGTTTGCTCAGTCTGTCCACGTAACTGTGGAGCTGGCACCATGACAGGAAATCTTCTGTGCGCCATCTGCATAGCCATGGCAACGCTTTTGTAAGTGTGGCACTCAGAACATAACACCTCAGCTGACGCTGTGTCTTAAAATGATTTACCACACACAATAACTCAGTGATACAGAATCTGAATGTCGCTGCAAAGACAGAGATGTGGCTGACATGTTCTTGCCGTGTCTTGCTGGTGGTGATGGCATAGTGGTGCTGTTGCTCGACTAATAATTGTAGAGCCCGAGGCTAATGTGCTGTGGATGTGGTTTCGAATCCTTCTACAGCAATTGGTGAAATTTGAATTCACTAAAAAAAGCTAGTCCAATGGTGGCCGTGTAACCATTGTCAATCGTTGTGCCAATCTATATGGTTCACCAATGTCCTTTAGGGAAGGAAATCTGCCATCCTTACCTAGATTGGCCTACATGTGACTCCAAAAACATAACAATGTGCTTGACTCTTAACTGCTGTCTGAGCAAATGGGGCTAGACAATAGATGCTGGCCTATCCAGTCGTACCTGCATCCCATGAAGGAATTAAATAATTACTCGTCAGGACAAATGCAAGAATACCAAACTTCAACAATTCCTATCACAGGAGCAAGTGCAAACAAAAGGAGCCTTTTGTCCTTTGGATTGACCCAGGAGCTTGGGGAGTCTATAATTCTCTGTCACTTACTCCGTGGTACTGCCTCAGCCAATCAGAATTGATTTTCCAACCGATCAGCACCCTAGGCTCCAGTAGGATAAATTGTTTGAGATGTGGCATTCTTGCATTGGTCCTGATGGGGTGGCAAGGTGAAAAGCTTCAGGGAAGTGTCTCTCTTTTCAGCAAGACTCGAGACGAAGCGTACTATGCCACACCACTCATGATAAAGATTCGCCTTAATACTCAATACCTCGAGTGATAGACCTTATAAAAGTATGGCTTACGTCCATAACATTCTGCTTCCCTTTCTGTCGCAGACTGTACGTACAATCCGGAGACGTCACTGTTACCCTCCGACCTGGAAGCGCTGGGTTTTCTACCTCTTCCCTGGCACAGTCATTGCCACGTTTGCTGTGGCACTGTACGCCTTCGTGGAGACTGAGGAGAACTACTTCTACATCCACAGCATCTGGCACATGCTGATCGCTGGCAGTGTTGGCTTCCTGCTGCCCCCCACCACCAGGCCCAAGGGAGGGGCTGGGGCCAAAGGGGTGGTCCCTCTGCCGAGGAAGAGGGGCTGCGGATATCGTCTCTGTGTCAATGAGCATGAGGAGATGGGACTGGTTGATCCAGGCCTAGTGTCTGTGAACAGCATTTGCAGCAGCTGATGTTCCTGGGAGTTGGACCTGCAGTAAAATGACAGGCATTCTCTCTCTCTCTCTCTCTCTACACACACCACACCAGAATCTTGATGAACAACTGGGAGAGAACAGAGAACATCACAGAGAACAGAGAGAGAGAGGGAAACATGAACAGGTGCTCTGTACATAAAACTAAACTGAGACTGGGCAGCTCCAGAACCTTTCTGTTCTGTCAATGGAATCTCCTCGTGTCTTCTCACCTCCCCACTCTCGACCCCTCCAGAACTATTTGAAATGCAAGGATGGGGACAGGAGGGCTCCCCCATTAATTGTCTCAATAAAATTGCATAAAAAAATTCTGAATTCACATTTTTCGTTTCAAAAATGTGTGAGGCTCCCTCTAAAAGATTTACAAGAATGGTGCAAGAGTTGGAGGGATCGAACTATAGGAAGAGGATGAATACGCTGGAGCTTTTTTTCCTGGAACGTCAGAGGCTGAGGGGTGACCTTACAGAAGTTTATAAAATCATGAGGGGCATGAATAGGAAGCATTGTTGATGGTAAGAAAGGTTATCATAAATTACAGAAGGATCTTGATCAGATGGGGAAGTGGGCTGAGGACTGGAAAAAGCAATTCAATGCAGGTAAATGTGAAACCAAGGTAGGACTTATACTGTAAATGGTAATGTCCTGAGGAGTGTTGTGGAACAGAGGGACCGAGGAGTGCAAGTACATAGTTCCTTAAAAACGGTGTCGCAGGTAGACAGGGTGGTGAAGAAGGCATTTAGCATGCTGGCTTTCATCGGTCGAGGTACTGAGTGTAAGACTTGGGACATTATGTTACAGTTGTATAAGTCATTGGTGAGGCCACACTCAGGCTATTGCATAAAATTTTGCTCACCTTGTTATAGGAAAGACTAGTTAAACTGGAAAGTGTGCAAAGAAGATTTATGAGGATGTTGCCAGGACTAGTAGGCCTGACTAACAGGGAAAGGCTGGCCAGGATAGGACTTTATTCCTTGGAACGTAGGAGAATGAGGGGTGACCTTATTGAGGTGCATAAAATCATGAGGAGCATAGATAGGATTAATGCATCCCTTTTCCAGGGATGGGGAACTGAAAACTAGATGGCATAGGTTTAAGGTGAGCAGGGAAAGATTTAAGAAGGACCTGAGGGGCGATGTCTTCACACAGAGAGTGGTGTGTGTATGGAATGAGAAAGTGATTGAGGCAGGTACAATAGCAACATTTTAAAAAGCATTTGGATAGGTACATGGATTGGAGGGGTTTAGAGGGGTATGGACCAAATATGGACAATTGGAACTAGGTTAGTGGGAACCGTGGTTAGCATGGACCAGTTTGGCCGAAGGGCCTGTTTCCATGCTGTATTACTCTATGACTCTAATAGCCAAGGTCTTTTTTCCGGGGTGTGTCAATCCAAAGCTAAAGGGCATAGGTTTAAGGTGAGGAGAAAAGATTTAAAATAGACCGAATGGGAAACCTTTCCATGCAAAGGGTGGTGCATGTATAGAATGAGTTGCCAGAGGAAGTGGTGGAGGCTGGTACAATTACAACGTTTAAAAAGAATCTGGACGGGTATATGAATAGGAAGGGTTTAGAGGGATATGAGCCAAATGCTGGCAAATGGGACTGGATTATTTTAGGGTATCTCGTCGGCGTGGACAGTTTGGACTGAAGGGTCTGTTTCCGTGCTGTACAATTCTGTGACTCGCTGGCTGCATAATTCATGAGCAAGAGAATCGAACAGTTTGGGGTCACCTACAATCATATCTCACAATCAGATGATATCAGGATTGAGAGGTCATGTCTAGCAGGAAAGGTTGCACAGGCTGGAGCTTCTTACTATAGAAAAGAAAGGACTGAGGGGATTGATTGATTGAAGTCTTCACAATACAAGTTTGATCAGGTTGACACTAACGAAGTTTTTCACTTAGACTGTTGCATCCAGTTTCCAGGTCACCCCCTTTGGGAAGAATGTGATGATCCTTGAGTAGATACAGAGGACATTTGCTAGAAAGGTTCCAGGGATGAAGGATTTTAGCTACCAGGTTATATCGGAGATACTGAGATTACTCTCCCTGGAGCAAAGAGGATTGACCTCAAGCCTTTAGGGTAGGCTGTAATTTCCTGTTACTTTCTCAGCCAATCAAAAAGTTGACTTGGCAACTCATCAGCCCCTTTTAGTCCTGCAGTATAAATTATTGTGACTGTTTGAAATTTGGTATTCTTGTGTTTTGTCCTGATGAAAAGTTTTGCCTCTCTTTGTCTGTCTCTCTCATTTTAGCAATATTCAAATTCTGCATTGTAAAGCAAAGAAAAAGTTTGTTAAAAATTCTGTTTTTCCCTGTACCTCTGGCTTGTATGATTAGATTCACCGAGATGGTACTGGGGTCGCAAGGTTTAAATTATCAGGACAGTTTATATAAACCTGGTCCAATTCCCCTGAGCTTTAGAAGCTTGTGGGTGAGGTCTGATGGAAAATATTAAAGGCTGGGGGCAGGGGGAGGGGCAGGGGGAGGGCTAGAAGAACAAGAGAACACCCAAGTTTAAATTCAAGCTAGTTCATTCAGGGTGAAACCAGGAAGCACTTGTTCACTCTGCAGGATGCTGGGAATCTGGAACACTCATCCCAAAATATCAAGATGCTGGCAGGAGTTTTCAATTAGACTGTGATTGATAGATTTTCGTCGAGAATGGCTTTAGAGGATATGGGACAAAGAAGGGTGAATGGAGCTGAGGTACATCATTGCCATGATTTAATTGAATTGGACAGCAGGACTGAGCGGCTGAATGGCCACATAGAAACTAGGAGCAGGTATTGGTCATTCAGCCTTTCCAGCCTGCTCCACCATTCAATATGATCATAGCTGACCCTTTATCACAATGTCACATTCCTGTTTTCTCCCCATATCCCTTCAAAATATAGATATGTATCTGTCTCTTTCTTGAACATATTTAGTGACTTAGCCTCTATAACCTTCTGTGGATGAGAATTCCATAGATTTACTGCCCTATAAGTCAAGAAATCTTCCCTCATCTCAATCCTAAATATACCCTCTCAATCTAAACTCCCCAACTTGGGGAAACATCTTCCCTGCATCCTGCCTGTCCAAACCTGTTGGAATTCTATACATTCTAATCAGATCCCCTCTCATCCTTCTAAACTCCAGTGAATACAGGCCCAGTCGAACCGATGTCTCCACAAACAACAGGGTCCTGCCATCTCTGGTACCAACCTAGTGAACCTTTGCTGCACCCCTTCTAAGATGTGTATGCTTTCTTCAGTAGAAAGACCAAAACTGTACACAACAGTCAAGTCTCACTTATGCCCTGTATTTCTGCAGTAAGACATCCCTATTTTTGAACTCAGACCCTCTGGCAATAAAGGCTAATATATCATTTGCCTGCCTAATTCCTTGTTGTATCTTCCTATCTACTTTCACTGACTGGTGTACAAAGACGCCAGATCCCTTATTACATCCACACTTCCCAATATATCTCCATTTAAATAATACTCTTCCTTTCTGTTTTACACACTGAAGTGTGCAACATTACATTTAGCCACATTATACTCTATCTGCCATACGTTTGCCCACTCACTCAACTTGTCTAAATCACCTTGAAGCTTCCTTGGATCCTCAGAACTCTGAATACTGCCCAGTTTTGTGTGGTCAGCAAACTTGGAAATGTTGCATTTGGTTCCCTCATCTAGGTCATTAATGTATATTGTGAATAGTTGGCACTGATCCTTGCTGTACCCCACTAGTCACTCTTTCTTCCTAATTACATGAGCAGAACCCACAGAAAACGTCACTGATCTGGATGAGGGAACTACATTCGGTTCACTACATTCAAATCTTCCGATGACTTCTGGCAAGTTTCCATTGCTGATCGGAGTAGTTAGATGGGATCCCCTTTGCTTTCTAAATCAGTCCTTGATTAAAGAGTGAACTGGAAGGACAGGAATTGCCGGAGACAAACTGCCTTGATCCCGTTGATGCAATTTACTTTCTTGCTAAAAGTGGGAACCGACAAAGCAATTTTATTCAAAAAACTTTAAACAGGTTTTGACGTGATGATCGGTCATGTCATCTTCTGAAATGTCTTGTCATTTTGAATCTGGCTTGACTTGTTTCTGCATCTTTCTTTCCCGTCTGGACTTATGTGTCTGATGTGATCAATGTCCTTTCACTATAGCCTTCGGTAAACTGACAAAAATAGGAACTGAGTCCGGTAGCGGCTAGCACTCTGTCGAATTGTACTTAGTGATCTTGAACACTTGTACACTGGTGTTGCACATTCCTGTTTGCCATCCATCTTCTTCAATCATCATTCCCTCCACCAACGCTCAGTAGCAGCAGTCTGCAACATCTACAAGACGCACTGCAGCGACTCAACAAGTTTCCTTCAAAAGGGGCCTTCCAAATCCTCAGCCTCTCCCATTGGGAAGGACAAGGGTGGCAGGTACATAGGAACACATTACCTGCAAGTTCTCCTCCAAGCCACTCACCATCCTGACTTGGAAATATATCACCATTCTTTCAGTGTCGCTGGATCAAAATCTTGGAACTCCTTCCCTAAAGACGTTGTGGGTGTGCCCAAGTACATAGCTGAGGTTCAAGAAGACAGTTCACCTTCTCAAGGGCAATTATTGATGGGCAATAAATACTGGGGTTCCTACATCCATGCATGAATAGAAAAGGTATGCTTGTGATCTGAATAGGTAAAAATTAGAGTTGTAAAATTCCTGCTTGTTGTACTATTCTTCAGATATGCTGTTATATTGAGAGTTAAAGATCCTCTGGCACTGTTTGAAGAAGAACTGAGTGTTCCTGCTGTGTCTCTGGCTAATACGTATTCCTAAGTTTGCATAACCAGAAACACACCTCCCAACTGATATATACTGGCAATGGCCTAGCAGTATTATCGCTGGACCTTTAACCCAGAGATCCAGATAACGTTCTGGGGACTAGGATTCGAATCCTGCCATGGCAGATGGTGGAATTTGAACTCAATAAATATCTGGAATTGAGAGTCTAATGGTGACGTGAATCCATTGCTGATTGTTGGAAAAACCCATCTGGTTCACTAATGTCCTTTAGGGAAGGAAATTGCCATCCTGACCTGGTCTGGCCTACATGTGACTCCAGACCCACAGCATGTGGTTGACTCTGAACTGCCCTGTGGGCAATTAGGGATGGGCAATAAATGCTGGCCTAGCCAGTGACGCCCTCATCCCGTTAATGAATAAAGGGAAAAATACACTTGTTCATGCGGTCACAGCAGTGCATTGTCTGTGAAATAGTTGTTGAGACATATCAAGTAATTAAGTCATAGATTCAGAGTTTTTAGCAGCATGGACAGAGGTCCTTCAGCCCATTATGCTGACCTCAGGAGTAGTCCAGTGAGGGGAAATGAACAATGGGACATTTGGAGAAAGAGGGTGTCATGTAATGAAGACTTTGGGAATATATCCATCAGAGTTGACAAATCTACGGTGAAGCTATGGGGGTATATTTCACTCACATGGATAACTTCTCATAGAATACTGAAACAAAGATTTATTTAATGCTGTAGTCCTCAAGGTTCCATCTTGATGTGAACTGATCATATGGAACCTTCATTACATTTCACTCAGAGGACTATGTGAAATTCTGGTCCCTGTTTTATATGAAGGATATGGAGGCATTGGAGAAGGGGTACAATAGAATCACAAGAATGAGACCAGAGCTGTGAGGTTAGAACTTTCTGGAAAGATTGAACAGGCTGGAGGGGGGTGGAATTGGACAGGTTCATGGAAGCAGCTGCCATTACAAACAGCAACTTATGCATTTTAAGTGGAAAAGGTTGGCACAGTGTGCAGACAGAAGCTATTCCTTAGCAATGTACTGGCACTACACATGGTGAGATCTTCCCTGCTGGCTTCAACATTGCTATTTCAACTCTTTCTGTTGGGCTCTGTGTCTCATTTCTTCAACTTCTCCTGTTAACTATTGATCCTCTTCTCTACCTTCCCTTTCAAGGTGAGACATGTGGTGGGTGGTACTTGGAGTGAGTCATGGGGAAGGTATGACCCTCATTTGATTCTCTTCCCATTCACTCACACAATCTCTCCTACACATCCCATCCTCTTATCCTTGGCAAGTCTCGTTTTTCTCTTGAACATCGTCCTACCTTCTCCCCTTCTGACCAACTTCCCTCCTGATCATCATTACACCTATCTCTTAACTTTCAATTTTTTTTTGATACTTTCATGGGATTTGGGTGTTTGTCACTCACCATAAATTACCCATGAACTGACTGGCTTGCTAAGGCCATATCGAAGAGCAATTAAAAACCAATCACACTGTTCCAAAACTGAAGCCAGGCCAGGAAACTTCTTTGAGGAAGTGACAAAGTTGATAGATGAGGGAAGGGCTGTAGATGTCATATACATGGACCTCAGTAAGGCGTTTGATAAGGTTTCCCATGGTAGGCTGATGGAGCAAGTGAAGTCGCATGGGGTCCAGGGTGTACTAACTAGATGGATAGGGAACTGGCTGGACAACAGGAGACAGACAGTTGTAGTGGAAGGGAGTTTCTCAAAATAAAGAACTGTGACCAGTGGTGTTCCACAGGGATCTGTGTTGGGACCACTGTTGTTTCTGATATACATAAATGATCTGGAGGAAGGGTCTAGGCCCGAAACATCAAGCTTTCCTGATCCTATGATGCTGCTTGGCCCGCTGTGTTCATCCAGCTCCACAACTTGTTAACTATGCAGGAAGGTATAGATGGTCTGATTAGCAAGTTTGCAGATGACACTAAGATTGGTGGAGTAGCAGATAGTGAAGGGGACTGTCAGAGATTACAGCAGAATATAGATAGATTGGAGAGCTGGGCAGCTGGAGTTCAATCCGGGCAAATGCGAGGTGATGCATTTTGGAAGATCTAATACAAGAGCAAACCATACAGTAAATGGAAAAGCCCTGGGGAAACTTGATGCACAGAGAGATCTGGGTGTTCAGGTCCATCGTACCCTGAAGGTGGCAACGCAGGTCGATAGAGTGGTCACGAAGGCATACGGCATGCTTTCATTCAGCAGACAGGGTATTGAGCACAAGAGTTGGCAGGTCATGTTACAGTTGTATAGGACTTTGGTTCGACCACATTTGGAATACTGCGTACAGTTCTGGTCGCCCCATTACCAAAAGGATGTGGATGCTTTGGAGAGGGTGCAGAGGAGGTTCACCAGGATGTTGCCTGGCATGGAGGGCGCTAGCTATGAAGAGAGGTTGAGTAGATTAGGATTATTTACATTAGAAAGATGGAGGTTGAGGGGGGAACCTGATTGAGGTCTACAAAATCATGAGAGATATAGACAGGGTGGATAGCAAGAAGCTTTTTCCCCCCCACAGTGGGGGATTCAATTACTAGGGGTCACGATTTCAAGGTGAGAGGGGAAAAGTTTAAGGGAGATATGCGTGGAAAGTTCTTTACGCAGAGGGTGGTAGGTGTCTGGAATGCATTGCCAGTGGAAGTGGTTGAGGCAGGCACAATAGCATCATTTAAGATATATCTGGAGAGATACCTGAATGGGCAGGGAGCAGAGGGATACAGATCCTTGGAAAATAGGCGACAGGTTTAGATAGAGATTCTGGATCGGCACAGGCTTGGAGGGCCGAAGGGCCTGTTCCTGTGCTGTAATTTTCTTTGTTCTTTAAAAGGATGGCAGATTTCTGTCCCTAAAGGATATTAGTGAATCAAGTTTTAGAACAATCGATGGTAAGTTCACAATCATTCTTACTGAGACTGGTTTCCAATTCCAGATTTCCTCATTTAAAATCTTGTGTGCTAGTGTGGTGTGGGCTTTGCCTCCAACAGGTATCCAGACGTGCGACTGCAATGTTTACTTTTGCTCCTGTAAGATCTAAATGTGGTAATGTGGTATTGAAAGATTCAACAGATGTTTATTATAGTTCTTGATATATACAAATGTTACAGTCACAGGTAGTGTAGTGTCAGGGCTAATATGAACAGGAATAGGCCATTCACCTCTTCAAACCTGTTCCACCATTCAGTGGAATCATGGCTGATCTGTGGCCTAACTTTAGACACCTACCTCTGGCCTGTATCAATTAATGCCGTTGCTTAACAAAAATATATCTCTCTTAGATTTAAAATTAACAACTGATCTGATGATTTCCATTTGTGTGTAGAAGCTATTTGATCACAAACAACAGCACATTTCCATTAGCTTGTCATGCTTCACGTAGCCCCAGTTATGATGGAGTCTGAAACCGTTATAGGCTCACATCACATGCTCTGACACAGTGATGACATCCTGAGCATGTCTCTTAAAAGTTTAGAGCATAGTAACTATGAAATATAAGGTCTACATTGGGATTTGAACCCAAATCCCCCAAAGAATTAGCTTGTCCCTCTAGGTCATGATAATGATATTATCATTAAACCAGCATCTTCCCTTTTGATTGAAACATAATTTCTTTGAGCTGACCCTTCCCTTTCTCTGTTATCATTCCTGATGTTCTTAATCTTCCTCACTCTTACCAGCTGTTCTGTCAACTTATGTTTTAAAATAAAATCAGAAGGCAGAGATTAATTATGAACCAGTTTGCCTCTCAATTTATACCATTCCTTGTGTATCTTCCTCTCTCTGACTCATAGGAGATTTACAATCTCTGCTCTAACAAGATAAGGGCTTTTTGTAACTGCCAGTGTAAAGCCAGGTGAGGTAATTAGCTGACTTCAATTGCTTTTGGTCAGGAAATGTTTTTGATACGTAAATACACATTAGGATTCTCTCTCTGACCACGCTTTCTAGTCACTGTCTCTTTGAAACATAATAAAGTGTCACTCAACGACTGTAATCTTTTTATCTCTCCCTCACAGACACATATTCACATTTTGGGAACATGAATTAGAATGGGCCTCACCCTTGCTCCACCATTAGAATGCCCACTGCGGTGTGGAAGCAGGCCATTCACCCCATCGAGTCCACACCAAACCTCCAAAGACCTTCCCACCCAAGCCCAGCACCCCCATACCCTATCCCCACATCTTCCATGGCCGTATCTTTGGATTGCAGGAGGAAATCAGAGTACCAGGAGGCAGCCCACACAGACTCAAAGAATGCGCAAACTCTATACATACACACACACACATACACACGTACACATATGCATGTGTGCACACACACGCATTGATGTATACACATACATTGAGTTAAGTTATAACTTATAGCATAGAAAAAGGCCCATCAAATCTCTGATAGTGTGATGCTCCACATGAGCCCTCTTAACCTTCTTAACAAATTAGAATAACCATCCATGAAGGAATGGGGAGCCTCCAGACCCAGATTGTTTTTTGTTTGAATCATGGAATCCCTGCAGTGTGGAAGCAGGCCATTCAGCCCATCAAACCTACACCAATCCTCCAAAGACCATCCCACCCAGACCCACTCCCCTACCCTATCTTTGCATTTCCCATGGTTAGCCCACCTAGCCTGCACATCCTCTGACACAATGGGCAATTTAGCATGTCCAACTCACCTAACCTGCATATCTTTGGATTGCGGGACGAAACCAGAGCACCCGGAGGAAAACCGCAGAGAGCATGGGGAGAATGTGTAAACTCTGCACAATCATTTGAGGTTGGAATTGAACCCAGGTCCCTAGTGCTGTGAAGCAGCAGTCCTAACCACTGAGCCAACACATTACCACCTTCAGCCAAGAGTTTTAAAGGAAATAGGTGACAACACTGCTGATGCTTTGGCCACGCTAAATTGCTCATAGTGTTCAGGGATATGCAGGCTAGATAGACCAGCCATGGGAAATGCAGGGTTACAGGGATAGGGTGGGGTGGTTGGGTCTGAGTGGGATTATCATCAGGGGGTGGGGGAGTCAGTGCAGACTCAGTGGGCTGAATGGCCTCTTTCCACACTGTAGGAATTCTATGATTCTATGAGTCCTGGCAGAATTTAAGAATCCGCTTTTAGTAAACTGGGGAGAACTAAGGTCACTCGCTGAGAGCAGAGGAAGGCAGCTGGGGATGTAATCCAATTCTGTGGTGGTATTACAGTGGGGGTGGGGGGGGGGCGGGAACATGGCATTGCAGGGGCCTTGCAGAGAGACAGTGTACCAATTGTAGCAGAGGACCAGCCTTCCCACTCATCCAGGGGTTTTTGTGCTTAAATTCAGTACTTGTGTACTGGTTCACACTGTCAGCTGGATCACATGGGCAACGTGAATGTGCAAAATCTACAACACATTGGCCAGTGAAGGTGAAGGTGTCCGTGACCATAACGTGACCATAGCTGACATAACAAGCATCAGAGAAGCTGTTAAAACATAAACAAAATTATCCAATTGTAAGAAGATTAACTTAAAGTGTTTAAGAGGCCTTGTCAAGGTGGAAGCTAACAGGTAAAATATAGAGAGTGAAGGTACAAGGCATATCCTTAAAGGAGGTGCAATGCAATCTGATTTTCTCTCAGCTCCAGCCTCTTCCATTGGATACTTCTACGTAAACAAGTTTGTCCTAGTCCTCACTAATATTATGACTGTGACAGGAGGAGTTCTCTGATGATCAAGTCACACTAATCTATCAATTTCACTTTTAACATAAATGCTAATTCAATCATCCAAATGGCTAATTATTTCTAAACGACTAGGAGACAGTAAAGACTGCAGATTCTGGAAGCCAGAGAGTCAATAAACGTGGAGCTGGAAAAGCACAGCAGATCAGACAGGATCCAAGGTGCAGGACAGTCAAAGTTTCAGGCCAAGCCTCTTCATTAGGACTGGCCAGGGGGAGAGGAGCCCAGAAATACATAGAGGGAGGGAGATGGAGCTGGGGAAATGTAGGTGGGATCATGATAAGTGGATGAGGTAAGGGGTGATTGGTCAGTGGGACAGGTTAGATCAAGTCAGGAAGGCGGGACATGGGATAAGACTGGAGGTGAAGAGATTTTGAAACTGGTGAAGTCAATATTCAGGCCATTTCTCTGTAAGCTCCCAAGGTGAAATATCAGGTGTTGTTCGGCTAGTTTACATTTGGCCTCACTCTGACAGTGGAGAGGGCCAAGGATGGACATGTCACCAGGGGAGTCGGAGCGGGAATGGGAGCTTACAGCATAAGGGCCTGAATATGGAGTTCACCAGTTTCCAAATCCTACCACTCCCGACCTTATCCCATGTCCCTCCTTCCTGCCCTGTCCCAACCTGTCCATCTTCCTACTCACCTATCCGCTCCACCCTTCCCACTGACCAATCACTATAACCTCTTACCTACATCCACTTGTCACCATCCCCCCTCCCTCTGTTTATTTCTGGGCTTCCATCCCCCTCCCCAGTCCTGACAAAGGGTTTTAGCCCAAAACATTGACTTGCTCCTCTAATGCTGTCTGACCTGCTGGGTTTGGACAATTGCTTCTCTTTTGTACAACTATAGGAACTAAATGAGACGTTCACCAGATTTGTTTGATGAACTCAAAATAATCCATTTATTTCAATGTAAATCTCATTCTTAAAACAAACATAAAACATTGGTTAGTGTCTAATCTAAAATCCAGAACATAAACTATACTCCCTTAATGTAAAGCACGGAAATGCTCAAAGAGACAACATTCTCTGCAGAAATGAGTTTTATTTTGAAAAGGGTAAAGGTTACAAAAAAAAAACAAAAACAGAGCCAAGAATCATAAAACAAAGTATAGAATGTGATGACTTCCCATGATCTCTGATTTCCTGTTGATAAAAAAAAATCAAAATACTAGCATCCATAGGCTGATGAAGTGTCTTTTCCAAACAAGGGCTTCAACATGGGCCGAAACTAAGCTGGTTCCACAAATGGCTGGAGTCCAGCTTTACCGGTAGTCAGAAATATTGATGTTTGGAAACTAGACCAGATTCCCTGGAACTACTCCTGACGGGGCGGGGCGAGGAGAGGAGAGGAGAGGAGGGGAGAAAGAGACTTGCTTTTACTGAAATCCCTGAGGAGGTCATTCCCCATCTGACTACCTGGATCTCTGAAACTGAAAACTGAGTCTAGAAAGGGCTGCTGGGAAATCATTAGCATAGAGGCACCCATAGTCTACAGAGATAACAAGGTGTAGAGCTGGATGAACACAGCAGGCCAAGCAGCAGAGGAGCGGAAAGCTAACGTTTCGGGCCTAGACCCTTCTTCAGAACCAGATTTTCCAGTAATGAAGGGCCACAAATCCGTCTCCAATCTCTTTGAAAACTTTCTCCAAAGTCATTTGACCTTCCTGCAAACAGGGGGTGGTTTACAACCCACATTAAACTGTTGGTCTCAGCTCTTGACAAAACCCCGTTTAATACTGAAAGTGTCCAAACAATTCAATATTCAACAATCAGTTTTTCACAACATCCTCAAATGTAAACATGTATTCCGAACACTTACTCGCATTTTATCCACTAACATCTATTTTACACAAAATTAATACCTGTTTAACTGTCCTTCCCTAATCACCTGACCAAACCTGAGGTCCTGAGGTAGAATTTCTTGTGTCAGGGACTTTCATGCAAACCGTCTATTCTCTGCCTGTCTCGAATGAGCAATGTTAACGTATAAAGGGCACCAATAAAGAGCAATGAAAGCCCAAAGCAATAATATCCCTCCTTCAAACATTCAGAGATTACTCAAAGTATATTCCCACTTAACACTGTTTGTCTTGATGATCAATAATCTCAAGCAGTCTCAAGTATTCCCAGAGAGCTGCTTTTCCTATACTTATAAATCTAACTCAAACCATTTCCAAATGTATAAAATTCTGCGCACGGCTCTTGTGGTGCAGTGGTAGTGTCCCTGTCTCTAAACCAAGAGGTCTGTGTACAAGTCTCACCTGCACCAGAGGTGCGTCATGGTGTCGCTGAATAAGTTGATTTAAATTATTTATAAGATTCACATGGATGAGGAGGTGGCATGGGTTACACATAGAGGGGCTCCCATTTGAGACAGAGGTGAAGAGGATATTTTCTCAGTGCACATGAGATTTGGAACTCTCCTGCCCACACAGTGGCAGAGGTAGGGTCATTGAATATTTGTATGTCGCACAGTTCCATTTGTTATAAGGTGTCAGCTATCTGGGAAGTAGAATCCTGGCCAATTGTTCACCCAGCAGGCTAGATGTTGAAACAGGAAACAAAAAAGCTAGCTAGAGAGATAATGACTAGGCTGATCAGATCCTAGTTTGCTCTATATCATACAAACACATTTAGAAAAGCTGAATGCAATTAAACACAGTCAAAATGGTAATAAACACAGAAATTGCTGGAGAAACTCAGCAGGTATGGCAGTAGGTATGGAGAGAGAAACAGTTAATATTTTGAGTCTGGTTTGGCTCTTCTTTGGAACTAATGGTTTTGTGAAAGGGAAATCATATTTGACACAACACAGGAGATAACAAGGTGCAGAGCTGGATGAACACAGCAGGCCAAGCAGCATCAGAGGAGCAGGAAAGCTGACGTTTCAGATCTAGACCCTTCTTCAGAAAAATATTTGGCACACTTGCTTGAGTTCTTTGAGGATACAAAAGGTAGAGTTTGTAAAGTGAAGCTGGTAAATTAAGTGCATTTCAATTCCCAGAAGGTATGCGATAAGGTGCCATAGCACAAAATAGAAACTCAGGATATTGGGAGTGATGTATTAGCAAAGTTTGAGGATTTGTTAACACAAAAGACAGTCAGGTCAATGGATCTTTTTCAGGTTGGAAAGATATAACTAGTGGAGTGCCACAGGGATCAGACCTGGAACTTCAATTATTTGCTACCCGTATTAATAACAACTGAGGAAGAGGAGAGGGCAAAGTGTAATGTATCCAAATTTATTAGTGAAACATAAATAGGTAGGTGGTCATGGATAAAAGGTACTGCAGATGCTGGAGAATCCGAGATAACAAGCATGGGGCTGGATGAACACAGCAGGTCAAGCAGCATCATAGGATTGCTGGAGAATCCGAGATAACAAGCATGGGGCTATGATGCTGCTTGACCTGCTGTGTTCATCCAGCCCCATGCTTGTTATCTAGGTCGGTGGTCATGTTGTGAGGAGGACATGAAGAATATGAAAGGGGCTAGAGGTAGGTTGAGCGAGCACAAAATCTTGGCAGATACAGTTTAATGAATGAAAATGCGAGGTCATGCGCTTTGGTGGGAGGAATCAAAAGCAGACTATCGTTTAAGTGGAGAGAGATTCCAAAAAAAGTGCAGCACGGAGGAATGTGGGTGTTTTTTGTTTTACATGAAACACAAACTGTTAACAGGCAGATGCAGCAAGTAATTGAGAAGACAATTGGAATTTTTTCACGAGGGGATTGGAGTTTAAAAACCATGAGACATAGCAGCAGAAATTAGGCCATTCAGCCCATTGAGTCTGCTCTGCCATTCAATCATGGCTGATAAGTTTCTCAACCCCACTCTCTCACTTTCTCCCCAAAACACTTGATCCCATTTGAGACAGAGACGAAAAGGATATTTTCTCTCAGTGCACATGAGTTTTGGAACTCTCCTGCCCACAGAGTGGCAGAGGCAGGGTCAAGAACCTATCTATCTCAGTCTTAAATGTACTCAATGACCTGGCCTCCACAGCCTTCAGTGGCAGTGAATTCCATAGATTCACCACTCCCTGGCTGAAGAAGTTTCTCCTTATCTCTGATATCAAAGGTCTTCCCTTTACTCTAAGGCTGTGGACAGAGGAGTCTTGTTACAAATATGCAGGATGTCGGTGAGGATGCACCAGGACTACAGTGTACGGTTTGATCAATGAATCTTATGATGACGGGGCTGACTTATAAAGAAGGTTAAGTCTCATTGATCAGAGTTTAGAATAATGAGGCATGCTCTTGTTGAAACGTACAATATTCCGAGGGAACTTGACAGGATAGATGTGAGAAGTTTTTTCCACTAGTAACATCAGGGACATAATTACAGAATAGAGGGGACACATTTAAAACAGAGGAAGGAAGTTCTTCTCCCAGGGTAATGTATGTCTGCAATTCTGTACCCCAGAGAGTTCTGGAGGCTCGATCATTGAAGTATTTAAAGAGAATGTGGAGAGGTTTTTTAAATATTGGGGAGTTGAGAGTTACCAGAAGCTGGCATGAAAGAGGAGTTGATAAGAGTAGCCATAATTATGTTGAATGGCAGGACAGGCTTGATGGGCTGAATGGCCGACTCCTGCTCCTATTCCTTCTGTTTTTATTGAATAGTGGAGCAGTCCGTGTCCGAACACAACAAGATCTGGCCAATATCTGGATTTGGTCTGAAAAGTGGCAAGTAACATTTGTGTCACACAAATGCCAGGCAATGATTACCTTCAATGATAGACAATCTAACCACAGCTTCTTGATGTTCAATGGTGTTACCATCACTAAAACCCCCATTATCAACATCCCTGGGAGTTACCATTGATGATAAACTCAATTGGACTAGCCATGTAAACACAGTGGCTACAAGTACAGGTCAGAGGCAGTGAATAACTCACCTCCTCATTTCCCAAAGCCTGTCCACCATCAACAACACACAGGTCAAGAGTGTGATGGAACACTCCCCACTTGTTTGGATGGGTGCAGCTCCAGCAGTGCTCAAGAAGCTTGACACCATCCAAGACAAAGCAGCCCGCTTGACTGGCACCACATCCACAAGCATCTGCTCCCTCCATTCCCAGAGTTCCTCAGACAGCACCTTCCAAACCCATGACCACTTCCATCAAGACAGACAAGGACAGCAGACATTTGGGAACACCACCCGCTACAAGTTCCCCTCCAAGCCACTCACCATCTTGACTTGACAATACCAACATTTCTTCAGTGTTGCTGGGTCAAAATCCTGGAATTCCCTCCTTAAGGGCATTGTGGGTCAACGTACAGCATGTGGGCTGCAGTGATTCAAGAAGGCAGTTTGCCAGCCCCTTCTCAAGGACGGGCAATAAATGCTAGTTGGCCCAGTCAGCAATGCCCAAATCCCAGGTGGGAATGAAAAGAAAAGCCTGATGAGCTGAGTATTCTAGTCCTATGTTCTCAATACAGAAACTTATGGGGAGATTTGACAGAGCTGTTCAAAATTACAAAGGAGGTTTTGCCAGAGTAAATAGGAAAACTCCACTGGAAGGCTGGCAGTGGCCAGAGGAATACAGATTGATGGTAATAAACAGGCCACAGAGGAGATGAGTAGATTGCTAAAAAAATTCATTCACAGGATGAGGGCATCACTAATTGGCCAGATGGCAGTTGATAGTCAACCACATTGCCAGAGTCTGGAGTCACGTGTAGACCAGAGCAGGTAAGGATGGCAGTTTCTTAAATGGGTCTTTAATGTAATCAATATTGGATTTACGGTCATCATTAGACTCTTTATTCCAGGTTTGTATTTAATTCAAATTCCACCACCGACTATGACAGGAATTGAGCCCAGGTGCCCAGAATATTAAGGTTCTTAAGTAGATTTGTAGCTCAGGTTGTGGATGCGGTGATTGGTTAGCTCGCAGATGTTTCGTTACCCTGTTGGGTAACATCATCACTGCAGCCTCCAATGAAGCGCTGTTGTATTTTCCCACCTGGTACTTAAACTCTGGGGTCATTGGATTTGATTACCTCATTTCTGCTTTCTCCCTTTCTTTCCACAGTGGTGTATATATAGGGTCTGGTTCTGTGTGTTTGTTGCTGGCCTTCTTGGTGGCAAACCAGGCCTCTAGGAATTCCTGTGCTTGTCTCTATTTGGCGTGTCCCAGGATCCTGATGTTGTCCCAGTTGAACAGGTGGTTCTCCTTATCTGTGTGAATGGAGACGAGTGCGGACTGGTTGTGTCTTTTTGTTGCTAGTTAGGGTTCATGCGTTCTTGTGGCCATGTCTTTCATGTCTGTAATGTTTGTTGCAGTCTTTGCATGGGATCTTGTATATTAGGTTGGTTCTGTCCCTGGTGGGTAGAGTGTCTTTGGTTCGAGTTAGCAGTTGGTGTCGGGTTGATGTGGGTTTGTGTGCCACTCTGATGCCCAATGGTCGTAGGAGTCTTGTGGTCAGTTTGGATATGTTCTTGATGTATGGTAATGTGATGAGTATGCCAGGGTGTACCGTATCATCCTGTTGTTCATATGATAGGGATTGTCAGACCCAGCTGTTTGGGTATCCATTGTCTTTAAATACTTGCTAGAGGCATTCTTGGTTTTGGCGTAGTTCTGGGTTTGTGCAGCGTGTTGTCGCTCGCTTAAATAGTGTTTTTAACGCAACTCCGTTTGTAGGTGTTAAGGTGGTTGCTGTTGAAATTCATGACTTGATCCGTGTGTGTGGCCTTGCTGAAGTACCTTCGTCAGGAATTCCCCATTGGCCCTGCATTCTACCATGACATCCAGGAATGGGAACTGTTTGTTCTTTTCCTCTTCCCTGGTGAATTTGATGCCAGTGAGACTGTTGTTTATTAGTTGGTGTTTCTCCTCTAGTTTGGTCCGTTTGATGATGACGAAAGCGTTGTCCACATAACTGATCCATAGTTTGGGTTGGATCCGAGGAAGGACCATACTTACAATTCTCTGCATCACCGCTTCTGCTATTAGTCCTTTATACACTCCACTGTGAAGAAAAACCGATGAGGTAACCAATTCCAACAGATTCTAGAGATTAAATACCAGGCAAGAAAACACAACGGCGCTTCATCGGAGGCTGCACTGATGACGTTACCGAGCAGAGTAATGAAATGTCTACGAACTAATGAACCAGATCGGTGAGCAAATCAATCTCAGCATCCCCACAATATTACCTGGATCTCTGAATTGACAGCCTAGTGATAATACCACTCGGCCATCACCTCAACCGAATGGTATTCCATGCCATTGAAACAGATTATTTGGTCATTGTCACATTGCCGTTTGAGAGATGTTGCTGTGTGTAAGTTGGCCACTGAATTCTGTACATTACAACATTGACCACACTAGTGGTAAAGTGATTTGAAGTGACCTGAGGCCAATATAGGCGCTATGCAAGTGCTAGTCATTTTTGCAGATTCTGGAAAGGAACTGCAGCTTTCAAATTACCTGTTTCCTTAACAATTAAAGGCTTTCAAAATCCAGAATTGATACAAATTTAAGTTTCAGAGGTACAGAGATAAGTGCTTGGATTTAAATGTTGCATATTTATGAACGCAAGGTGAAATGTTTATTGTTCGATAAGGGAGGATTTGCTAAATCAAACCTGGATTTGAGAAGAGGCATGAAGGATTGTTTTTTGAAAAGCAAGTTGGTTAAAGCTGTTGGAATTTCATTTTGCAGAGTCTGCCCTTCTTCCTGGAGTGGGGTGATACCGCAGAGGGTAGAAGACAGGGTGATTCTGAAATCCATCCATTAATAGAACTGTTCCATTGCTGGATATGGGAAAAATCCAGCATCGAAATAGCATCAAGCAATTAATTTAATTGAATCTGAATGTATTCATCATGGGATGTGGGTGTTGCTGGCTAAACTAGCTTTTCTTGTCCATCCCCGTCCCTTTGATTTGTCTGCCTCCTCTCCACCTATACTGCTCCTCTATCCATCTTCTATCCGCCTCCCCCTCTCTCCCCATTTATTTCAGAACCCTCTTCCCCTCCCCCATTTCTGATGAAGGGTCTAGGCCTGAAATGTCAAGCTTTCCTGCTCCTATGATGCTGCTTGGCCTGCTGTGTTCATCCAGTTCCACATCTTGTTATCTTGGATTCTCCAGCATCTGCAGTACCTTTTATCTCTTTCTTGTACATCCTTATCGCTCGAAGGTAGTGGTGGACTGCCTTCATCAAACACTGCACACTGCTGTACTTAATGTCATGTCGGTACACTGGAGCTGATGTGGCAGCCCATCAATGTTGTTTAACAAAATAAAACATCTGCAGAGAACAAAAATTCATGTCTTCGCCCACCACTTACGGATCTTTGAAACCGTCTCCAGCTTGAACATTATATCCATATTACAATGCCCCTCACATTCACAAATATTATGTCAATGGCCAACACTAGCGTTAGATGGAGGAGGCACAGAAGGGGAGACAGTCCCAACTGAATACAAAAGAGGCAACTGCAAATGTACTGAAATTCAACCCAAGCAAGAGGGAGATATCCAGACTGCAAAGATGTTTAACATTAAATTTTCAACTTGTTGCAAGATTCAGGAGCAACAATCTTAAATCGTTCTGCATCAAAAACAAAGTTGCTGGAAAAGCTCAGCAGGTCTGGCAACATCTGTGAAGGAAAAAGCAGAGTTAATGTTTTGGGTCTGTTAACTCTGATTTTTTTTTTCTTCACAGATGCTGCCAGACCTGTTGAGCTTTTCCAGCAACTTTGTTTTTGTTCCTGATTTACAGCATCCGCAGTTCTCAGTTTTTATTCATTCTGCAAATTTATTTGCAAGTCAGCACTTACTATTTCTGTTAAATAGTGTGGTCATTATACCATTCCAGCATTGCACTGCACCTGTAACTGAATCTCACCAAACAAAAAAAAAAAAACTGGTGAGTTTCAGGGAGGGTTTCTCGCTAGAAGGCCCAGTGAGTTTTCTCATTCCATCTACCCAAACTCGTCTCATTACCGATGCATCGTGCCCCTGTAGCATCCTGGCCATCGTATTCTCCCATTCATCTCAGGCGACATTCCTGACACTGCCTGGATATCCTCAGATCCCTGGCACTAGTGCCATTTTTTGAATCCTGGTCGTACATCCGGTCAAGCACTTTCAGACCAGAGTTGCCCTTCACCATGCGCAGCTTGGGACAGCAATCACACACAAGACAGGAACTGCCTGCCTTTCCAGCAGCAAGAAATTTACATTCAATGAGTGATCACTGCATCCAGCTCTCACCTACTGGAACTGGGGGTCAGCCAAGTCCTGTCTGACTTGTAGCACCCAATGCCTCCATATATTGAAGGTGGTGATGTGCCTCCTGCTCAATGTCTTCACCTTCCTCCTCACAAAAGTGCTGCTGCTCTCTCGGCTCTTCAGAGTCTATCACACCCTCTCTATGACCGTTCCAGTTGTGTGGAGCTTGGCATGCTGGGATTGTGTGGCACACACTGTCTGGAGTCTAGCCTCAGATAGGGGTTCTGTAAAGGAGTCATTAGGCATGGACGCAGAGAGGAAACCTTATCTCCTGGTAAACATCCTCATAAAAACCTAATCCTTAAAACAGGAACAGGAGAGTTCTCAAGGATCGAGGTATCATGGTAGTTCCCAGGGTACCTGGCACAGATTTCTAAGATGTGGTACGATCACAGATGACTTATCCATTAATGGAATGGAAGCCTTTTCTATTGTTGAAGTCCGCTGCATTATGAAATGACCGTCTCTGCATGGCCTGTTTCTAGTCTGGAGCACCCTAACCCTCAGGGAAGCCAGTTATATCGGTGAAACCTATAGCACTGGCCTTGTCCCAGGGAAACAAGATGGTCTGGTACAAATTGTCCCAGTTACAGCCTTGCTACATCTGTGGGTGGATGGTTGAGGTCCCCAGTGGCTCCTTGGAAGAAACATTGAAAAATAGGAGCAGGAGTAGGCCATATGGCCCTTCAAGCATGTTCTATCATTTAATATGATCATCGCTGATCATCCAAGTCAATCCCCTGTGCCTGCTTTCTCTCCATTCCTTTTAGCCACAAGAGCCATGTCCAGCTCTCTCTTGAATATATGTAATGAACTGGCCCCAACAGCTTTTTGTGGGAGGGAATTCCACAGGTTGACAGGTCTCTGAGTGAAGAAATTTTTCCTCATCTCAAGTCCTGAATGGCTTACCCCCTTATTCTTAGACTGTGACCCTTTGTTCTGGTCTTCCTCAACATTGGAAGCATTCTTCCCGCATCTAGCCTGTCCAGTCCCATCAGGATTTTATGTTTCTGTGAGATCCCCCTTATTCTAAATTCCAGTGATCAAAGGTCCAGTTGATCCAGTCTTTATGAGGCCCGGTCTCTACAGTGGCCCGACAACAACCCTTGCCATAGCTGTAAATATTGGTCCTGCTTGCTATGAACCAGCATGGGGAATACAAGAAACAGAATGGATCCTTGGTGAATGTGAGCAGTCAATAATCACATCACATCACATCACTTACCATTGTCCTCCATACTGTGGGATGATGAACACTCTGGCAAGGAGGGCCATAGAACACCTGCACGCATATCTTTCATAGTTACCTTATGAACATAGCAACAGTCAGGTCACAATGAGGCGGTGCTGAATTGAGTGAGCACTGACCTTCTCCTTTCCACCCCACATCACTCAAGAAAGGCATCATTACAATAAGTGCATCTTGGTAAATACTTACAATTCAAGATGAGAGGGAATCAGTTCCACGCCCTTGTGCAGCCTATGAAATCACCCCTGTTTTACAGAGCCGACTATGTTAAATCTGCAATGGCCATGACAGTTCAGATAATGTGACCATCATTTGCACCCCATACAGTGGTACACTGCATGAATTTTACAAGATACGCTGCCACTGGAGATAGTCCAGATAAGGTTCACTGATACCATGTATAGAGGGACTCTTATGAGGAGAGGTTGAGCAGGTTGAGCCTCTAGTCATCGGAGTTTAGAGAAATAAGAGAGGACCTTATTGAATCATACAAGATTTGGAGGAGACTTGACAGGGCAAAAGTGGAAAGGTTGTTTCCCCTTGTGGGAGTGTCTAGGACCAGAGGGCATCATCTCAGAATAAGGGGTCGCACATTTAAGACGGATGCGGAGGTATTTTTCCCCTTAGAGGGTGGTGAATCTGTGGAATTCTTTACCACAAAGGGCTGTCAAGGCTGAGTCATTCAGTATAGTCAAGGCTGAGATGGACAGATTTTTAATGAGTAAAAGAACCAAAGTTTATAGAGAAAAGGTAGGAAAGCAAGGTTAAAGATAATTAGATCAGCCATGATCTCGTCATTTGGCAGAACAGACTTGATGGGCTGAATGGTCTACGTCTCATGTTCCTATGTACAATGATATGATAACAGATACCTGTACTGTAAAAGTGCCCAATTAATGTAATTGCCCCCCGAAGGGCAGCTTCTCACACAAGAGCCCATTTGCTGCACAGAAAAAGTACCCCTCCCTCGCTATTCCATAGATTATTATTACTTGCAAAGTTAACTCTGCTTCTCTTTCCATAGAAGCTGCCAGACCTGCTGAGTTTCTCCAATGTTCTGTGTTTGTCAAATTTCCAGCATCCACAGTCCGTGGCTTTTACTTCAGTCCTTGATTTCATCTCTCACCTGAGAAATGGCACCTCCAACATTGCAGCATCCCCTCAGTGCTTGTAGAGTCAGGAGCCAAATCTGGAGTGGGACCTGAATTTAACAGGATTTCAGGCTGAAGAGGCCTACCATTGGAGGCATGCCTGCAGTCACCAATTGAACAAGGAAGGACTTTTCCTGCAGGAAATTCAGGATAATATCATTACTTATTTACAGATTAGAGTCATGTGATATAAATTACAGGCTAAAAGTTGGAATAAGGGGTTAATTAATTATTTAGTGTCTGGATTAGGAGCATTTAGAAACTGGATTGGATGAATTCATTAAACCTTGAGCAATCAGATTTTAAGAATCCATTCATCATTTAGAGAACAGGCTGGGAAATTTCATTAATCATTCGGTGATTGCATTTGGAAAATGCATTAATTATTTAAAGGCTAGATTTGTTGGCTTCATTAATTATTGACTGCCTGGATTGGGAGAATTCGTCAATTATTTACTGACTGGATTAGGAGAATGCATTAAATATTTAGAGATTGGATTGAAAGGATTCACTGGCCTTTTAGAGGGGTAGCTGGGAGAATTTGTGCAATCGTGAGGGAAAGATCTTGTGGAGGAGGAGGAGGGAGTTTCATCAGCTGGTGGGACAGCCGGATCGAGAATCTTAAATCAAGGCACATAGACAGTAATGGGTGATGGTGGTATAGTGGTAATGTGACTGGGTCGTAATCCAGAGGCCAGGCTAACGCTCTGGGGTACTGGTTCAAATCTTGGTGAAAGTTTGATTCAATTAATAAATCTGGAATTGAAAACTAGCCCCGGTATTGGTGACCATTGAACTTTTTAACTTTTGTGTTTTTTTTTTGAAACCTGTGGACTGAAATGAGAAAGAACTATATTAAACCCAGGGATTAACAAGCATAGCTGCATGTTTTGAAATTAAGCAATTTGATAAATATTGTGAACTCTGTGTAGTTGTACAGAAATGTGCAGACAAACCGGAGCCATTGTTTACAAGAAAAAACTGATTGAATTGTGGACCATTACCAGTGACAAAGTTCCTCTGCCTGACAAGGGAGCTGAACAGCTTGGGCTGTGAGCAGGACAAAGAGAAGCTAGTTTGGCTCAGGAGAGAAACCAGCAGGTTTGTAGCAGTCAGAAACTCCCTCAGTTCCCTGTAGTAAACCACTTTAAACCAGAGGAGAACCAGCTTATCTTTCCTTCAGCAGTCAGTGCAAGCTGTGATTTTGAATTGGAAAAGTTAGAGTTAGAAAAGTTAATTCATAGAGTTTACTTAATTTAATTTATTCATTTAGTTTATTTGTTTAAAACAGAGGTGGACCCCTTTCTGATAACTAAACCTGAAGCAGAGAGGCTCATCTCACCCTATAACCTGTTAAAAGTAGTGTGAAAAGTGGTGTAACCTGCCTCTCACCCCCAATCTGTTATAAAGGAGTGGCTAAATGAAATGAACTCCTGACACTCACTACTATCAACAATTTATTTATTTAACAGTGAACAAATTAACTGAACTATTAACAAACTGAACAGTTTCCCTCTATCTGCTAACTATTCCCGAACAAAACAAAATTCTAATGGCATGCTGTTCTAACAAACACAAGTCCCACTTATATAAGAGATAAAAGGTACTGCAGATGCTGGAGAATCCGAGATAACAAGGTGTGGGGCTGGATGAACACAGCAGGCCAAGCAGCATCACAGGAGCAGGAAAACTTGACGTTTCAGGCCTAGACCCTTCATCAGAAATGGGGGAGGGGAAGAGGGTTCTGAAATAAATAGGGAGAGAGGGGGAGGCGGATAGAGGAGAG
>JAHRHZ010000012.1:2534753-2545648 GCA_024137785.1 Ginglymostoma cirratum
CCCATGCTTGTTATCCCACTTATATAAACAAAAAAAAAAAAGTTAGAAGTTAGTCCCTTGAAATTACAGCCTGGGAATGTCTTCCAGAATGTTCTGTACCTTCTCTGCTGATCTGCCGTTAGGAATGCCTTGTCCTTCAAATTCTTTTGTCAGGAATATTAGCTAAGAGTGCTGCAGTACCTTTAATTTAGATGGAGCTTACTCTAAGTCTTAGGCATTTCTGTGAGAACCAGTGATTCTTTTAGAGCCAAGAGTTGTTTTCTTGGCAGATGACAGTTGGCTTTCTCCCGATTTTCCAAATGCCCTCAACTTTTATACCCTTGATGACATCAATTTCTTACAATAGGATTGGTCCTACATTGTCAAAACCATCAAATTTAAATTTCATTGCCTTTTAGTGTCTAAGTGTCTGGTTTAAATTAATAAGCTAAATCCAACGGCCTGTTGTCTTGGTAAAAATGCTGCTTTGCCTGCTAACGTATAGCATTTTTGGTACAAATGTTTCAATTCGAGTGCTCTGTGCATCTGCAAACTCACAAGCTGCTGCTGCTCACAGACATCAGTTTTGAATCTCTAAGCATAGAAAATGCACATCGTCTTTTAAAGGGGCCATACACTGCTTCCCCCTATCATTTTATAAACATCAATATTTTACAAACACCAAATTCTAATGTCCTGCTTTCCAATCCACAAATACTCTACCCAAATTCGCAACACTAGCACTAACAACTTGTAATAAATGATGAGTCTGTTTCGTCGAGTTCAGAAACCTGGTCCATGCTTTCCACCAATGGGAGTCTGAAAATCCGGTTGTTTTGGGGATTTTACAAATTTATGTTAAATTCTGTGTAATCTCTGGGAATAGCAGGGCTAGATTTCCAGTGTGCTACCCCAGTGTGTCATGACAATTCCTTGTAAAATAGAATTAAATGAATTAGCTTTACTATCACATGCACTCATAGGAGCACAGGGAAAAAAAAAGATACAAGTTGCCCGCTTCCATGTGCAATCTTAGATTTACAAAGGTATCTTGGTACAGATTCTCCAGCAAATTCTTAGGAAAAGAAATAAAAATTCCAGCCTTACAAACCTTCAAAAGCACAAAATCACAGTAATAAACTAGGAAAAAAAAACCAAGAAATAAAAAGTTTGGAATAACAGTCCTTCCACAATAGAATAGCAAAGAAATGGAGAATTTAAAAAAAAAAAGAAATTCCCATCTGCTTTGCTGACGCCCTTTACGAAAAGAAACCAGCCATTCTCAGGCCACCATATGACTCCAGACATACAGCATGTAGGCAATTAGAGATGGCCTTGTCAGCTACAAGAAAACCTAAAACCTATAAAGAAAACCTAGTTGTAATCAGGTATTTGCAAACACAGTATCATTCACTTGGATACAAGACCCCAGGGAATAGGATATCCCACTCAGGAAGGAGTACATGGCTACTGGGCAGGACACATAGGATTATGGAGGATGAAAGTGCAAGGTAAATGATGTGTGGCGGTGGGCAGGGGAAGGATGGCTTCTGGGGATGGGGAAGGGAAGTTGGGAAGGAAAGGTATTCTTGGTGAGCACCCTCTAACCTGATTTCCAGTCCTCAAATTGGACACACATATCGTCTTTGATCAAGGATCTTCCACAAAACCCATCAGCAAACATATAAACATCCACACAAGGATCAGGAGTAGGCCACTTGGCCTTTCGAGTCTGCTCTGCCATTCAATAACATTACTGCTGATTTGATTTTAACCTTCTCTTTATTCCAGCAAATCCCTGGTAATCTTTCATCGTCTTAAGAATCAAGAGTCTATCTACATCTGCCTTAAAAATATTTTAAAAGATTCTGCACTCAGTTCATCGTTTGAGGAAGGGAATTCCAAAAACTCAATCCTCTGAAAGAATAAAAATGTTTCCTCATCTCCGTTTTATATGGGCACCCCCTTATTTTTAAACTAAAACCCCTAGCTCTAGATTTTTGCCCAAGAGGAAACATCCTTTCAACAACCACCCAGTCAAGTCCTCTTGGGATCTTGTATGTTTCAATTTACTCACCTCTGACTCTTCAAAACTCCAGAGGATACAGGCCTGTCCTATTTAGCTAATTCAGTCTAAGGCAATCCGCTGCCCCCACAGGTTGACCTGCTGTGAAGGGCACAGGTGATCGCCTCATGTGATGGTGGTTAATCTCAGTGGCAAAGGTCTGAGACCCTTAAATTCTCCTTAATTGGCCACTTAAAGACCTCAGTTGGTGGCCAAACACAGGCTTCCACTCAGAATCTAATGTCTGAGGCAAAAATATGCAGGGACTTGGGAAAGATCCAACTGAGTAACATTCCCTCCCTCTTTGGGAGCACAAGATTCTGTCCAGAATGACTGAATTCATTAATTAAGTTCAAGCCAGATTGGAATAATTCAATAATCATTCATTAATTGGATTCTGGGTATTCATTAATCATTAAGGATAGGTTTGGTAGAATTCACAAGTAAGTTACTGTTATTATTGGGAGAATTAATCAATTTCTGATTGAAATTAACAAATTCACAAATAGATAACTGACTGTATTTGAGAGATTTGATTAATCATTTACAGATTGGATTGATGAAATTAATTAATTTATGATTAGATTACTGGAATTCTTTCATCGTTTCATGATTAGTTTGGGAGATTTTAGTAAACATTTCGGGATGGATTATGAAATTCATTAAAGATCGATAAATTGGATTGGGAGAATTCATTGATCATTCAGTGACTGGATTGGAAAAATTCATTAATGATTTACATATTGGATTGGGAGAATTTATTAATTATTCAGTGAAACGATTGCAGGAATTATTTGGCTGTTTACTGATTTTTTTCTGGGAGAGTTCATGAATTATTCACAGGTTGAATTGCATGAATTCATTAATCATTCACATATTGGATTGGTATCACAATCGAAGACATGAATGATGAATAATTCCCGCAATTCAATCTGTGAATAACTAATGACTTCTCCCAATCCCATCAATAAATTATTCATGAAGTTCCCAATCCAATCCAATATTTTGGGAGAATTCAGGAGGTGTATTAAACCATTTACTGATTGTTTTGAGAGAGTGATTCAAGAATCATTTCATGATTGGATTGGGAGAATACATCAATCACTTCCAGATTGGAGCAGGAAAATTCACGAATCATCTTGGGGCCAAATCTGTAGCAAATACTAACCACTTAGAGCCAGTGAGCTTTAGAGCCACTTAGGGACTGATGTGTGAAAATTTATTCATTATTTATGTTATTTATTTTAATAAAATTAAGATGGATAGAGATAGTCTTCTTTACATCAAGCACATTCCATTAACTATTGAATTGTGCACCAATACATTGAAACAATCATTGAAAGTTAATGAACATACATCCTGATTGATGCTGTGCCTGTAGGACATGAAAGACATTGCATTTACATAGCATCTTTAGATGTTGTCCCAAAGCACTTTACAGTCAACGAAGAACTTTATAACTGCAGTCACTATTGCAATGTAGGAATTAATGTAGAATGAATCTAATAACTCAATGAATTATTTATTACCCAGTTCCTCCAGTTGTGCCCCTTTCCTTATGTATTTACAAGTACATTGAACTGGGCACTGAGAACAGTTTCCTGAAATGAAGTACACTTACACAGTCACAAAAAGAGAAATTGCTGGAGAGATTTAGCAGGTCTAGCAACATCTGTAGAGAGAAAACAGAGATAACATTTAGAGTCCAGGGAGCCTTCTTCAGAAACTTTCTGAAGATTTAGATGTGAATGTAGGAGGCATGGTTAGGAATTTTGCAGATGGAACCAAAATTGGTGGTATAGTTGGCAGTGAAGTCTAAAATTACAAAGGAACCTTGATAGATTGGGTCAATGGGCCAAGCAATGGCAGATGGAGTTTAATTTGGATAAATGCAAAGTATTGCATTTTGGTAAAATGAACAAGGACAGGACATACACAGTTCATGGTAGGGCCCTGGTAGTGTTGTCAAACAGAGAGACCTAGGCATTCAGGCACATAGTTTTTTTGAAAGTTGCATCACAGGTAGACAGGGTGGTGAAGAGAATATTTGACACTCTTGCCTTCATTACTCAGACCAACAAGTGTAGGAGTTGGGGTGTCATGTTGAGGTTGTACAGGACATTGGTGAGGCCACGTCTGGAGTACTGAGTACACTTCTGGTTACCCTGCTATAGGAAGAATATTATTAAATTGGAGAGAAAAGATTTACCAGGATGTTGCTGGGACTGGAGGGTTTGAGTTATAAGGAGAGGCTGGACAGACTGGTACATTTTTCATGGGTGCTAACGAGGCTGAGGAGTGACCTTATAGATGTTTATAACATCATGAGGGACATAGATAATGTGAATAGCATTATTTATGTCCCTCATGGGGTGGGGGAGTTCAAAACTAGCGGATACATTTTTAAGGTAAGAGTAGAAAGATTTAAAAGGGACCTGAGGAGTTGTGTGTGGAAAGAACTGCCAGAGGAAGTGGTAGGTGCAGGTACAGTTACAACACTTAAAAGACATTTGTATCGGTTCATGAAAAGGAAAGGTTTAGAGGGATACAGGCCAAATGCAGGCAAGTGGGACAAGTTTAGTTTGGGAAACTTGATCAGCATGGACAATTTGGACCAAAGGGTCTGTTTCCGCGCTGTATGACTCTCCAGCGATTTCAGTTTTTACTTCAGATTTCCAGCATCCTCAGTTCTCTTGTTTTATATTTATACAGTGGTGTTCTATGTGTTTAAAATGTTTCATTAGCATGTGAATCCCATGGAACTTATTTATTATTTAATAGCTGCCTCCTGATATCATGGTTCTGTCTATATTTATTTATATATTGAACTGGTCATTGGAAGGAGGAGTGCTCAAAGGAAATATTTCATACGGTGCTGTCACATTTCATTTCCTATTGTTCTGGCAGCACAAAAATCTAATAAAGTGGATTAAATTATTTAATGCTTGAGTTCAGGGTATTGTTCTCTCTTTTTTAGCACTGCCCTGAATTGGCAACAGCAGCTCCAATTAGTTCAGAAATAAAAACAGAATATGCTGGGGGAGCTCAACCTATTTTACATCTCTATCCCTCCTTTATCACTATCAGCACTCCCTTTGTCTTCCGTTCTGAGCTCCTTTGCCATCTGTTCCACGTGCTCTATGAACAGCATTAAAAAAAACACCAATTTCAACATCCCTCCAGTTCCAAAGAAGTGTCATATTGGACTCGAAACACAAACGTTGTTTCATTCTGCAGAGCTGCTGTCAGACCTGCTGAGTTTAAAAAGTTTAAAGGAATTTATAGTAGCTACGGAGATAGTGATGATGCAGTTGTCAGTAATCTTCCAAGAATCCGCAGGTTCTGGATACGTGTCAGAGAAAATTGGAAAACTGTCAAAGTAACACCTTTATTTAAAATGCAAAGGAGACAGGAAAAAGAGGTAACTGTTCGCCAGTTAGCTAAATGTGTGTCACCTCGGGAAAATGTTACAGTCAATTATAAAGGATGGCAGGAAGCAGGAGGTTTAGAAGGGATTTGAAGAATTTTTCTTTCACCCAGGGGTTGGTGGGAATCTGGAAAGCAATGCCTGGGAGAGTATTTGAGGTAGGAAGTCTCACAGCCTTTAAAAAGTACTTGGATGAGCATTTGAAATGTAACATTCAAGGGTATGGGACGAGTGCTGGATAGCGTCTAGTTACTGTAGATTTTTTTGTCGGTACAGACTGGATGGGTTGAAAGGGCCTCTTCTGCACAGTATGATTCCATGATACTTGATGTAATTAGGAATATACAATATGGTCAATCAGAGTCAACATTGATTCATAAAGGGCCTTTGAGCCTGCTCCTACATTCAATATGATCTTGGCTGATCCTCTACCTCAAAACCATATTCCTGTTTTCTCTCTATATCCCTGGATGTCTTGATAGTTAAAAATGCATTAATCTCTTTCTTAAATATAACCAGGGACCCAGCCATTGGCAAATACATCAGGAATGATATGGCAATATTCTGGGATATAGAGGGGAAGTAGGGCTGCTTGTGAGTGGAATTGTGGTAAATCTGAGGATCAGTTCACAATGTGTCACCAGAAGAAACACGTAGCAACTCGTATCAGGAGATCCAGTTGTGGTAGAGAAGTAAGGAATTGTTACAGCACTGAAAAAGGCCATTCAGCCCATCATGGCTGCACTAGATCTTCAAACAATCATTGTTACCTAGTGCTAATCTCTTGCCTTTTCTTCATACCTTTGCACACTATTGCTATCCAAATAACCATCCAACACCCTCTTGAATGCATCAATTGGATCTGCCTTCATCACATTTCCAGACTGTGCATTCCATACCCTAACAACTTGCTACGTGAAAAAGCTTTCTCTCACATCACCTTGGCTTTGTTTGCAAATCGCTTTAAATCTGTGCCCTCTTGTTCTTTTTTATTTTACGAGTGGGAAAATTTTTTTTTTCTTATCTGCTTAATCCAGCCTGCTCATGGTTTGGAAAAAAATCTACCAAATCTCCTCTCAGCTTTCTTCTCTCTGAGGAGAACAGTCCCAACTTATTCAATCAATCCTCATCACTGAGGGGAAAGTCTATGAATGTTGTTTACACACATCCAGAAGGCATTAAATAAGAGTTCACACAAGAGATGAGAACAATAATGAAAGCAAACAGAGCTGTCGGTGGCCTGAGGACAGTGAGTCCGCGATTGGAAGAAGGTAGTAACTGAGAGTGGTATAAAGGGAATGGTGGAATATGGCAATATATCCCTATACTGGGGAATCAGCTCTCCACCTTGGATTGGGTGATGAAATAAAGTTTATAGATGGCTCTAGGATAGCAGAAACAGCAGGTCTTCCACACAGGGTGATTAAAATGTGCTCAGTCCTTTTATTGTAGGAGTTGGGAAGTCATGTTGAGGTTGTACAGGACATTGGTGAGGCCTCTTCTGGAATACTGTGTCCAGTTCTGGTCGCTTAGTTATAGGAAGGATATTAAGCTGGAAAAGATTCAGAAGAGATTTATCAGGACGTTGCTGGGTATGGAAGGTTTGAGTTATAAAGAAAGGCTGGAAAGGTTGGGTTAAGGGATGTATAGCAAAGACAGGTAAGTGAAGGTCATGAACCAGCTGAAGGACTGAATAGCCTCCTATAGTCCTAAGTGCTAAAAATACATATCATCCACAACACTTCATATAAAGTAAGTACTGACCTTTCAGCTGATGACTAACCAAGCTGTATGAATCTATTACAGCTCAGATACAGACAGATGAGTTGAACAGTTTCAAGGAAATTAAATCTCAATGAGAGCCATTATCATTGAAATCACTGCCTGCAATTCTTACGATCGACAATTTAATCCACTACCCACCTTAATTGTCCCTGCAAGCTACTGATGTCAGATACTTACTCAAAATAAAGTGCTACAGATCTTTACTGCACTGATTTTATTAAAGAAAGACAGGGTTAAATGGACATTACAGAGCTGCTAAATCCCATCATGACGTCTTCTGCTTGAAATCAATTTCACTCAAATCTTGCCTTGTAAAGGAGAAGAGGGAAGCCAGGGATAGTGTATACTCGAGGCAGAGTTCTTGTTTATATTGGAACTCAGGCTATACTCAAAGCTGGACTGATCTTTTCACATCAGGTGGAGACACATTTAATAGTTCTCTCATTCAGGTGGTCGGTGACCAAATTTCAGGAAAGATAAGGTTTGGCACAAAAACAAATGCTAATTTAAAAAAAAAATTCCAAGTAATACATTGTTCTTTAAAGTAAATGGGTAATTAATAAAAAAAAACCATTAAGAAGGATGAAGCAACAGAACTAGCAAATTAAGGAGGGCTCTGCGACCAAGTGAGAAACTCCAGGTTAACTAAATAAAAACTGAAAGGACTGCGGATGCTGGAAGTCAGAAACAAAAATAGAAATTGCTGGCAAAGCTCAGCAGGTGTGGCAGCACCTATAGAGAGAAATCAGAGTTAATGTTTTGGGTCCAGTGGCCCTTCCTTAGAACTGATGGTAGCTGGGAAAATAAAAACCAAAAGAATTGCGGATGCTGTAAATTAGAAACAAACATAGAAATTGCTGGAAAAGCTCAATGGGTCTGGCAGCATCTGTGGAGAGAAATCAGAGTTAACATTTCGAATCTGATATGACTCTCTGCCAGAACAGAAAGATTTTGGAACGATATTGAAAAATATTAACCATCACCGGACTCGAAACGTTAACTCTGATTTCTCTCCACAGATGCTGCCAGACCTGCTGAGCTTTTCCAGCAATTTCTGGGTTTGCAGCTAGGAAAATGTTGGTTTTTATACAGAAGATAGGGTAGGGAGTGGGTAAGGAGTAATCAAGAGGTGGGGATAGACCCCAAAGAGAGAGAACAGTTGGGCAGATGAAGGAGTGGATAACAATCAAGTTAGGAAGGCGAATAGCTATTAATGGGGTGTACAGCTAGATGAACACAGCAGGCCAGGCAGCATCAGAGGAACATGAAAGCTGACATTTCGGGTCTGGACCCTTCTTCAGAAATTCAGCTTCAGAAATTCTTCTTTTCTGAAGAAGGGTCCAGACCCGAAACATCAGCTTTCCTGCTCCTCCGATGCTGCTTGGCCTGCTGTGTTCATCCAGCTCTACACCTTGTTATCTCAGATTCTCCAGCATCGGCAGTTCCTACTATCTCTGAGCTGTTAATGGGGACTGTTACTGGCTAAGAATAGGTTGTGTGTAATAGCAGTCTGTGTGATAACAAGGCCTGGTGTGAGGGGGCTGGGGTAAGGATATAGGAGAGCTCAAGTCCTAAAGTTGTTGAACTCGATATTGAGTGCAAAAGGCTGTAGGATTAGATTCTGCGATGTCAGTGATGGGATGACACCCACCTTGCCATACCCTTGCATATTCCCAAATATAGTTCATATTTTTATTATTTTTTTTGAGTTTTCAGCTGCGTGTAAAAATACCATGACGGAGCTTTATCATGAGCTCAAATTCTTTTTGAAATGATGCAGTCAAATGAGCCCCTCTTTCCCAATGTCTCAGTTGAAAAATCGGCCTGGTGGGTTTATCTACTACTGCCTACCACAAACCTATCTACACAGGTAAGTACACACGTTGGCATCACCATCACTGAATTCCCCAAAATCAACATCAAGGAGGTTATCATTGACCAGAGACTGAATTGGACTGGATATGAAACTACTGTGGCTAGCAGAGCTAGTTTGAGGCTAGGAATACAGGTAGGAATACATCTCCTGACTCACCAAAGCCTGTCCACCATCTACAAGGCACAAGGCAGGAGTGTGATGGAATACTCCCCACTTGCCCGGATGAGTGCAGCCCCAACAACACTCAAGAAGCTTGACACCATCCAGGACAAAACAGTCTGCTTGATTGGTTCCATATCGACAAGCATTCACTCCCTCCACTGCTGACACTCAATAGCAGCATTGTGTACTTTCTACAAGATGAGTTGGAACACTCAGCTAGGCTTCTTAGACAGCATCTCCTAAATGCAGAAGGACAAGGGCAGCAGATACATGGGGACACCACTCCCTGCAAGTTCCCCTCCAAGACACTCACCATCCTGACTCGGAAATATGTCGCTGTTCCTTCAGTGTCAACAGGTCAAAATCCTGGAATAGATCCACCTATATCAAGGATTGCCACAAAGGCAGCACTCCACCACCTTCTCAATGGTACTGACCAAACCTCCGGGTCCAGGAGGTCTGGATTCAAGCCCTACCTGCCCTGGAAGTGTTTTATAACATATTTGAGTAGGGAACATGGAGAGGAATTTCAGAGTCCACCTTCCCTGATTGCCCTGCTTCTCATTAAACCTGGATGCTTGCACAGATTTGTTTGACTCTCCTAGCGAGAAGGTTACATTGTGGCACTCGTGGTGTAGGCAGTATTGAGTCAGCGTGCTGTAATCACTGCAGGGCATAGTCCCTTCCATAACATATCTTCACGGTGGAAAGCATCATTGTGAGGTCAGCATTCGTGGCCCATCCCTAACCTCCCTGGAGAAAGTGGTGGTGAGCTACCTTCTAGAACCACTGCAGTCCATGTGGTGCAGGGACACCAGAGTGGCATTATGGAGGAGCTGCAGAATTCAGACCCAGGGACAGCTAAAAGTCATTGTTGTTTCTAAACTGTACTAGAGGAAAAAGAACAGTCAATAAGCAGTAAAGCTTGGAAATGAATGTACTGGTCCTCCACTTTGAAGTATGCAATTCAGACCAGCATGTGTCATTCGCCAGTTTTACTGGTTTCTCCTTCTGGGAAAGTAAAGAAGAATCAGGTTGCTGCCTTGGGAATATCACAGGGAATGCAGCTGCAGAAAGCGGGTTGCCCATTAAATGGTAGGGATTGCTGCAAAATTGTGCTCATGTCATTAGAAATATGGTACTGAGGTGAGAACCTACGTCCCACCATCACCAACACTCAAAGGACAAGATTTGTATTGCTGTTTACACACACACACACACACACACACACACACACACACACACACACACATACATAGACACACACACACATACACACACACACACACATACACACAGACACACACACACTCACTCACACACATACACACACATACACACACACATACACACACACACAGACACACACATTCACACACACTCACACACATACACACACACACAGACACACACACACAGACACACACACACACAGAGACACACACACAGACACACACATACACACACAGACACACACACACACAGACACACACACACACACAGAGACACACACACAGACACTCACACACATACACACACACACACACAGACACACAGACACACACACACAGACACACACACACACACACACACACACACAG
>JAHRHZ010000012.1:2545748-2571466 GCA_024137785.1 Ginglymostoma cirratum
TCACACACACAGACACACACACACACAGACACACACACACACACACACAGACACACACACACACAGACACACACACAGACACACAGACACACACATGAATATTGAGAAACAAGTATTTTTGTTCACAAGCTAGACAAAGAGGGAGGAGGAATTAGGACAAAACAATGATCAATAGTTCCTGTTGTTTCCCATGGGGGTGTGGGTGTCTGAAACACAGCACATACAAAGGAGGCGAAGCAATGGAGTGAGCTTATGAAAGAAACTACAGTCCGTTACACACATCAATTCGAGGTCAATATCTGCTATGTACATTGCTTAAATTATTCAAATTATTTAAATTCTTCATCCATGCTTTCGGTGCTACCAGGAATTTTCTTACAATGTCTTGTATTTGTTTCCATTGAGTTTATCTACAGCCCTGCCGAATGTATCATTTTGTCCCATTGAACCAGCAACCTCATGCTCAAGACCGATTGTAGTTACTGGTCCACCAATCCCTCAAAGTTAAAATTCTCACCCCGGTGTTCAAATCCATTCAGGTACTCATCCCTCCTTAGCAATGCAACCTCTGCAGTGCTACAGCCCTCCAGAAATTCTGTGCTCCTCCAATTCTTCTTCCTTTCTGCATATCCTCTACTTCTCTTCGCTTTTTTAAAATTTATTCATGGGATGTGGGTGTCGCTGGTGAGGCCAGCATTTATTGTCCACCGCTAAGTGACCTAGATGAACTAGGTGAGTATTCACAGAACACTTATGTTCTGTCTGCAAAAAAGACCCTGAGCTTCCTGTTGTCTGCCACTTTAACACACCACCATGTTCCCTGGCCAGAATCTCTGTCTCTGGCTTGCTGCAGTTCTCCAGTGAAGCTCAGCGCAAGCTGGAAGAACAGCGCCTCATTTTCCGCTTGGGAACTCTTAAGCCTTTTGGACATAATATTGAGTTCAACAATTTTAGGGCTTGATGCACCTTCACACGTGCTAACCCCAGCCTCCACATACCAGGCTTTGTCATCACAAAGTCTGCTATTACGCTTCACCCGTCATTAACCACCAATTGTCCATAAATAGCTATTCATCCCCTCACGCCTATCATTATACACTTCATTGCCTGTCCAACGGTTCTCCCCTCTCTTTGGGCTCTATCTCCACCTATCATTTACTCCCTATCCCCTTCCCCCACTCTATCTTTTGCATATTACCCAACCTTTTCCTAACTACCATCAGTTCTGAGGAATTATCATTACACCTGAAACATTAACTCCTATTTCTCTCCACCAATGCTGCCCCAGAACTGCTGAGCCTTTCCAGCCATTTCTGTTTTTGTTTGTGACATTTCTTCAGAACTCAATAAATCCACGCTGGTTTCAGAAATATAAGATGATAGCTCATACCCAAACTTCCTTGTGAAACCATCACCTCCACTGGTCTCAGCCCTGCTACTGGCCATAGCCTAAGTTGTGGCCATTTGAATCAGAGACCAACAGCTCCTTGATCAGGGCATCCACATTTTCAAATAAACCTGTTGGACCCTTCTGAGGTTCACTGGACCCAAAACGTTAACTCTGATTTTTTTCTGCACAGATGCTGCCAGACCTGCTGAGCTTTTCCATCAACTTCTGTTTTTGTTCCTGTTGGACTATAACCTGGTGTCGTGTGATTTCTGACCTGCTCAGGGCATGTGGAAGTGCCTGTGCCTGTCCAATGCAGGTCAGGGGCTACTGCCTCTGCTCATGTGCCATCTTGTTGTGTAGGTGATAGGTATGTGTGTCGGTGAGTGTTGTGCAATGGGCTTTGGTGAAGTGCACGTCACCATTCAATAGCTGGCGCATGTAAAGCTGCAAGTTGTGGATCTTAAGTTTGCAGCAGTGCTCAGTGTATGACAATAAGGAGAAGGTATGAGACCAGATCGACAGAGATTGTGGGTGTTTGAGTGATGTGCATGTGCTAACAGTTGGGTCGTGGGAAATGACAATCTCCAACAAGAACGAATCCAACCAGCATTACCATTGCTGATTACCCCATTATTAGCACACTGGACGTTACCATTGACCAGAAACTGAACTGCACTAGTCATATAAATACAGTGGCTACAACAACTGGTCAGAGACTAGGAATCCTACAGCTAGTAAATCACCTCCTGTTTCCTCATACCTGTCCACCATCTATAAGGCACAAGTCAGGAGTGTGATGGAATACTCCCCACTTACCTGAATAGGTGCAGCTCCAACAACACCATCTAGGGCAAAGCAGCATGCTTGATTGGTACCACATCCATGAACATTCATTCCCTCCACCACCCTATGCATATTGGCAGCAGTGCATGCTGTCTACAAGATATTCTGTGGCCACTCACCAAGGCTCCTTAGGCAGTACATTCGCATGACCTCTATCACTTGAAAGGACAAAGGCAGAAGATACATGGAACACCGCCACCATCAAATTCCCCTCCAAGCCACTCACTGACTGGGAAATATCAGCATTCCTTGAGTGTCACTGGGTAAAAATCCTGGAATTCCCTCCTAAGGGCGTTGTGGGAATACCTACAGCACATGGACTGCAGCGGTTCAAGAAGGTAGCTCACCACCACCTTCTCAAGGGATGGGCAATAAATGCTACCCTACCCAGCAACACCCATACCCCATGAAAAGGTTTACAGTACAGCATCTGAACACCTTGTGGACTGTGTTGTTGGAGCTGTACCCATCTAGGCAAGTGGGGAATATTCCATCACACACCTGACTTGTGCACTGTCAATGGTAACCTCCTGTTGCGCTAGTCTCCTGTTTTCTCCTGGTCAAAATCAGGTGCAGAATGACTTCCAAGGCTGATCCAGCCACAATGCACATCTCCTTTAAGAACAGCAGGCTGGTTGCTGAGGTGCTATCCTCTGTGATGATTTTGTGCTTCCTGCTCAGCCATGCAGCCTCTTAATGCTGGCAGCAATCATTTAAAATGGTAGGCAGCGTGAAGTCTGCATTGCAATCCCAGATCCTGAATTTGGGGCCTGTCCAATTTCATGGCCCATGACTTTTGCTGGATTGTGGTAACACAAACAGAACAGACTAATTTCAGGACCATTCACTTAACTGAGGTATAACAAGGCCACGCAGCTGATTACTTGCTTGGCCAGGCTCAGGCATGACCTTTCTCTTTCTCCTCCTGGGAAAAGATGATGGTAGATGACATCCATTGCTACAACGACATGATGGAGGGAGGGGTGACGTATTTGCAATCTACTACTTTTGTGCTATGATTCTTATGCTACCCCTGCAACATAAAGATGATAAATATAAAGGGTCACATATCACTGCCAAAAATAATGAAATTGTATTGCAGCACCTGGTCTCTACATGGGTACGTTACAATTTAGGGGCAGAGATGGCTTAGTGGTATTATTGCTAGACTACTAACCCAGAGACCCAACTAATGTTCTGGGCATGCAGGCTCGAATGCTGCCATGGCAGATGATGGAATTTGAATTCAATTTTAAAAATCTGGAATTAAAAATCTACTGATGACCACAAAAAGGTCAGCGGGTCTGGCAGCGTCAGTGAAGAAAATATCAGAGTTAACGTTTCGAGTCTGTTGGCCCTACCTCCACAGGACCCAAAACATTAACTCTGATTTTTTCTTCACAGATGCTGCCAGACCTGCTGAGCTTTTCCAGCAACTTCTGTTTTTGTTCCTGATTTAGAGCATCTGCAGTTCTTTCGGTTTTTACCATGAAACCCATTGCTGGTTATCAGGAAAGACCCATTTGGTTCACTAGTGTCCTATAGGGAAGGAAATTGCCATCCTCACCTATATGTGACTCCAGACCCACAGCAATGTGGTTGACTCTCAACTGCCCTCTGAAATGGCCTAGAGGGCCAATCAGTGCTAGGGCAACTACAGACAGGCAATAAATGCCGGCCCAGCCAGAGATACCCACTTCCAATGAATAATTAAAATAAACGGAACATGAAAATGCAATTCAGTGGAATGCGATTCAGAAACTATCATAAGTATGTGAAGGTAACTCAACCTAACTTTTCAGGTTTTCTGTAAATTGGAAGTCAACAGCTCTCAGTTACAGTACCTGCTAAGGTAGTAAATTTGGTTTCTTGACTGAACATTTTTGGATACACAGGAAAGCCAGCTGGATATGAACAAAGGAAAAAGAAAAGGTCATTTAGCTCTTTGAGCCTGTTCTTCCAAATGCTTTGGTCACAGCTGATCTGTATCTTAGCTCCATTTACTTGTCTTCATTTTATAACCTCCCATGACTTGACAAAATAAAAATCTATAAATCTCAATTTTTATATTTTCAATTGACATTCCAGCCTTGAAAGCTTTCTGGAGAAAAGAGCTCCAGATTCTAATTCACTACCTTAGCTCATAGTGGTCTCACTGAACTGACCTTTGTCCATCCTTGCCTAGTCATCATTTCGCTGAAGACTTTCAGAAAACCCATTTGCTGATAATCTAACCCACATCGTGCTTCAGCAAGTGAGTTGTCAGCACTATCCCAGCACCACACCCACCAACTATTCACCCTGCACACTCTCCCATTAGCTTCGCTTTCTGAGAGAAGAGCTCTATCCCAACATCACAGAGTTACATTGTGTTTATGGCACAAAACCAGACCATTCAGCCGATCTGATCCATGCCAGAGTTTGTAATCTGGACGAGCCTCCTCCCATCTTACAGCATTACGACTTATCAACATAACTGGTTCACTAACGTCCTCTAGGGAAGAAAACTGCCGTCCTCTCTCTACTTGCCTACATGCAGCTCCCCACTCACAGCCATGCAGTTCACTCTTAACTGCCCTATTGACAATTAGAGATAGGCAACAGTTGTTGGCTCAGCCAGTGACACACACATTCCATGAATGAGTGAAAATATGACTCCCTTCCCCTTCATGGGCTGATCTATCTTCCCCTCAAAGGCATTAAAAATGAGAACACAAAAATTTTAGCAGCCTAAAAGAAACTGAGAAAAAGTAAATTAGGGGCAGAATCACAGAATTGTTACAATGTAGGAGAAGCCCATTATGTCTGCACCGTTCTATTATCTAGCTCCAATCTCCTGCCTTTTCCCCATATTCCCGGCCACCATTTCCAAATAACTATCCAATGCCCTGCTTGAATGCCTCCAACAAACCTGCCTCCACCACATCTCCAAGCAGTGCAGACCCTAATTATTGGCTGTGTGAATAAGTTGTTTCTCACATCACACTTGTTTTATTTTCACATCACTTTAATTCGATGCTCTCTCATTCTTGTTCCTTTAACAAGAGGGAACAGCTTCTCCTGATCTATTGTGTACAGCCCCACTCATGATTTTGGAAACAACTATCAGATCTTCCCTCAGCTTTCTTCTCCCTAAGAACAGTCCCAACTTCTTCAATCTATCCGCATCACTGATGTTATGAAATGTTCACCCATCTATTTCCACACGCTGATGGATTTCCTGTGTATTTTCAGAGCTTTGTGCTGTAAGGAAGTGTTTCTGTTTATTAATTTATAATTTATTAAAGTGAGTAAGTGAGAGTTGATGTTCTTACTCTGCCATCTTTCAGCCCTGAGTGAAAGCTGGAGATAATAGGCAGAAACATTAAATATTTAAAAGTTTCAACTCCAGGTTTTTTAGATGTTGCATATTTAATACAACGTCCTATAATTTTCCATCAAAATAAAGGTGAGGCTAACAGTGCTCTGTGTTATTTATATGCAGTTTACATCTGCTGCACTCCAACCTAAATGACATATTACAACATGATAATTGTTAATTACTGCTAATCAACCTCTATAGCAGTAAAAATTAAAATATTTAGAAGTGTAAAATTAAAAATTTATAAACTTTAAAAGAAAAATCCTTTGGGCAGAATCTTAGAGGGGCCTGAACAGCCAACACGGTCTGTAACAAAAAATGTCACAGAATCACAGGAGATGCTGGGTGGGGCCTATCTCAACATCAGGTATAGCTCGGCGCAATTTTTAACTATGTTTTTAGATTCAAGGGCAGTTTCTCGCTTAACAGCAGAGTTGTCAACAAAAACATAAAAACATAGAAGATAGGAGCAGAAGTAGGATATTCGGCCCTTCGAACCTACTAAACCATTCAATATGATTATGGCTAATCAACCAACACAGATAGAAATTGTTGGAAAGACTCAAGCAGGTCTGAGGAAGTGTCACTGAACCCAAAACATCAGCTCTGATTTCTCTCCACAGATGCTGCCAGACCTGCTGGACCTGTCTAGCAATTTCTGGTTTTCTTTCTGATTTCTAGCATCTGCAATTTTCATCCAACTCTGTTCCCTGTTCCAGCTTTCTCCCCACTCCCTTTGAGCTCTTTAACCCCATGAACTATATTTAAACAAGAACAAAAACAAAGTTGCTGGAAAAGCTCAGCAGGTCTGGCAGCATCTGTGGAGGAGAAAGCAGAGTTAATGTTTTGGGTCCAGTGACCCTTCCTCCACAGATGCTGTCAGAGCTGCTGAGCTTTTCCAGCAACTTTGTTTTTGTTCCTGATTTACAGCATCCGCAGTTCTTTCGGTTTTTATGAACTATATTTAAACTCTTGAAATAATTCAATGTTTTGGACTTAACCACTTTCTGTGGTAATGAATTCCGCAGGCTCACCACCCTCTGAGTGAAGAAATTTCTCCTCATCTCAGTCCTAAATGGCCTACCCTGTATCCTTAGACTATGACCCTAGTTTTGGACTCCCTGGTCATCAGGAACAGCCTTCCTGCATCTACTCTGTCTACTCCTGTTAGAATTTTAGGGGTTCCATGAGATCTGACCTCTTTCTTCTAAAATCTAGTGACATAATCCTAACTGATCCAGTCTCTCTTCATATGTCAGCTTCACCATCCCAGGAATCAATCTGGTAAACCATTACTGCACACCCTGCAGACCCAGAACACTCTCCTTCAGATAAGGAGACTAAAACTGCACACAGTATTCCAAGTGTGGTCTCACCAAGGTCTTGTACAATTGCAGCAAGACATACCTGCTCCTGTACTCGAATCCTCACTATGAAAGCCCACATGTCATTTGCTTTCTTCACTGCCTGCCACACCTGCATGCTTACTTTCAGCAACTGGTGTAGACCATAAGACATAGTGGCAGTAATTAGGCGATTCGACCCATCGAGTCTGCTCCACCATTCGATCATGGCTGGTAAGTTTCTCAACTTGTGATAGATATAGGACAGATGTCAGAGGTAGATTCTTTACTCAGAGAGTAGTAAGGGCATGGAATGCCTTGCCTGCAGCAGTTGTAGACTCGCCAACTTTAAGGGCATTTAAATGGTCGTTGGATAAACATATGGACGATAATGGAATAGCATAGGTTAGATGGGCTTCAGATTGGTTTCACAGGTCGGCACATCATTGAGGGCTGAAGGGCCTGTACTGCACTGTCATGTTCTATGTTCTATGTTCTATGTTCAACATCTTTCTCCTGTTTTCTCCCCGTAACCCTTGATCCCCTTGACAATCAAGAACCAATCTATCTCTGTCTTAACCATACTCAACAACCTGGCCACTACAGCCTACTTTGGAGATGAATTCCATCTATTCACCACTCTGTGGCTAAAGAATTTTCCCCTTATCTCCATTCTAAACAGTCTTCCATTTACTCTAAGGCTATGCCCTCGGGTCCTAGTCTCTCCTGCCAATGGAAACGTCATGGCAAACTGACAAAGTACGGATATGCATTGAGAGGTGCACCAACAACTAGCATCGAAAGGTGAAACGATATTTTGTGCACATGGACAGGCACCCAGCTCATGGATTGGACCAGGCGGCATCTCAAGACTGCTCGCTTAGCGTCTACCTGCATGCTTGCTGTAATCATACCATTGGCACTTCTGCCAGAGCCTTAAGGCTCTCAGTTCTGCTGTATTGACATACACTTCTGTGCAGACACACAGACACATCAATCCTGTAGGTCATTACAAGCAGTCAGGAGAACCCCATGTTGTCAGCCAGGGAGCAGTCAGGGCTCTAATCAGTTATGTCTGGGACCAAAAACAAAGTTGCTGGAAAAGCTCAGCACGGCTGGCGGCATCTGTGAAAGAGAAAACAGATTAACGTTTTGGGTCCGGTGACCCTTCCTCAGAACCTGAAACGTTAACTCTGTTTTCTCCTTCACTTCTGCTGCCAGGCCTGCTGAGCTTTTCCAGCAACTTTGTTTTTGTTCCTGATTTATAGCATTCTCAGTTCTTTTGGTTTTTATTATGTCTGGGACATACTTGTCAAAGTTGCTCAGTGGTCTGGGGCAAATACAGCCCTGGGGATCAGTCCATTGATTGTTCAGGAGGGGTAAAAGGGGGGACAGTTAGAGCCAGTGTGGAAAAGCAAAGACATGCATTGAGGGAGGGACAAGGAAGGTGATGGGGTTGAAGGGGGGAATCTCAAGGTATTAGGAAATATGCAAGACAGCATTGGGGGGGTATGGGAAAAGGGGCAGGGGTGCTGGGGATTATTAATAATGGTGATGATCAACATAGCTTCAAAGGGGGACTTTAGAGGACTGGGGTATGCATCATTCAGGGAGGCAAGTTAAAGGCGAAGTTCATTGAGGTGGGTCTCCACATAGCGGTCTGGATGGAATGGGCTAATAGGGTGATGTGAGGTAAAAGGGGATAGAACAATTCTTCCCTTCTAACTGCGTAGAGGCTGTTGCTGATGGGGCCCACACTTGAGCTGTGTTCTCTGCCATCACTTAACATTCACTGGATATGAAATGTAACTGGAAAATAGCAGAGACAGTGACAATTTGATGAGGGAAATGCAAGATTCACATCTGCTGAACACCAGGTCATTGAAGTTGCAAATGCAGCAATACGTGGACACTATCCAGGCTTGGGCTGACAAATGGTAAGTGACATTGGTGCCACACAAATGCCAGACAATGATCACCACCCATTGATATTCAATGGAGCTATCATCACTGCAGCCGGGACAATGGGATTCAGAAGCACGGCTGGGTTCTCCCACATACACGGTGCCCATCGACTGTGCACACATGGCACTGAGAGGGTGGTATCACAATGCTACAAAATTCATCAACAAGAAGGAGCACCATTTGATTACAGCCCAGGTGATCTGTGATCATTGTTAGCATTGCCTAGAGGTGTGTGCCCACTACCCTGGCAGCTGCCATGACCCCTACATACTGTCATAGAGGCATACAACATGCAAACAGACCCTTCGGTCCAACTCATCCATGCCGACCAAGTTTCCCAAACTAAATTAGCCCCACTTTCTCTGGCACGTCATTCCACAGGAACATAAGTGAAAAAGCTGTCCCTCAGATCTTTTTTAAATCTTTCTCCTCTCACCTTAAAAATATACTCTCTAGGGTTTAACAGCCCCTACCATAGGGAAAAGTCCTTATCTAAGCCCCTCATGGTTTTATTTATATCCTAGAGCACACGTGAGTACCTGGTGTGTTTGGGTGGGGGATATAAAGGGATCGTACTACCCACAGGGGGAAGATGTAAATAGAAAATAAAATAATCTTTGGTTGTGATGTCGGTATTTGGTTTGCATGGAGGTGCAACAATCATTATTGTATGCATTGATAAATAAGTGACTTGACACTCATGGCAAGCATTGTTTACACAACTGCACTAACAGATGCAGCTATCGAGGATCCAAGAGGTTCTGTGTATAGATGGAGCTGTGATTGACAAGAATTGATCTATGGACTAGTGACCAGTTATCATTGGAAAGTCAGAGATTTTCTATAAACGAACCTGCTACAATGTGCCTTTCGCAAATCAATGGAAGCATTCATGAAAGGAATGCCATGATAAAGCCTTCTGATCAACAAAAATCAATTCAACAGCCCTTGTGAACGGTGCCTATAGATTTCCAGTGTGCTACACCGTTTGAGTAATGACACCATTTCACAGGCTCCCATCCACCTCCTACTTCCTTCTCAAGTTCTCATTCAGAAAGTCGTAGCAACTTTCAAAGTTCAAAATGGAAATAGGTTTGAGAATCACTGGGCTTATATTTCAGCTCAATTGCTTACGTACTGAAAAACTTTTAAGGGAAGACTACATCTAAATTAATTCTATAAAATATTCTGATATATCAAGGAGAGTCAATGAGTCTAGTGCAGTTGATGTAAAATTGACTCGAAGGAAAGCGTTTGCTAAGGTTCCACATACAAGAGAGATCAGAAGAGTAACAACCCATGGGATCCAAAACACAAGTTGTATCAAAATATTGCTTTAGTAGCAGGAAGGAAAAGATAATGGTCAATAAATGTTTTGTAACTGAGGAACTCCATGCAGCTCAGTGCTGGACCTTATGTCTGGATTCAAGAGTGATGCCAGAGGACTGGAGAATTACAAACATTACACCCTTGTTCCAAAAAAAGACTGTTAAGGTAAGCCCATTAATTACAAGTCAGTCCCTTTAAATTCATTGATGGAGAAAATTCCAGAAACACTCACTCGGGATATAATTGATAGTCACACTACAAAACGTTGATTGTTTCAGACATGTCAATGTGGAATCGGTCACAAAAATAGTGTCTAACTAATTTGGAGGTTTATGGCTTTAAGAGGTGTATTCTGTCTTTATGTTTGAAGACAGGTTTTGAGACAGAGGTGATGAGCTATCTATTTGAACCCAATGAAGTAGACAGCTTGTGAGACCCTCTTGGGTTTGTTTTAAAAGTTGGAACAATAGAAGCAGCTGGAATAGGTTAAGCTCCCACAGAGTCAGGATTTTTAGTTTTAGTTTTTTTCAGTAGCAGTTGCTGAGGTTTTGAAGCTGGGTTTGGAAGCTGCAGTACATCTCTCCCTTCTATGTCTCAGAGGTTTCTCTTGATGCCATCCTCCTCGACTGGAGAATTGCCTGGGAGACAATCTATTTTACAGAATTTGCCTTTGCCGGGGGTGTGTTTATGAGATGTTACTATATTGGACCAGTTACGACTTAATAGTTAAATAATCTATTAGTCTGTTGAATTTTCCATGAGAGTTAAGCTATTCCAATTTCTTCTAAAAGGCCTCCAATCCAGTGCCACAAAGCAGACATGTGAGGAAAGTGACAGATTATGGACAGTGCTGACAGGATGCATTTATGGGCAATACTACACGGCGATGAATGCACATGACTAGAAACTCAGCGTTGCAGTGCAATGTTTTCTAGTTAATTAATTAATTTTGTTCAGTTATGTTTAAACTAAAAACTTCCTGCAGCACAGTGCACAGGAACACTAACGGTATATAGTTGCACAGGGAATTTGTGAGGGAAAATCTCAAGACCAAGTCTGTTCACATTCCCCAGTCCTGAAGATCATCAAAAGTTGCTACCGGGCAAAACATTGTTTCTCACAATACTATGCCTTCTAAGATACCTACAGTACATGGGCTGCAGCAGTTCAAGAAGGCAGCTCACTGTCACTTTTTCAAGGGCAACGAGGAATGAAAATAAATCCAAATATCTCACATCTACTGCTCCTCCTTATCGATCCTGTTTGTTACCTCTTCAAAAATGTAATAAATTTGTTAGGCATGATTTCTTCTTCATGAAGTCACATAGATTCTGGCTGTTTACATCATGCATTTCAAAAGGCTCGGCTATTACAGTCTTCACAATAAACTCGAACATTTGTGGTTGATTAGCAATGTGGTTGACTCTTAACTGCACTCTGGGCAATTAGGGATGGGCAATAAATGTTGCCTGGCCAGCGATGCCCTCACCCCCTGAATGAATAAAGAGAAAAAAAAATTTCCCCAATGACAAACACTAAGTCTACAGTTTCCTTCCACATGTTTCCCTTTTTGTGCAAGCGTGATAAATTGGCTGTTTTCAAATCTTTTCCAAAATATAAAGGCTCTTGGAAGATTACTACCAGTGCATCCACTGTGTTTCACGCTTGCAAGATTTTTTTTTAGATATCTAAAAAGAGGGAGACAAGAGTGGACATTGGACAGCTAAAAATGAGGACAGCATGCTGGGAAAGCTAAAATAATTAAGGTAAATAAATCAACCTAGACCAGATGATAATACACCCGAAAATTCTGAAGGAGATTGCTGAGGAGATTGTAGATGCATTGATGGTGATCATTCAGGAATCACTGGAATCAGGGAGGCTCCCAGATGTCTGGAAATGGTTAATGTGACACCCCTATTTAAAAAGGAAGGGAGACACAGACAGTACAGTTAGCCTGATCTTGGTCATTGGTAAGATTTTAGAACAGATTATTAAGGACAAGTTTGCGGAGTACTTGGAAGTGTATGGTAAAATAGCTGGGGGGGGGGGTGCTAGTCAGCATGGCTTCATCTAGGGGAAGTCATGCCTAACGAATCTGTTGGAATTCTTTGAGGAGATAATGAGCAAGTTAGACAAAGGAGAGCCAGTGGACATGATCTAATTGGATTTCCAGACGTCTTTTGACAAGGTACCACACAGAAGGTTGCTAAATAAGCAGCCATGGTGTTAGGGTAATGGTACTGCCATGGATAGAGGATTGACAGACTGGCAGAAGGCAGAGAGTATGATTTAAGGGGTCTTTTTCAATGTTGCAGCCAGTGACTAGTGGAGTTCTGTGGAGGTCCCTACTGGGACAACTATTCACAATGGACGTTAACAGTATAGACGAAAGAACCGAGGGTATTGTTGCTAAATTTACAGATGACAAAAGATAGGTAGAGGGGAAGGTTCTGTTAAGGAGGTGGGAAGCTACAGAAGGAGTTGGACAGACTAGGAGAGCAGGCAAAAAAGTTGCAGATGGGAGACAATGTGGGAAAGTGTGAGGTTATGCACTTTGGTAGGAAAGAATAGGGGCATAGACTATTTTCTAAATGAGGAAAAGTTTCAGAAATCTGAAGCACAAACAGACTTGGCAGTCCTAATTCAGGACTTTCTTAAAGTTAACATGGAGGCTCAGTTGGCAGTTAGGGACACAAATGCAATGTTGGCATTCATTTTAAAAGGGCTAGAATACAACAGTAGAGATGTATTGTTGAGGTTGTATAAGGCTCTGGTCAGACTGCATTTGGATTATTGTGAGCAGTTTTGGGCCCCATATCTTAGGCAGGATGTCCTGGCATTGGAGGGGGTCCAGAAGATGTTTGCAAGAATGAGCCCAGGGATGAAGGGCTTGTCATATGAGCAGTGGTTAAGGACTCTGGGTCTGTACTCAATGGTGTTTAGAAGGATGAGGACGGGTTCTCATTGAAACTTACAGAATACTGGATAGGTTGAATGTGGAAAAGACGTTTTCACTCGTAGGAGACACTAGGACCTGGGGGCACAGCCTCAGAGTGAAAGGATAAGCCTTTAAAACTAAAATGAGGAATTTCTTCATCCAGGGGGTGATGAATCTGTGGAACCCATTGCCACAGAAGACTGTGTAGGCCAAGTCACTGAAGGTATTTAAGATACAGGTAGGTTCTTGATTAGCAAAGGAGATCAAGGATTATAGAGAGAAAACAGGAGAATGGGGTTGAGAAAAATCTTTACGATGGAATGGAGGAGCAGCCCCAATTGGCTGAATGGCCCAATTCTGCTCCTATATCTTTTCTTATTACTGGAGCTACTTTTTTTAGTATCCTGGGATACCTCCTAATCAGATCCTGGAAACATAGCAACCTTTCATTCCACTAATTTACCTTGCACTTTTTCTTGAGCAGTAGTATTATATTTATTTCCTCCACACTACTACCCCTTGATTACTTAGTGCCCTCTACTGAGAAGACTGATGCAAAGTATTTGTTCAATTCTTCTGGCATCAATAATGTCTTGAATGAAAAAGCTAGCTGTGAGTACATACAGCTCCAGGGAAACAACTGACATCAGCTTGCGAAGTGCAATCTTTTTAAAATTTAAAACAGAAGTGTGGTTACAACTGCTCAGACAAACAGCTTTGACGGTCTGCTGAGGTGATTAATCTTAGATGTTATATGCAATCAACGTTCGATGACATTAACTGGGTCCTGGGAAACACAACTACCTGTGCTCCTGTTCAATAAAGGTGCAAAGTACACAACACAAATCAATCAATTTGTATTTTGAATCATCACATTTAAAACAAAATTCCAGTACAAAAGAAACATTAGTGCCAATGCCATCTCCCAAAGAGCTTGTTGAAAACAAAACTTCGACTGAGACATCTCTATTCACACTTTAATGCAATCCCCTTTATGCAATCCGTGAAAGGAGGTGGGATTTGAAAGCAGTCGCGATCAATGCAGTTCACTCCCTGTTCATGTCCTCGAGGGAAAATCCAATAAGGATGCATTTACTAGTCCTTCTTGGCCTCAGTGCAATCTGATCTTCCAGGCGATGCAGAATAAGGCTCGATGGATGTATCATCGAAAGGCGCGACTCACAGCTTAATGCAGTGCAATCAAATCTCTTCAGCCCACCACCAGGGAAATACATGACATATTGAGAGATGAAAGGTCAGTAATCATCATAAAGAGGAAGAGGCAGGTTACTGTTTAAGCTGGATACCCTCAGTCAGAATGGATGATAGCCCTGCATTGTCTATTTGTGGTATTCCTGTTGTTAGCTCACATTTTCAGCACTTGCACTTTTCTTATTAAAAGAACATATATTTAATTAATGTGGGATTGCTGTATGCAATTCTGATAATGTGCAATTCGCAACAATTAGTTTTATCCAATAAGTTTTTTCAAAGTGAATGATGCATAAGTTAGAAGATGGATTTACATTTCTATAGCACCTAACATAACTTCAGCATGTTCCAAAGTGTTCCATAACCAATGCAGTGCAGCTCATGCAAAGTCTTGACTGAAGTATTGGAAATGCAGCAGCCACTTTATGCACAGCAAGCTCCCACAGACATTAATGAATTAAGGAACAGATAATCTGTTGTAGGTATTGATTAAGGAATAAATATTGGCTAGACACTGGGGAGAACTCCCCCTCCTGTGCATCACAACTGCTCTGATGCTTTTAAATCTACTTGAGAGAGCAGACAGGTCTTAGTTTAATGTCTAATTTGAAAGACTGGATGTCTGACCAATACAACATACCCCCTTAGTACTGGAGGGGAGAGTGCTAATGATGTATTCGAGCCAGTAATGACAGTACAATACAAAGACGAGAGCAGGTAACAATCAAGGAATGGCTGATACTTGGGAATGAGTTTAAGGTGAAACAGGGGTGATTAAAACCTCCCAAAATCATTTAGGAGAAACCAGCTGGAGGGACAAGGAAGCAGATGAACAGAACAATAATACCATGGTGTTAATAACCCTCAGCATAAAGACATTCTTGCGGCTGTCCAAATGCACTGAGGTGGCCCAGGTGGACTCCCACCATTGTGGCTGTCACACCTCCTGCAGTTTCATTAACCAGCTCCAGCTCTGGCTCCTGCTGTAACAACAGGGTATAAATTTTGGAATCTCTCTGCACTCCAGACACCAGCTTGTGCAAAGTGCCTCCCTCTCCAATGTTCAGGTAAAAGCATGGACCAGATACTGCTTCTTTGGTCGACCTCTCAAAATAAACTTTGTTCACCACCATTTGAGCAACAGCAAATGGGACAGAGGATCCTCCTGCACTGGCCATAGCCACGAGATCATCCCTGGCCACAGAGGTCAGCACTGCCGGACAGGCCCAATGATGGATGACAGAGTCCGTTCGCCCGGTGAAATCACTGAGGAAAATGCCTGTGGAAGGAGATAGGAACCTCGCCCCGAATGCACTATTCAGGGAGCCCACCATTGCCAACATGTTACCAGAGCGGTCAATAACCACGACCTGACTGCCGGCCGGAGGTGTCTTGTTGGAGGGTTTGTCCTCGCTCTGTTTCTGAAGACTCCAGGGAACCGGTGGCGGGAAACCAGGTCGGCTCTGGTAAACACGCTGGGCTGCATCCAGGATATCCCGGTAAGTGGTGGACGTGTTTTCCGCACTGGAAATGCTCGCAAGCGACAGGTTGAGTCGCCCAGCCTCCTTCAAGATCTGCGTCAGGGCGCCCCCAGAGGCAGGAGGTGGAGCAGCGTACAGGAAAAAACGGTCAAGCTCGGTCACCAGAGGCTCGGCCAGGGTGGCTCGCTGTCTCGTGATGGCCCGCACGAATTCCTGCCGACCCTTCCTCGGCAAGTCTCCAGCCAGCTGCTGGGCGAGGGGTTCCGGGAAGGAGGCTTCTTCCATCTCTGTGCTGACCCTCTCAAGGAAGTCAGCCAGCTTCCAGTTAGTGGCGTTGACCCCTGCTCCCTTCAGCTCGTGTCCGCTGTTGCAGAGGAGTGGGCATAGCTCGGCCCCCTGTACCTCCACCTCCTTCGCAGCCCCTGCCAGGACGCGATCAACGGGGAAGCCCTTTCTTGCCAGCTCCACCGGCCGCTGGAACAGCTTGGCCCAGTTCAGACTGCCGTACCTTTGGTGCAAAAGTCGGAGACCCTGGAGGGTCGATGGGACACCAAAGCTCAGGTTCAGGGACTCCACAGGATAGGCATTTAGAACCTTCGTCACCCCCGACAACTTGCTGTGAAACACTGCTGAGACAGCTCCACCTACAGCAAAAATACAACAAGTCATTAAACTGGACACATGCAAGCGAGTTACCCACAGTGCTGACATCTGCAGGGGTTGCAGAGCTCCTGCCTCGGGGTCAGATGATCATGGATTTGTACCCCATTTCACAAACTCAAGTGTGAAAGCTGCACTACCACCTGAGGGCTTACTTCCCTACTTGGAAACGCTATATTGCAAGTGAAAACTGAGCAAAGTCTTTCCTCTCATTTGGACAGAATGATCCCAGAATTTTTATTCTGCAAGACAGCTGGAGAATTATCCTCAACAGGAACACAGGAAATAGGAGGGGTAGGCCATTCAGGGTCCTAGCCTGCTCCACCATTCAATATGATTGTGGCTGATCATCAATTCAATACCCTGTTCCAGTTCCTGTTCCTCCACATACACGGTGATCCCTTTAAAATCATAACTCATACAATCTCACCAGCGCAGAACGAGGCCATTTGGCCCATCGAGTCTACACCGACCCTTCAAAGAGCACCTCACTCAGACTCTTTTCCCGTACCCTGCATTTTTACCATTGCTAATCCACCTAGTCTGCACATCTTGGGAATGTTGGGGGGAAAGCTGGAGCACCCAGAAGAAATTCTTTTCAAACTGAATTTTTCACGGAATGTGGCAAAACCAACATTTATTGCCCATTCCTAAGTTTCCCTTGATTTGTGTGGCTTGCTTGACCTCAGTGTTTTGTTGAGACTTCATTGCGATTGATACAACTGAGTAGGAGGCCAGTTTTTCAGAGTTAAGAGGGCAGTTGAGAGTCGACCACATTGCTGTAAGTCTAGAGTCACATGTAGGCCAGACCAGGTAAGGTTGGCAGTTTCCTTCCATAAAGGACATTAGTGAACCAGATGGGTTTTTATGGCAACCAGTGATCATTTAATGGTCATTCTTATTAGGATTGGCTTTCAATTTTAGAATTATTAATCTAATTCCACTGGCCTCATGGTGGGACTTGAACCTATGACCCCATAGGCCTCTAGAATACTTACGAAAGGAGGCCCTAGGAGCTGAAGAGAGTCTGCTTATAACTAAGAAATTTCTCATCTTTTCAGTCCTTAAAGGATAAGGGACATACATTTTAAGATTGAGGAGAAATTTCTTCACCCAGAGAGTAGTGAGCCTGTTCACGCTGAGTTGATGGTACAAAGACGAGGGAATACAGATTTAATGTTGTGGGCAAAAGATGCAGGGCAAATGAGAAGGAAATTGTTTTTCCTGCAGTCACTGTTAACAAACAAGGTCTTGCAGGTGGTGGATGTCAGAATAATCAGAGGAAACTGAATGGACACTTAAAACGTACAGGGCTCACAGTGGAAGAATGGGATCATATTGCTTTTCAGGGAGCCAGCATTGACTTGATGGGCCAAACGGTTTCCTGCTGTGTTATAAATGACTTTCTGGCGCTGTCAGGTCATCCCTAAGTCATATCTTTTCTAAGCTAAAAGGTGAATTTACAATGTTTCATTCAGTGACTGTGAAAGTCATCACTTCACAATTGCTACAACATCAATAAATGCTCAGTTGCTGGACGTGTCTGTCTTCCAGTTTCTGAGTGAGAGATTTAATCTTAACATTAGCAGAGTTCCAATGAAGCTGAACGGTCAAGTTCCACAAATGATTCTCAGCCATCCTCCTCTCTTCGGCCTTTTCTCACTGATTCTCTCCCTCCCCCAACTTTCTCCCTGAAATAGCCAATTTGTGCATCACCTGCAAAAATCTCAGAATCCCCACCCTCCCTACAATTAATCATTGATCTATTCCATATGCAGTGAGGCACCCAATAGGGAGCCCTGCAGAAATCTGCTAGAGACAATTCCAAAAATACCCAATCACATTTGCTTCCTGCCACTTTGCCTCAGTTCCCAGAGCTTCTAACTCCTCTGATCGATAACCCCGGGGCTGTGGGTAGGCTATTTAATCTTGGAGATAACCATGGCCTGCGTTAACACCAAATGCACAAATACGCTCTAAAACGCTGCATAATAATTGATATATGACCTGTTAGCCTACCATCAATTGTAGGAAAAATACTGAAATCTTTAATAAAAGGATCTATAACAAATAGACACCCAGTTGATAACGATTTGATTTGTGTTTGAGGAATGTGATGATGCTGTGGCTTTAATAGATGTGCTTTATCCATGTTTCCTTCAGAGAGAGATTGTGAAGCCTTGGGTCTTTTCTTTTAAAAGGTGCAACAATACAAGCAGCCTGAATGGGTGTGGCCGAGCTTCCACTGAACCATGATTTTTAGTTTTAGTTTTAAGCAGTTGCTTTTGGGGTCTTGAAGAAGTAGAAGCTATTTTTCCCGTCTCTCAATTACAGCCAAAAGCTGGGGATTCTCTTTCTGGGCTGCTGGATTGTACGTGAGACAAAATTTGTTTTCTGAATTTGCATTTTGCCAAGCGTGTATTGGTGGGATGTTACTATATTGGAACAGTTAATTAGTGAGTTGGTTAGTTTTCCAACAGAGTTAACTTGTTCCAAGTTTTTACAAAGAACAAGAACAAACAACAAAGAACAATACAGCACAGGAACAGACCCTTTGGACCTCCAAACCTGTGCTGGTAGTTTTAGTATGGAAGGGCAAAAAGTGTCTTCACTTACAGGATCGGTATCTCTCTGTTCCCTTCCTATTCATGTATTTGTCCAGGTGCTTCTTGAATGCTGCTATTGTGTCTGCTTCCACCACCTCCTCTGGCAGCGCGTTCCAGGCACCCACCACCCTTTGTGTGAAAAACTTGCCTCGCACATCTCTTTTAAACTTCCCTCTCGCACCTTGAACCTGTGTCCCTGAGTAATTGCCCCCTCCACCCTGGGAAAAAGCCTCATACATTCCACTCTATCCATGCCATTCACAATCTTATAAACTTCCATCAGGTCACCCCTCAAACTGTGGTCCAGTGAAAACAAATTCAGTTTCTCCAACCCTTCTTTGTAGGTAAAATCCCCCATACGAGGTAACATCCTGATAAACCCTTTCTGTACCCCCTCCAAAGCATCCACATCCTTCTAGTAGTGAGGTGACCAGAACTGTTTGCAACATTCCAAGTGTGGCCTGACTAAAGTTCTATAAAACTGCAGCATAACTTGTCTATCCTTACACTCAATGCCCTTTCCAATGAAGGCAAGCATGTCTTAGCCTTTTTTACTACCTTATCTATCTGCACTGCCACTTTCAGTGATCTGTAGACCTGCACACCCGGATCTCTCTGCATATCAATACCCCTAAGGGTTCTGCCATTCACTGTATAATTTCCACCTGTACTTGACGTTCCATCTACCATTTTTCTGTCCATGCTTTCAACTGATCTATATCCTGCTGTATCGTCTGACAATCCTCCTCACGATCTGCAACTCCACCAATCTTTATATCATCCGCAAACTTACTAATTAGACCAGCTATGTTTTTCTCCAAATCATTTATTTAGATCATGAACAACAGACTTGCCATCACTGATCCCTGTGGAAAACCACTAGTCACAATTCTCCATTCCAAAAAGCATCCTTCCACCGCTACACTCTGTTTCCAATGACTAAGCCAGTTCTGTATCCATCTTGCCAGCTCACCCTGATACCATGTGATTTCACCTTTTGTACCAGTCTACCATGAGGGACTTGTCAAAGGCTTTACCGAAATCCATACAGATGTCAACCGCCTTTGCCTCATCAATCACCTTCATCACTTCTTCAAAAAACTCAATCAAGTTAGTGAGGCACAACTACCCCTCAGAAAACTACGCTGTCTGTTGCTAATAAGTCCATTTGCTTCTAAATGCATATAGATCTTGTGCCTGGGAATCTTTTCCAATAATTTCTCTACCACCGAAATGAGACTAACAGATCTGTAATTTCCAGGATTATCCCTGTAACCATTCTTAAACAATGGGACAACATTGGCTATTCTCCAATCCTCTGGGAGCTCACCTATGACCAAAAAGGATACAAAGATGTCTGTCAATGTTCCAGCAATTCGTTCTCTTGCCTCCCTCAATATTCTGGGATAGATTCCATCAGGACATGGGGACTTATCTACCTTAATACTTTTTAAGACATACAACACCTCTTCCTTCTTAATAGCAACTTAACTTAGAAATTCAACACTCCCTTCCCTGAAGTCATTCTCCACCAATTCCTTCTCTTTGGTGAATACTGACACAAAGTATTCATTTAGGACCTCACTTACCTCTTCTGTCTCCACATATATATTCCTTCCCTTGTCCTTGAGTGGGGCAGCCCTTTTCCTGGCCACCCTCTTGCTTTTTATATATGTATAAAGAGCCTTCGGATTCTCCTTAATCCTGTTTGTTAACACCTTCTCATGACCCAGTTTTGCCCTTCTAATTCCTAGAAGTTCTTTCCTACCTTCCTCATATACTTCAAGGGCTTCGTCAATTCTCATCTTCCTAGACCTTATGTATGCTTCCTTTTCCTTTCTGACCAAGGTCATAACATCCCTGGTCATTCAAGGTTCACGTAACTTGCCATTCCTATCCTTCATTCTCGCAGAAATGTGCTGCTCCTGACCTCTTATCAACCGCCATTTGAAATATTCCTACGTGTCCAATGTGGATTTACCCTCAAACAGCCACCTCCAATTAACGTTCTCCAGTTCCTGCCTAATACTGTTGTAGTTCAACTTCCCTCAATTTAATGCCTTCACCCAAGATCTGCTGTTATCCCTATCCATGAGTATCTTAAAACTCACAGTATCATGGTCACGACTCCAGAAATATTCCCTGACTGAAACTTCACTAACCTGGCTAGGATCATTTCCCAAAACCAGGTCTAGTATAACTGCTTCCCTGGTTGGAATGTTTACATGCTGCATCTTCTTTCTTTTGTTATATTTTAACAGTAGTGTTTGAATAAATTGTGTTTGACTTAATGTCGAGTAGTTTGACCAATCGAATTGCATCTGGAACACAGCACCTCACATTTACCTTTAAAATAAGTGAAGTTAGGGTCTAGGCTACCTTCTTTATAGATTTTGAGGGGGTCTGGTTTGGTCCATAACAGGAGCTTGAAGTTTTTAAACATGTTACTAACGGAACTGATAAAGGAGTGCCAATGGATTTCGTATGCTTAAATTTTCAAGTGGCTTTTAAGTCCGGCACAGGAGGCTAGTTAGAAAAATTACAGCACATTGGATTGGAGATAATGTACTGGCATGGAATAATGATTGACTGACAGGTAGAAAACAGAAAGTAGTAATAAATCGCTATGATTAGTGGAGTACCCCAAGGATCAGTACATGGCTCCTAACTGTTCACTATCTATATATTACACACATACATATATATATAAATGATTGAAGTTGGGGACATAATTTTTCCAAGTTTACAGATGATATGATCATGGCTGATCACAGAGCCCAATATCCTAATGCTACGCACTCCCCCATATCCTTGATCCCTTTAGTCACAAGAGCTACATCTACCTCCTTGAAAACACACAACGGTTTGGACTCCATCACTTTCTGTGACGGTGAATTCCACAGGCTCACCACTCTCTGGTGGTGGGGGGAGAAAGAATTTCTCCTTATCTTAGTCCTAAAATGTTCACCCCTTATCTTTAAACTATGACCCCAGGTTTTGGACTCCTCCATCATTGGGAATATCCTTTGTGCATATATCCTGTCTCGTCCTGTTAGAATTTTATAGGTTTCTATGAGATCACCCCCTGGTTCTTCTAAACTCCAGTGAATACAATCCTAACAAATCACTCTCTCCTCAGACATCAGTCCTGCCATTCCAGGAATCAGTCTGGTAAACCTTTGCTGTACTCCCTTTAAAGCAAGAACATTTTTCTTCAGAAAAGGAGACCAAAACTACATACTATTTTCCAAGTGTGATCTCACTAAGGCCTTGTATAAGTGCAGCAAGACATCCTTGTTCCTGTACTCAAATCCTCTTGCCAAGGAGGCATCTGCATGCTTATGTTCAGCAACTCATATACAAGGACACCCAGGATTTATTGAACATTCCCCTCTCTCAACTTATAGCCATTCAAATAATAACCTGCCTTCCAATTTTTGCCACCAACACATTCTGCCTATAGGAGCTTGGTTAGACTGCATCTACAGTACCGTGTGCAGTTTTGGTCTCCTTATCTCTGGTAAGACACTATTGCCAGAAAGGGAGTGCAGCAAAGGTTCACCAGACTTGTTCCTGTGATGGGCGGACCGTGTTATGGAGAGCAATTGGGCAAACTGGGCCTGTATTCTCTAAAGTTTCAAAGAATGACAGGTGATTAAAACTTACAAAATTCCTAAAGGGATAGACAACGTAGATGCAGGTAAGATGTTTTCCCTGAGATAAAAGGTACTGCAGATGCTGGAGAATCCGAGATAACAAGCATGGGGCTGGATGAACACAGCAGGTCAAGCAGCATCATAGGAGCAGGATGGGTAATCTAAAACCAGGGAGCACAATTAAAAAATAAGGGGGATGCCACTTGGATCCAAGATGAGGAGAGCATTTGAATTTATTCAGTAGGTTGAGAATCTTTGGAATTCTCTACCACAGAGTGCTATGAAAGTTGATTCTTTGAGATGTTTAAGGTAAAGTTTGATAGATTTCTGATTATTGACAGTGTGCAGGATTGTGGGGATGAGGGTGGGGGACACGTATCAAGCAACCAAGATGATACTGAATGGCAGGGCAGGCTCCACAGGCAGAATGGTCTATTCTGTTCCTTTGGCCAAATCTACATTGTTCATTCAGAAGTTAGCTTTAATAATCTTTATCATCACCCCTGGATAGAATCAATTAACTGGTCCAACCGGGCCTATTTCCAGTCAGTACAGACACTAAGGAATGGACACATTAAGGTCTGATATCAGAGAGAGGGATTGAGGAATCCATTGGCTCAGGCAATCAGCATCTCTATATCCATGCACCACGAGGACCCCCACCACACGCTCCCTGAGTTAGAAACTCCAGAATGCCCCTTATCGGTTCCCTCTTGAGCCTCATGTACCTATTCCGGTACTGTGTGGATGCACCACTCCCAAACACAGCATCGCTGAAACTCCAGCATCGACTGCATTCCCACCTTCGATCAGGATCTCCTTCGCAAAGCTGGAACAGATTTCTTCAGTGCGGAGGAAAGAAACAAATGGCATTCAATTAGTACTGTGCACTCTGCTGAGCATTCCAAAAATAACCATTATTGCGGGTTAGAATTTATGACCTAAAGGAGACAGTAAACAGAGAAGGTTGGCAGGGAGTAATTGCAATAATAACTACACACCTACAAACTAATCAATGGATCATATTATTGGAAGGTCCGTGAATAAAAGATGCTTAATCTCCAGTTCAGTGCTGTGGAACAACACAGCGTGAAAAATGGTCTATTTTTTATTTCTATTATATATGAAATTGTTTGAGAAGGATTAAAAGATTCCATCTAACTGGGTTGGGCAGTTGGAAAATGTCATGTGATAAACCTTCAGCAATATGTCCAGGTTTGGGAACTCCTCGGTTGTATTATTGGGGAGGTGATGGCGCAGTGGTATTACCATGAGATAATCAATCTAGACTTGGTCTAGGGACACAGGTTCAAACGCGATCACAGCAGATGGCAGAATGTGAGTGCATAAAAAATCTGGAACCAAAAGCCAATTTAAGGAAAAACCTATTTGATTCACTAACGAGGTTTCCAGTATGAAATTTGCTGTTGTTACATGGCCTGTCTTGTATGTGACTCCAAATCCACAGCAACATGCTGCCCTCTGGGCAATAAATGCCAACGAAGCCTGTGAAGGAATAAAAAAAACATTGGCTGATGAGTTTGAGGGGCTGGAACCTGGAGAGGCTCACAATGTTCCACGTAGTTTTTGGAGTCCAAGGTTAGGTCAGATGCTCTGTGTGTATCTTAATGTTAACCTGCGGACTATGCGGGGGGAAGGCGGTGTCAGATGGTTTTGAGGAATCACTTGTCACTGACTGTAAACACCTCTTTTGCTTTGCACTACATCAAGAGCTGGGGTAACAGCAAAAATTTGCTTTTGGATTTCACACACTGAATTGATCACGGCACAGCATTTCATAGACTTCCCAATGGGCAGCAGTGTGACATTAACAATAATCAAGAATGCTCGTGGACCTCAAGCAGATTCGCAGACACATTCCAACTCATTAACTATGTAGTGATTCCTTTGTCATGATTTCAGGAAGTTTCCACAGCTTGATTCTTCACTGATGAGTAACAGGGTTAGTGAAAAGCCAAGCTTCACAGCACAAAATCGCTACATCTTGACTTATTTAGTATCTTCTCACAATTATCTTTTCTCCAGCCTGTTTTATTGGCTTTGACCTAGGTTTCACCAAAACGCAATCTCTTAAAGTGCTCTTTAATAGGGTTAGTCCTGAAGAGCTGCAATAATTATTTTTTATAACTTTCCCCTGAGAGCTTTCCCTAGAAATCACAGCTGCTATTTTTGTTCACTTCATCTATAAACATCACCCCTTTTCTGCTGACACTACCAGTACAGAACTGAGAGAACCTGTGATCTTAGGCTGGACAGCTGGGATTGACCAGGGCAGGATTAGAAGTGGTGTGCAGGGATACGGAGAAAAGGCTGGAGATTGGCATTTGGTAACAGAACTGGTGCAGGCACGATGGGCCAATTGGCCTCCTGCTCCGTAACAATTTTGTGGAATTCTATTTTGAAGAAAAGCAGGGATGGTTCAGTCAGTGCAATGGATAATATTTATCCTTTAACCAGTCACACCGAAGAGCAGATTATCTGCTCATTAACTCACTGCTATAAATGGGAGTTTGCTGTACAGAGTCTGGTTACCACATGTTTAATACTGCAAAAGTAGTGACACACTTCAACATGATTTTAACAGGTAGCAAATGCTTTAGGACTTACTGAGGATGTGAACAGTGTTATATCAATGCAAGGATTCTCTTTTACTGAGCTATGAAATATTTGACCCGCACCAGCTTCACTGTCCTCCCCATGCAGACATTTTTTTCTAAATTTATTCATGGGATGTGGGCATTGCTGTCTAAGCCAACATTTATTGCCAAGGACAGTAGGAACTGCAGATGCTGGAGAATTTGAGATAACAAGGTGTAGAGCTGGATGAACACAGCAGGCCAAACAGCATCAGAGGAGCAGGAAAGCTGACGTTTCGGGCCTAGACCCTTCTTCCTGAAACGTCAGCCTTCC
>JAHRHZ010000012.1:2571866-2607261 GCA_024137785.1 Ginglymostoma cirratum
CTGCTGTGTTCATCCAGCTCTACACCTTGTTATCTCATCATTTATTACCAATCCTTAATTTCTCCAAAGGGAATCCGCCACACCACTGCAGGTCTGGAGTAACAGACACCAGACCAGGTAAGGATGGCAAATTTCCTTCCCTTCCCCATGAGTGAACTAGATTTTGTTTTGACAATCGATAGTGGTTATGTGTTTGCCATTAGACTAACCTTTTAATTAAATACTTCTGCTGAATTTGTCACTTAATTCCCAATTAAGTAATTAATCCCACTTAACTGGGAAGCATGATCATATGTCCCACTCTTCCACAGGCAGTCCCAAAATGTATAAAATCATAAATGAGATAACTTAGATGACCAACTTGCCTCATTGACTGCTGCTCTGAACAAGACCAATTTGTACCAAGTTTCATCAGTAACAGAAATTAACTATTTATTCTAACAGTTACCTCCAACAAAAGCAAAAGACAGGATTTCCGATCAACATCCAGACAACAGATGCAAAGGTACTTTCTCAGTCATTTTGATTTGAGCAATGATGATACACTGTCGTCTGTAGGGTGATGGTCTTTCTTCAATTTCACAGTTGATCAGTTTGACCTAGGTCTTCTCTTTGTTTTAGACTTCTCTCTCTAAAGCCTTCTTGGTTTTAATGTCTTTTTCCAAACAGCATCAGAGAGAGAGGATGCATGTTTTCTATTTGTAGGCTCTGAATGTTTGTTCAGTTACAGCAGTCCAACTTCCATTTCAGCTTGTAGTCCCAAAAATAAAACATATGGTCTCTTACAAATTTAGATTTCATCATCTGCCACAGTGGGATCCAAACCCTTGCTTCCAGATCATTGGCCTGGGATTCTGGGCTATGAAATCAGTGACATTACCACTACGTCACTACTGCCCACTGCAGAGCTGAATGTCTTCAGTACGACGGCTATAAGTTCAGTCTTGACAGACCCCACTGTCATTTCAGTCTTTTAATTTCTCTGGCCATATGAAACAGGAGCAGGAGTAGGCCAATTGGCCCATAAAACCTGCTCCAACATTCAATAAGATGATGGTTGAGCTCACTGCAGCCTTAACTCCTGTTTCCTGTTCCCTGTAACCTTGGACTCCTTTTTTGATCAAAAAATAAGGACTTTTTTTTTAGCATTCAATTCAAGCCTGGAACCCTGCCATTTATTTCCTTGTTCCATGCATTCTATTCTTCAAATTATCATGATATATGAAGCCAGGTCTTAGCAAAGATAATGCTTGCTCAGTATTCTCAAAACTGGAATCATAAAAATTGGGAGCAGAAGAATGGGATCAAGGTTTGATTTCTTAGACAGCCATAACTCTGAGAAAGCCTCTTCCTAGAGAGCAGTGAAGACAGTGAATATTATTTCACGCAGAGGTAGATAGATTTTTAATTGACTAAGGAGTCAAAGGGGAAAAAATAAGAGTAGGCAGGAAAGGGAATTTAAGGCCATAATCAGATCAGATTTAGGACAGGCGATGGCCTAGTGGTATTACCTGCTGAACTATTAACCCAGAAACTCAGCTGATGTTCTGAGGACCCAGGTTCGAAATCCACCACGGCAGGCGGCGGAATTTTAATTAAATGAGAAACAGCTGAAATAAATTGAGAATATAATAGTGATCATGAAACCGTTGTTGATTGTCAGAAAAATTCGGTCATTAATGTCCTTCAGGGAAGAAAATGCGCTATCCTACATATGACTCCAGACTCACAGGAACGTTGTTGATTCTCAACTGTCCTCTGAAATCTGAAAAACTGTCCTCCCACTCAGTTGTATCAATTGCCATGAAGTATCAATGAGACGAGACAGATCACCTAGCACCAACCAAGGCATCAGAAAAGACAATGGCAGAAACAGCCCTGTCGATTCTGCAAAATCCTCCTCACTAACATCTGGGGGCTAGTGCCAAAATTGGGAGAGCCATCTCACAGAGCGGTCAAGAAACAGCCTAACAAAGTCATGCCTCACAGAATCATATCTTACAGACAATGTCCCAGACACCACCATTTCTGGATATATCCTGTCCTACTACTGGCAGGACAGACCTGGCAGAGGTGACGACATGGTGGTATATAGTCAGAAAGGAGACGCTGTGCGAGTCCTCAACACTGACTCTGGACCCCATGACGTCTCATGGCTTCAGGTCAAAGATGGGTAAGGAAACCTCCATCCTCTCTTGGCTGATGAATCAGTATTCTTCAATGTTGAACAACACTTGGGTGAAGCACTGAAGTTGGCAAGGCACAAGATGTACTCTGGATGGGGGTTTCAATGTCCATCACCAAGCATGGCTCAGCAGCAGTACTACTGATCGAGCTGGTCGGGTCCTAAAGGACATAGCTGCTAGACTGGGTCTGCAGCTTGTGGTAAGGGAATCAACAAGAGGAGAAAAACATACTTGACCTCGTCCTTACCAGTCTACCAGCTGCAGATGCATCTGTCCATGACGGTATTGGTAAGAGTGATCACTGTACAGGCTTTGTGGAGACAAAGTCCTGCCTTCAGTTTGAGAAAAACCCCCATCGTGTTGTGTGGTACTATCACCGTGCTAAATGGGACATACTTCAAACAGATCTAGCAACTCAAGACTGGGCATCCATGAGACACTGTGGGCCATCAGCAGCAGCAGAATTGTATTCCAACACAATCTGCAACTTTGTGGCCCAGCATATCCCCTATTCAAACCCTTACCATCAAGCCAGGGGATCAACCCTGGTTCAATGGAGAGTGCAGGAGGGCATGCCAGGAGCAGCACCAGGCATACCTAAAAATGACATGTCAACCTGGTGAAGCTACCAGACAGGGAAGCCAGCGACAGATACAGCTAAGCAATTCCACAACCAACTGATCAGACCTAAGCTCCGCAGTTCCGCCACATCCAGTCGTGAATAGTGGTGGACAATTAAACAACTCACTGGGGGAGGAGCCTTTACAAATATCCCCATACTCAATAATGGAAGAGTACAACACAGTAGGTTGAAGCATTCGCAGCAATCTGCAGTTAGAAGTGCACAGTGGATGATTCATCTCAGCCTCCTCCTAGCCTTCAGCTAACTCGATTCACTCCATGTGATATCAAGAAACTGTTGGAGGCACGGATCGTGCAGAGGCTACAGGCCCTGACAACATTCTGGCAATAGTACTGAAGGCTTATGCTCCAGAAATTATGCTCTCCTTGCCAAGCTTTTCCAACAAAGTTACAACACTGGCATCTACCTGACAACGTGGAAAATTACCCAGGTACATCCTGTACTCAAAAAGTAGGACAAATCCAACATGGCCAATTACCACCCAAATCAGTCTATTCTTGATCATCAGTAAAGTGATGGAAGGTGTCAGTAACAGTGCTATCAAGCAGCACCTGCTCAGCAAAAACCTACTCAGCGGTGCCCAGTTTGGGTTCTGCCAGGGCCACTCAGCTCCTGACCTCATTACAGCCCTGGTTCAAACATGGACAAAAGAGCTGAATTCCAGAGGTGAGGTGAGACTGACAGACCTTGACATCAAGGCCGTATTTGACTGAGTGTGACATCATGGAGCCCTGGCAAAACTGGAATCAAAGCTTATCGGCAAGGGGCAAATTATCCCCTGGTTGGACTCACACCTGGCACATAGGAAGATGGTCGTGGTTGTTGGAGGTCTGTCATCTCAGCTCCAGGACATCTTTGCAGGAGTTCCTCAGGGTAGTGTTCTTGGCACAACCATCTTCAGCTACTTCCTCAGTGACCTTCCCTCCATCATACGGTCAGACTGGGAATATTCTCCAATGATTGCATAATGTTCAGTACCATCCATGACTCCTCAGATAGTGAAGCAGTCCATGTTCAAATCCAGGCAATATTCAGGCTTGGGCTGACAAGTGGTACATAACATTCACGCCACGCAAATGCCAAGTAACGATCTTTGTAAGAGACAATCTAACCAGCATCCCTTTACATTCAATGGTGTTATCATCACCGAATCCTCCACTGTCAACATCCTTGGAGTTACAATTGACTAGAAACTCAATTGGACTTGCAACAGAAACATTGGCTACAACAGCAGGTCAGAAATTATGCTTCTTAAACCTATTTTACAGCACTTGACAACATGTACGCTATGGTGTTGCAAGTGTTCGTATAAATATTTCTTAAATGTCCTAACTGGACTAAATGTCTGGATTGTTCTTGAGCTTATGATGATGAGAAAGACCCTTCTGAGCAACATTCTCAAAGAATCGGAGAACAGGTGTAACCCAGAGTCTGCTCCATAATTTATTATCTTATCTACGCCATCTCCCCTCCTCCCACCTCTGCTCCATAATGGTGACGCCTTCATCCAACTATCCAGTCTTGAAAGCTCCAACTGATCTCCAGGATCCAAAGCCTTTTCACAAACACTGTTTCAGATTTCCATTACTCTTTGTGTGTGAGTTCCTCATGGTAGTGTCCTAGACCCAACAATCCTCAGCTGCTTCATCAATGACCTTCCCTCCGTCATAAGGTCAGAAGTGGGGATGTTCGCCGATGCTTGCTCAATGTTCAGCACCATTTGTGACTCCTCAAATACTGAAGTAGTCCATGTTCACATGCAGCAAGATCTGGACAATATCCAGGCTTGTGCTGACACATGGCAAGTGACATTCGTGCCACACAAATGCCAGGCTATGACCATCACCAATAAGAGATGGAGACAATCTAACCAACATCCTTTGACATTCAATGGTGTTACCATCACTGAAATCCCCGCTATCAACATCCTGAGGGTTACCAATGACCAGAAACTCAACTGGGCTCCCGACATTAACACAGTGGCTACAACAGCAGGCCAGAAGCTAGGAATACTGTGGTGAATAACTCACCTCCTGACTCCTCAAAGCCTGTCCGCATTCTACAAGGCACAAGTCAGGAGCATGATGGAATACTCCCCATTTGCCTGGACGAGTGCAGCCCCAACAACACTCAAGAAGCTTGACACCATCCAGTAAAAAGCAGCCTGCTTGATTGGCATTATATCAACAAGCATCCACTCCCTCCACCACCCACGCTCAGTTGCAGCAGTGTGTACTATCTACAAAATGCACTGTAGAAATTCACCTAAGATCTTCAGGTAGCACATTCCAAACCCACGACCACTTCCGTCCAGAAGGAAAAGGGCAACCGACATTTGGGAACACCACCACTTACAAGTTCCCCTCCAAGTCACTCACCATCCTGACTTGGAAATATATCACCATTCCTTCACTGTCGCTGGGTCAAAATCCTGGAATTCCCTCCCTAATAGCATTGTGGGTCAACCCACAGCAGGAGGACTGCAGCAGTTCAAGAAGGCAGCTCACCACCACCTTCTCAAGGGGAACTAGGGATGGGCAAGAAATGCTGGCCAGCCAGCAACACTCACATCCTACAAATGAATTTAAAAAAAAGGTGCATGCTGACATTACCCTGAATGGTCAAACTCTAATTTTAGGATTATGTTGCCTTGTTCATGATTCCAATACCAGAGGAAATAGTTTATCTTTATCTACCTTATCAATTCCCCTAATCCTTCTAAATACCTCAATTAGAGCATCCATTAATCTTTTTTATTTTCAGGAGAATTCTAGCCAAATCTATACGATTGGTGCTCAGAATTAAACCCTTTTAACCTTCTTCATAAAATGTATGTTATGTAATAGAGGATAGTGTTTTGTACATTACAGATCTATATGTTAAATATTGGCAGTGTGCAAAATAAAAATTGTGTACATCCTGTCACACTTTAGAGTTGAGGTGTCATAACAATGTCTTCGTTCAGCAAAACTAAAACTGAAGCAAAGATTCTGAAGTGAACCAACTGTCAGGGTGTTCAAGACTGCAAGTAACTCAATTTCATGGTTCTGTGGATTAATTACTCGAGTTTTTGCCTGCTTAATGGCTTTAATCAAGGACATTCGATGGAGTTACTGATTTTGCAACTCCTCGCCAGTGACCCATTAACCCTGAGATGATCAGCACAGGGAAGACGTGGAAGAGTACAGCAAGAGCACACCAAGACCTTTAAAACCAAACTGACTCATTTACTTATTTCAGCCAGCAGAACCCTACGAACATACAAGGTAGGGAGCAGGGTTAAACTAGTTTACCCCTCCATTATTCAATGAGATAATAACTGGTCTGACTGCGTCTTCGATTCCATGTTCTCACCTACCCTGATCATCTTTGACTTCCTGATTAGGTCAAGAATCTACCTACCTCTGCCTTAAAACTACAATGACGTCACCTCCACCGCTCTCTGGACAAGAGATTTCCAAACACTCGGCGACCCTCAGAGGGGAAAACAAACTCCTCCACGCAATTTTAAATTGAAGATCTTTTATTTTCAAACTGTGTCCCTGAGATCTAGTCTTTCCCACAAGGGGAGACACCTCTCCTGAGTTTATCCAGTCAATTTTGCTCAGGGTCTTATGTGTTTCAATAAGATCACTTCTCATTTTTCTAAAGTCCAACAGAAAAGCTGGGCCTGCATCAAATCTTTCTTCATAAGCTAACCACCACTCCCTGCAAAAACAGAGCCTTTTTTGTTCGTTGGCCTTCGTCGCATTCACTGTAGGATCACAGCCTGAGAGATCCTCAGGTCATGCAGCCAGAGTGAACGAGAAAGTAGTGAGCAGAAACAGCTTTAAAGTGAAGGGTGCAGAATCTCTTCACTGACCTGAATCAGAAATCACAGCCGCATGGTGATAGATTCCACGTTCGTGGTGATGAGCAGGAGCTCCTTTGTTGCCATGGTGATGGTGGCCTTCCCCATGGTGAGCTTTTTCATCTTTGGAACTGCTGCCTTTCCCGGGAAACTCCATGCTGCCATACCTTAAAACGTGGAATCCAAAATAAAGGCCAATGCCGAGCAACACCATCGATGCACTAATACGAACGCAAGACTCCCACTTCTGACGAGAAAGTAAGGAGCGCGCTGATGCCCTAAAAACAGAGAAAACTATTGTTGCATTCAAGCCCAATTTATTTGGGATGGGGAGGGAAGGAGTGGGCAAGGGAAAATAGATTCAGATATCACAGAAAACTTCTATTCAGCCCATCGTGCTAGTGTCTGGAAGCAGACACTCACAGTTTTCCTCGACATTCTTTCCCCATAACCTTGCACATCTTTCCCTTCTGAATCACATGCTGAATTGAAATACCTTTGAAATTATTGAACTTGTTTCTACCGCCCTTTCAGACATTGTATTAGAGGTCACAACGACTCACCGCATAAGAGTTTTTTTTTCACTTTAAGAAAATGGGTGAAGTGAGATAGAGCCTTGAAGTGATTACATTTTGTTCCTTTCTTCCAGCTCCGGGCTACTATTTGCATCATGAAAACCTTATCCTTGCTGTTGGGATTCAGGCCAGTTTCAGTACTCAAACACTGACAACACTGTGTTTTATTTATTTCATTCGGCCTCAGTCTTATAGGTGGCATGTTACAAATGTTCCTGACATCAAGAGTAAGGCAAGATGCTACAATGTACTGCTTTTCGTCCTTTATATAAAGGATTTACATGTGAACATAGGAGGTATGGTTAGTAAGCTTGCAGAAGCCATCCAAAATAGGTGGTGTAGTGGACAGTGAAGAAGATTATCTCAGAGTACAATGGTACCTTGAACAGTTGGGCCAATGGGCCGATGAGTGGCAGATGGAGTTTAATTTAGATAAATGTGGGATGTTGCATTTTGGTAAGGCACACCAGGACAGGACTCATACGGTTAAAGGTTGGACCCTGGGGTGTGTTACCAAACAAAGAGACCTAGGAGTGCAGGTGCATAGTTCCTTGAAAGTGGAGTTACAGGTAGACAGAGTGGTGAAGGTGGTGTTTGGCACACTGGTGAGTTTAGAAATTGGGACGCCATTCTGAAGTTGTACAGGATGTTGGTGAGACCACTTTTGGAGTAGAGTGTACAATTCTGGTCACCATGCTATAAGAAGGATAGCATTAAAGTGGAAAAGGTGCAGAAAAGATTTACAAGGATGTTACACGGACTGGAGGGTTTGAGTTGTAGGAAGAGGCTGGATAGGCTGGGACTTTCTTCCCTACAGCATAGGAGACTGAAGGATGACCTTATAGAGGTTTCTAAAATCATGAAGGGCATGGATAAGGTGAATAGCAAAGGTCTTTTCCCGAGAGTAAGGGAGTTCAAACCTAGAGGGCATAATTTTAAGGTGCGAGGAGAAAGATTTAAAATGCACCAGAGGGGCAATTTTTATTACATAAATGGCAGTTGTTTTGTAGAATGACCTGCCAAACAAAGTGGTAGAGGCAAAGAACAGTTACAACATTTAAAAGGGATTTGGATAGGTAAATGAATAGGGAAGGTTTAGAGGGATACGGGCCAAGCACGGACAAATGGAATGAGATTAGTTTGAGAAACTGGTCGGCATGGACGAGTTGGACTGAAGGGTCTGTTTCTGTGCTGTACAACTCTATAAACTTTGAGAGTAAACTTGCAAGTAATATCAAGACAGACAGCAAGAGCTTTTTGAATATATAAAAAGGAAGAGAGGGCCCAAAAAGAACATAGACCCGTTAGAGAATGAGACTGGAAAAAATAATAATGGGGAAATCAGGAAATAACAAGGGTATTGAATAAATACTTTGCATCAGGCTTTGCAGGAAAATAATACAGATAGCATTTCAAAAATACTACGTAAACAGAGATAAGAAATAAATACACTAACTACCACAGGAGAAAAAGTGCTCAAGGAACCAATGGGGACTAAAGATCAACAAGTCCCCTGGACCTGATGGCATGCATCCTAGGATATGGAAAAAAAGCTGCAGAGATAGCTGTGGTAACCTTCCAAGAATCGTTAGATTCTGTGGATTGTCAGATCAACCCCATGATCTCATTGACTGGCAGAGCAGACGTGATAAATTGCCCACTTCTGTTCCTACATCTTACCATCTAATTGTTAATGTTACTGTACAGAAGGGGGTCTTTCAGCCCACTGTATCTACACCAACCCTCCAAATGAGCAATTCACTCTGTGCCATTCTCCTACTTTCTCCTTGTATTCTGACACATTCTTCATTTTCAGTTAACAGTCAAATTCCCTTTTGGATGCTTCCTGTCCTCTACAGTCCTAACGTCTACAATCTATCTTCATAAGTGAAGTTTCCTATCCCTTAAAACATTTGCATGAACTTTTTTTGCACTTTACTGAAAGCCTTCAGATCCTTCTGCAAGTGTTGCAGCACAGGACACAGTACTCCAGCTGAGTGGCATACCTTGGCTCAATTCCCCACAATCAACTTTCTGGGTATTAACATTCACCAAACACTGCCCTGGACCAGTCATTAAATTACGTTGGCTACAAGAACAGGCCAGAACCTAGGAATTTGGTGACAAGTAGATCAGATTCCACACAGCCTAACTACCATCTACAAGGCACAAGTCAGGAGTGTGATGGAATACTCCCCACTTGTTTAGATGTGGATGCAGCTCCAACAACACTCTAGAAGCTTGACACTATCCAGAACAAAGCAGAACACTTGATTGGAAACATATCCACAATCATTCACTCCTTCCACCAGCTGTGTGTATTATTTACAAGAAGCACTGCAGAAATTCACTAAGGCTCCTTGGACAGCACCTTCCAAATCCACAACCTCAACTATTTAGAAGATCCAGGGCAGCAGATACGTAGGAAACCACTAACTGCAAGATCCATCCAAGTCACTCACTATTTGCCATTGCTTCAGTGTCGCTAGATCAATATTCTGGATTTCTCTTCCTAACAGCACTGAGGGCATAACCACATCAAGTGGACTGTAGCAGTTTCAGAAAGCAGTTCATCACTATCTTCCTAAGGTCAATTACAGATGGGGGGAGAAAACGCTGGACGAGTCATTAACACTCACATTCTGTGACGGGGATATAATGTAGATTTTTTAAAAAATTACATCCAACGGCATGCATTCTTTAGGTCTTTCACTGGAACCACTTTTGAAAACTAGGTCTCTACATTAGGTACATTATCCCACCCAACGGAGTCCTGGGTAACTTGTCTGCTGCATGGACCTCAGAGAGAGTGACTTCCAAAACTAAAAGTCAATACTCAAACGGTTTTGGTATGCCAGTGAGTGCATGCTGAACCTCTGAGTGGCTGCCATGCAGTTCAGAGAGAAATGTAACACCTTGGACAAAGGGAAACAATCCCAAAGTAAGAAAGAGGTGAGAGTTGAGGAAAAATAAAATCAAACTTTTTCTTAAATTTATTCACAAGTTGCAGGCTTTGCTGGCCAGGCCAGTAGTTGTTTGTCATCCCCAGCTGCCCAGATGTCACATGTAGTCCAGGCCAGGTAAGGACAGCGTATTTCCTTCCCTAAAGCACACTAGTGAACCAGATGGGATTTTACAACAATTGATTCTGTTTCCGTGAGCTGGCTTTTTGTTCCCATCGAATTCGAATTTCACCATCTACCACAGTGGGATTCAAACCCACGCCCCCAGAACATTAACCTGGGATTCTGGATTACTAGTCCAGTGACACTATTGCTATGCCACCACCTCCCTTTCATTGATAGTGTGTCTCTCAGAACATTCCCTAGCCAATAGAGTAAGTTTGAAAGGTTGTCTCTGTTGCAAATCTGTACCACAAACGGAAATGAGATCTAATAGCATATACTGAGAAAGAAGGCACACTTAGTAATCTTTGGATGAAGGCTAGATCAGATCATAAATTTAACTGAGAAACCCCCTGCTTTTCTTGGAGACGATATACAGGATCATTTACATCCACCTAAGAGGGGGCAGAAGTAGCCTCAGTTTAATGCATTACGTGGAAGACAGCACCTCTGACACTGCAGTACTCCCTCAGTGCTGGCCTGTGAATGGCAGCTGAGATTGAGAACTTGAGTCTATGGAACTATCGCTAGAAGGGGGGACCAATGTAGATTTAGTGTAGCTTTGGTGGTACAGACTTGATGGGCTGAAGGGCCTCTTCTGCACTGCATGATTCTATCATTCCAAGCCTCTGAAGCAGGGGGTGAACTCATGAGCTTCTACCTCAGGGGCAAATGGTAAAATAAAGGTAGGGAGCTCTGTTCTTGGAGGCTGAAACCTAACTGAACAGTTTATGCAATTTATACACAGTCAATACGTGGAAGCATGTACATGCTACAATCGAATAAAGGTGTATATATAAAGTGAAGAAGCTCTCTGAACATGGCAGAAATCTAATCAAAATAGTGCCATAAATCTGGAGAGCTAGGTTTGAATCGCTCATGGCCATTATGCAAACTAAATCTTAATTGAAGCTTGAAATCATTCCTCTGCACTGGACCCCAGTAGGTGCATTGTTTGACCGGGATCTCTTATCTAGCGTGTACATTTCCCTGAACTCAGCAAGAACACTCATGAGGAGCCCTGCAGTCAGTACAAATCAAGTCTCAAGTAATCACATTTTGTCAGGGAACCTGGATTATCAACTGCAATGTAACAACTACAGATTTGTCAAGGGAACATCTGCCACCAATTTCTTCAAAATACTTGGACCAATGACAAAAATATTGGTGAAGTGCAAGAGTATAGTCCTCTTGAAATATATCTGATGAGGCAATTAAATAACAGTAGAGGCCAAGCCATTTGTATAAATTAATGTGCACCCAGAGCGTGTTCACTTACGATCTGTCATGGAAGATAAATTTTTCATATATCACGGGCTGTCATTTATTCCCCGCGGTTGTGAATTAGGTGAAAGGTCAGGCTCCATTGTACATTTTGCACCAAGTTTGAACAGTATTAATCAGAAGCCTATGCAAGTTCAGAGCTTTGAGCAAAAATCCAGACTTACCGGAGGTCTTTCTGGGCTTGGTATCAATATTTGTCCTTCAAGATCAACAACATGAACACAAACCAAAAGCAAAATAACTTACGTTTTAAAAACGTGATGACAGTCTGCATTTATTGCCCGTCCCTAACTGCACTCCATAAGGTGCATTCAATGACAACATGGTGGCTTGTTAGGAAATTTCAGAAGATGGTTGAGTCAAGCACATGGCTGTGTGCCTGGAGTCACATGTAGGCTAGACCATATAAGGATAGCAAATTTCCACACACCGTTGCCCCCCCCCCACCACTCAGAGGCAATCAGTGAACCCAATGTAACGTTAGGACATTCCAGTAAATATAGTCACGACTATTGATAATTACTTTTTTTAATTTCAGACCTACTCAATTAAATGAATTCCAATTCTTAAGCTGCCATAAGATTTGAATTCAAGTCTCTGGAGGATTATTAGTACAAGCCTCTGGATTACTATTGCAGTAATATAAGCATTTTGCTAACTTAAATTCGTTCATCTGTGCAAGTGATGTACTCTGGATGAAGGAACATAGACAGCCAGTATAAAACGAATGGTACTTTTCTTCATTCATTCACGGGGTTTGAGCACTGCGGTCTAGACTAGCATTTACTGTCTAACCCGAATTTCCCTCAAGAAGGTAGTGGGGTGCTCCTTTTTTAAATAGCTGCATTTGCGTGGTGTAAGTATAACCGCAGTGCTTTATTTTCATTTGTTCATGGGATATGGAAGTTGCTGCCCACTTATTACACATCCTTAGTGTCCCAGAGGGCAGTTAAGAGTCAACCAAATTTTCTATGGTTCTGGAGTCATGCGCAGGCCAGACCAGGTAAGGACAGCAGATTTACATCCTTAAAAAAACTATTAGTGATCCAGCTGGGGTTTTACAACAAGTGACAGTGGTTACATGGTCACTATTAGGCTAGCTTTGCATTCCAGAGTCTTATTGATTTCAAGTTTCATCATGGTGGCAACCCAACTCATTTCTCCAGAACATGAGTCTGGCCTTCTGGATTTTTGACATCACCACTACGTCACCGCCTACCCAGAGGCAGATTGGAGGTGGGCTTCCAGGATTTTGACCCAGCAACAAAGAAATGGCGACACAGATCCAAGTTAGGATGGCGCCGCTTGGAGGGATCCTGCAAGTACTGCTGATCCCATGAATTTGCTGACCTTGCCCATCAAGGCAGTAGAGATCAAAGGTTTGGAAGGTGCTGTTCAAAAGGAGTCTTGATAAGTTGTTGCAGTGCATCTTTTAGATGGTAAACACTACTGCCATTACGTGTCGGTGGTAGAGGGAATGAATGTTGTCTGTAGTGGATGTGGTGTTAATCAAGTGAGCTGCTTTATCCTGGATGGAATCAAGCTTCTTGAATGTTGTTGGAGCTGCACCTATCCAGGCAAGTGGTGAATATACCATCGTACTCCTGACTTATACCTTGTACTGATTTTGGGGAGGCAGAAGGTGAGTCACTTGCTCCAGGACTAGTCTCTGACCTCTCTGAAGAGAGTGGAAGGACAGTAGGGCCTGGAACTGTATATTCACAAATCTTTGATAGATAGCAGGTCAAGACATAAATGCAAATTCGGATTGCAAAAGCTTCTATAGGTATGTGAAAAGAGAGCAATTAGTGAAAACAAAGGTAAGTCCCTTACAATCACAACAGCGGAAGTGAGAATGGGGAACAAAGATGGTAGGCAATTAAATACATATTTTGGTTCTGTCGTCACAAAGTAGGCGATTAAATACATATTTTGGTTCTGTCTTCACAATGTAGGCCACAAATGTAGTCCCACATATTTTGCGGAACACAGTTTAGTGAGAGGAAGGAACTGCAGGAAAGCATTATTAATAGGCAAATGATGTTGGGGAAATTGACAGGATTAAAAGCCTGATAATCTACATCCCAGAGTACTTAAGGAAGTGGCCGAGAAACAGTGGATGCATTGGTGCTCATCTTTCAAGATTCCACAGATTCTAGAACAGTTCATATGAGTTGGAGGGTAGCTAATGTAACCCCACTATTTAAAAATTGGAGGGAGAGAGAAAGCAGGAAATTATAGACTAGTGAGCCTGCCATCAGCAGGAGATAAAATGCTGCAGTCCATTGTAAAAGCAGAGCACTTGGAAAACAGTGACAGGATCAGACAGAGTCAGCACGGATTCACGAAAGGGAAATCATGCCTGACAAATCTACTGAAGTTTTGAGAGTATGCAGAGAGGTTTTGAGAGTTGATGAAGGGCAGCCAGTGGATGTGGTTTATTTGGATTTTCAGCAGGCTGTCAACACTAAAAGATTAATATGTAAAATTAAAGCTTATGTGATTGGGGGTATTGTACTGACATCGATAGAGAACTGGTTGGCAGACAGGAAACAAACAGCAGGAATAAGCAGGCCTTTTCTCCCCCCAGGTGGCAGCCAGTGTCAGGTGGGGAGCCGCATGGATTAGTGCTTAGACTCATGTTACTTGCAATATATATTAATGATCCAAATGAGGAAACTAAATGCAACATCTCCTAGTTTGGAGATGACACAAATTTGGGTGGGATGGTGAACAGCGAGGAGGATACAGATTCTTCAGTGCAATTTGGACAAGTTGAGTCAGTGGACAAACACATGACCAATGCAGTACAATGTGAGGATAAATGTGAGGTTTTCCACCTTGGCAGCAAAAGCAGGAAGGCAGATTATTATCCGAATGGCGATGGATTGGGAAAGGAGGCATGTAGGTCAACAGTCAGTGAAGAAAGCAAATGACATGTTGGCCTTCACAATGAGAGGATTCGAGTACAGGAACTGGGATGTCTTGCTGCAACTGTACAGGACCCTGGTGAGACCCACCTGGAGTATTATGTGTAGTTTTGGTCTCCTTATCTGAGGATGGATGTTCTAACTATGGAGGGAGTGCAACAAAGGGTTACCAGAATGATCCCTGGGATGGCAGGACTGATGTACAGCAAGAGACTGGATTGGTTGGGACAACATTCATTGAATTTTAGAAGACTGAAGGAGAATCTCAGAAATCTATAAACTTCTAACAGGACGACACAGGGTAAATGCAGGATGTTCCAATGACCAGGGAATCTAGAACCAGGGGTCACATTCTAAAGATCTGCGGTAGGCCATTCAGGACTGAGATAAGGAGAAATTTCTTCATCCAGACAGTGGTAAGCCTGTGGAATTCTCTGCCACATAATGTGTTTGAGGCCAAAACATTGAAATCTTTCAAGAAGCAGATAGATATAATTCTTTGGGCTAAAGAGCTCAAATGGTAAGGGGAGAAAGTGGGACCAGGGTACTCAGTTGGATGATCAGCCATAACCATAGTGAATGATGGAGCAGGCTCAAAGGGCCGAATGGCCTACTCCTGCTACTGGTTTCTATGTTGCTATGTTCTTTTCTGAAGGATCAAAGGATCAAAGCATCAGTACACAAGTGCCATGTTTGAATACAGTAAAAGGGAAGTCTAGGTAAACTGGGCAACACCATGTTTGGGATTTAAAAGGCTACAGATACCTGGGCAAGACAAGTAAGGATTTGCAGAGTTCTGCGTAGGAGTTCCAAGTAGTAGACAGTGGGATTAAACTCGGTGTTAACAAACCTGTGCTTTCAGAATACGTACACGGAACAAGGAAATGAAGCGCAGCTTGAATGAAAGTGAAGTTCAAGCTCGAGAAAGACAGTCCGTGTCAGGGTTCCTTCTCATTACCTGGTAGCTAGAGATGAAAGTGTGGAGAGCAGGAAATCTAACAGAATTCAAAGACTTAGCATATTATTATCCTCCTTTTCTTAAAGACTACTGTGATGAGCAGCCTAGTCTGTGTTGCATTCTGCGCTGTTTGGAGGCTGCTTATTCAATGACCTATTCATGTACAGACCCGCATCTATTATTTACCAATGAATTTAACTTTTCCTTTTACTTTGCATGAGTCAACAATGCAAATACAAATATTTAATTGAACAAACTGTCTTCATCTCCACTTTGAAAATTTTAGCCTTCACCAAATAAACCCTAATCATTTCAATCTGTGCTGATGAGGTTTTAACAGCAGTTGGTTCGACTAGTATTTAACTTTGACCATCTTACCTAAGTCACCTTCAGTCTTAGAAATACAATCACTTAAGTCAAGCCTGGTCATGACAGCAGAGCTCATTTCCCATTGGCGAAGTTCGTAAACGCTATAAAAGAACACAAGGAGGAAATCTGGATAAACACTTAAAATGCCAGGCCGCAGAAGGCTACGGACCAAGTGCAGATAAATGGGATTAGTGTGGTTGGTCGGCATAGACACAATGGGCTGAAGGGCCTGTTTCTATGCTGTATGACAATGAACTCAATGAAGAAACGCTAGACATTACACAGATGACAAGGAAAAAGACCTACATTTATAAAAGCCAATGAAGTAATTCATAGTCACTTATAAATGTAGGAAAAGCAGCCGCTTTGAGCACAGAAAGCTCCCACAACAAACACCATAATAACAACCAGCATCTGTTTTTGTGATGTTGATTGAGCTATAAATATTGGCCTAGACATCGAGGGTAACTCCCTTGACAGACTTTGAAATAGTGCCAAAGGATATTTTACATCTCCCAGAGTTAGCAGTTGGAGCCCAGTTCAACAGGTCATCCTAAAGACAGCACTGACAAGTACAGCACTGCAGCATTTGTCTTGGCTTTTCTGCTCAAGTCCTGGAGACGGAGTTTGTGACTCAGAGGCAAGAGTGCTACCTACAGAACCACAGCTGACCCAAGCAACTGCTAGTAACTAAGGGAGGTTAACATTCTGGATGGAAGCGTTTCTTCATACTTGGACCAGCTGTTGATATTGTTCTCTTCACAGATGCTGTGTTTTCCGCCTTTATCTATCTCTATGGACACCAGTTTGTTCCACAGCTGTCACCCTGTGGCCAGCAGACCAATTGCAGTGCCCCCTGGACAGCACTCAGAGTTACAAAGGGTTACAGTTACACAACTGCTCTGAAACCGTGCAGAAACCAGAGATACAAAATCCAGAGTCAGTCAGTTTTGTTTTCAAAGAAAGGAAGAAAGTCAGGTAGAAATCATTTCACTGTCTCCCACTCTAACTAAAGGACTGATAGGAACAGGAGTAGGTATTTTTGATCAACCTGTTCAGTGATGTTATTACACACAATGTTATGAATTCTGATCTCCCTGCTATCAGAAGGATGTTCTCAAACTTGAAAGGGTTCAGAAAAAAGACTTATAAGGTTTTTCACCAGAGTTGGAGGCTGATAGGCAACCTTATTAAGGTTTATAAAATCATGAGGGGCATGGATAGGGTAAATTGACAAGGTCTTTTCCCTGGGAGTCCAAAACTAGAGTGCATAGGTTTAAGGTGAGAGGGGTAAGATTTAAAGGGACTAAGGGGCAACTTTTTTCACGGACAGAATATATGGTATATACTCTGCATATATGGAATGAACTGCCAGAGGAAGTGGTGAAGCCTGGTACATTTAAAAAGCATCCTGATGGGTATATGAATAGGAAGGGTTTTGAGGGACATGGGCCAAATACTGGCAAATAGGACTAGATTTATTTAGCATATCTGGTTGGCACGGATACATTGGACTGAAGGGCCTGTTTCTATGCTGTATATTGCTTTGACTCTATGACCTCCAGAGCAACCCACGCCTCCTGGCCCATAGACTGGGTCACAACCATTGTGCCACAAGAGGCCTAAGGAACAGGAATAGGTCACTCCATCCTGGGTCAAAACTCTGTAACTCCCCACCTCACACCATTGTTAGTGTTCCTGCACACGAAGGGACTGCAGCAGTTCAAGGTGGTAGCTCACCACCACCTTCTCCAGGCCAACTACAAATTGACTTTATTGAATATGAAATATACGAAATTCTTAGGGACTTGACAGGATAGACATGGAAGGGTTATTTTTCCTTTCGTGTAAGTCTAGGGCCAGAGGGTAGAATCTCAGAATATAGGCTTTCACATTTAAGACAGCGAGGAGGAGGAATTTCTTCTCTCAGGGTGTGCTCAATCTGTGGAATTCTTTTTTGCAGAGTGCTGTCGAGGCTGGGTCATTAAGTAAATGTAAATTCAAGTCTGGAATCGACAGGTTTTTAATCAGAAAGGGAATCAAGGGTTATGGGGAAAAGGCAGGAAAGTGGAATTGAGGATTATCAGATCAAGCATGATTTCATTGAATGGCAGAGCAGATTCAATGGGCTGAATGGCCTACTTCTTCTTCTACATCTTATGGCCTGACGCATCTCTAACTTGTCCAGCTCTGACAAAGCATGACTGATCTAAACCATCGACCAGGTTTCTTACTCCACACATGGTGCCTGAGTATTTCCAGCATTTTCCGTTTCTGATTCAAACTTCAGAGTCTTGTAGATGTGAGGGACTGAATGGCTCCTATTTCTCATGTTCGTATGTGGATATCTCCTGTATCTGCAATTATTTCTAACCGTCATATACCCCAGTTTACTGCGACACTTGAGAACTGCACCCAAGCACATATTTCACATTAACCAATCTGCCTGGCAACTACACACATCCTGCCCCATCCTGTCATAAGGGAATGCCCAGGGACATTTGGAATTTAATCTCTCCTGAGCTTAAACCGATCACTAGAGCGTAACTATAGTACCACGATGCACATAATCACTACTGCAAACACTCAGCTCCCAGCAATTGCTGAAGGTAAGGCTGGGACAGTTCAAGCTGTGACATGTTGAGGTATACATTACATGTGGGAATCTCCAGGTTATGACTCTCTCAAGCCTGCTTTTAGTTTGTAACACAAGGTCCTCCCATTAGCTCCTACGAGTTGACAAGTGACCACTTTCCTGCAAGTGACACTATACTATGTACTGTCACCAAACCGTACAGAACAAGTGACACTCATTAACATAAACCTGCATTTCTATAGCACCCATAACAAGCAAAACAACCCAGAGCACTTGCATGGTGGAATTATCATTGCTGTACGGGGCCTTGTGGTGATGCTATCGCTGCTGGAAAAACAGGCCCATTTATAATTATTGTGCAGCCCAGTATGTAGGTGCAAAAGTCAAGACTCTTTGGAAGACCTCTCTAAATTAGTCCCAGATCTCACCTTCAATCGTTCATTCCTTTTCAAACGTTACAACTGAATCTACTTCCATTCTTTCTGACAGTGCATCCAAGATCACACTAACTCCCGGCGTCAATTATTTCTAACATCTCCTCTATGTTTTTGCTGTTGACCTTAAATATGCGTTGCTGATTCTTCTATCACAAGAAATAGTTTTCCCTCTGCTTTTTCCTCAAAGCCTTTCAGGGTCTTGCCTATCTCCATTCAATCACTTATTTATCTTCTCTGCTCCGAGAAGAACAGCTTCAACTTAAAATCACAAAATCACAGAAGTCTACTGCACAGAAAAATGCCCTTTGGCTGACCAAGTCTGAGCAGGTCAAAACAACCACCTAGCTATTCTAATCCCATTTTCCAACATGGCCCATAGCTTTGTATGCCTTGGCATCCTAAGTGTACATCTAAATACTTTTTAAATATTATGAGGATTTCTGCCTTTACTACCCTTACAGGCAACTATTCTAGTCTCACCACATAATGGAGATCGTTCATCCTCAATTCTAGTTCAGCACAATACATTCATCCTTAAAATGTGATGAGCAGAATTGGGCATAATATTATAGTTGTATTTCATAGAGGGGATCCATCAGGTCAGTTGGCTGGACAGCTGGTTTGCAATGCAGAATGACATCCATGACATAAGTTCAATTCCTGCACCAGCTGAGATTACCATGAAGGACTCTCATGGAAAACAGAACAGTACACTGTAGGAACAGGCCCTTTGGCCCGCCATGTCTGTGATGACCATGATGCTATTCTAAACCAATCCCATCTGCCTGCATATGATCCAAATCCCTCTATTCTCCACTTGTTCATATGTCTGTCTTAAACATTGCAACCATATTTGCTTCCACCACCTCCCCTGGCAGCACGTTCCTGCCATCCTCTGTGTAAGAAAACATACCTTGTACATCTCCTTTAAAATTTGCCTTCCCCTCACCTTAAACCTGTGCCCTAGTATTTGCTATTTCCACTCTGGGAAAAAAAAAGTATGACTATCTGCCCTATCCACACCTCTCATAATTTTATACGCTTCTATCAGGCCAAGCCTCAGCCTCTGACATTCTAGCGAAAACAATCCAAGTTTGTTCAACCTCTCCTCATAGCTAACACACTCCAATCCAGGCAATATCCTTGTAAACCTCTTCTGCACCTTCTCCAAAGCCTCCACACCCTTCCTATAGTGTAACGACCAGACTGTGCGCAGTATTCCAAATATGGCCTGACCAAAGTCTTGAACAGTTTTTTTTTCATTCATTCACAGGATGAGGTTGTTGCTGGTTAGGTCAGCATTTATTGCCCATTCCACAGGGCAGTTAAGAGTCGACCATATTGCTGTTGGTCTGGAGCCACATCCAGACTAGGTAAGGATGGCAATTTTCTTCCCTGAAGGACATGATTGAACCAGATGGATTTTCCCACAATTGACAATGGATTTATTGATCTGCCAGTCCTGCCGTTCTCTCAACCAAATTTCAGTAGTGGATATAATGATATAATTTCATGTATTAATTCAGACTCTGAGTTCATCTGCCTTTTCTGTTATACTCCTTGCATTAAAATAAATACATTAAACCACCAGGCCCACCATGTTCATTAACACAGCCCCACCCATTATTCCTGCTCGGCTTACGTGATTTAACCCATCTCTTCAAACATTTCATCTGCTGACCTACTGGTCTGGTTCCCACACCCCGCCACTAATTTAAACCTTCCAGAGTCACCTAGCAAACCTCCCTGCCAAAATATTGGTGTCCCTCCAGTTTAGATGCAACTCATCCTTCTTGTACAGGTCCCACCTGCCCTGGAAGGGATCCCTTGATTCAGATATCTGAATCCCTCCCTCCTACACCAACTCTTTAGCCACACATTCAACTGCATTATCTTCCCATTTCTGGCCTCACTAGCATGTGGCACAGAGAATAAACTCAAGATTACAACCCGAGAAGTACTGCTTTTCAACTTTTTGCCCAATTCTCTAAACTTTCTTTGCAGGACCTCATTTCTCTTCCTGTCTATGTCAGTCGTACCAAAATGGACCATATCTGGCCGCTCACCCTCCCCCTTCCTTCAGAATATCCTGTGCCCGTCAGCGAAATCCTTGATCCTGGCACCAGGGGGGTAACACCGTAGCAGAGTCTTGCTTATGCTACTGAAACGCCTATCTGTGCCCCTGACTGTAAAGTCCCGCATCACTACTGCTCGTCTACACCCTGACCCTCCCTGCTGTACAACAGAGCCAGTCGTGGTGCCACTGATCTGGCTTTCCTCTTCATTCAGTGTTCGGCTCAAAAAATGAAACCAGATCAATAAGAGTCAATTGTTAAGGATTAATTGGTCATGGCAATAAGCAATTGAAGGTAAATACATGAAAAATTGGTTTAGTGTAAAAGTAGCCTATTTTGGCAGGAAGATAACTGCAAAATCAGGTGGCACGGTGGCTCACAGTGCCAGGGACCCGGGTTTGATTCCACCCTCGGGCGACTGTCTGTGTGGAGTTTGCACATTCTCCCTGTGTCTGTGTAGATTTCCTCCGGGTGCTCCGGTTTCCTCCCACAGTCCAAAGATGTGGAGGTTTGGTGGATTGGTCATGCTTAATTGCCTGTAGAGTTCAGGGATGTGTAGATTAGGTGGATTACAGGGGGATGGGTCTGGATGGGATGCTCTGAGGGTTGGTGTGGACTTGTTGGGCTGAGGGGCCTGTTTCCATACTGTAAGAATTCTATGATTCTATTAAAAAACCTTAAACAGAAATAGCTGGAAAACCTCAACAGGTCTGGCAGCATCTGTAGAGAGAAGTCAGAGTTAACGTTTCAGATCCAGTAACCCTCTTCAGAACTGATGGTAGCTAGGAAAAGGAAGTTTATGCAGAAGATGGGGTGAGGTCAGGGAGGACAGTAAGTGATAGGTGAAGTTAGAGCTCAGAAACAGAAAACCAGTTGATAAACAAAGTGGGTAAAGATCAGTCTGGGAGAATGAATAGCTGCTAGTGGGGACCATTAATAGCTGACAATGGATTGTGAGTAGTAGCAAGCCATGTGATGATAAGGTTTGGTGTGTAGAGTTGGGGTGTAAGGACATGGGAGATGGTATCTCAAGCCCTTCAGTGATGAATTTAGAGGGCCTCAGAGGTAGATCTGGAGGATGGGAATGCTGGGTAGTTGTTCTGGGATATGGTTCAGACATGAAGGGTTGAATGGACTCCTTCTGTACCGTAAATTCTGTGATTTCTTTTTCCTTTATTCATTCACGGGATGAGGGTGTCGCTGGCTAGGCAACATTTATTGCCCATCCCTAATTTCCCAGAGGGCAGTTAAGAGTTAACCATATTGCTGGAATCACATGTAGGCTAAACCAGGTAAGGATGGCAATTTCCTTCCCTAAAGGGCATTAGTGAATCAGATGGGTTTTTCCCTGACAATCAACAATGGATTCACAGTCATCATTAGGTTCTTAATTCCAGATATTTATTGAATTCAAATTCCACCTGCCATGGTGGGATTTGAACCCAGGTCCCCAGAACATTATCCGAGTCTCTGGATTAACAGTCCAGCGATAATACCACAAGGCGATCACGTCCCCTGATATTGAGGGCTTAGTGAAATGGATATAGCAAAGGCTAAGGACTCTTAAAAACATCTAGTCAGTATTGCTCCAGAACTAACCAGTGGCTTTAATCAAGCTGTTCCAGTAAATCTAGAGAATTGGAATGTGGATCATTTTGCAAGTGTGACCTGTCACAAAACCAGGACATATTCATCTGGTCAATTAATTCCTCATCGGTCTACTCTCAGCCGTCACTATGATCCCAGCTGACGATAATACCAGACGGTGTAAAAGCCAAGTCACAGAATGGAACACGGTTTGATAAATCATAGGTTTAATTGTTTTAACAGTTGGTTAACATCTGTAACAACAGAACGCATGTTTATTACACAAGGGAAAAAATAAACAAAGCTGTAGGAACAAAGATCTTAAATATAAGCATGAAAACAAAGTTTCAACCTGCCTTCCAACAGACTTCTTTACAGAGATTCACTCGCAGTGAAATATCGCTCCTATTTATGCTTTTTAAAAAACTAACGCATTCAGTTTCTTTCCTTTAGACTGTTAACACTATTTACTATGATTCCATTTGCAGTCTGCTGACATGAAATTCTCAAGTTCTGATGGCCCAAACTTTTTCAGTTGTAACCAATTAAAGATTTCTATCCAAACTTCCCCAGCTTAGAAGCTCCACAGACTGGAAATCACTTCTGCTGAGATGACTTGTTCCCTGAAAGAATTTGATCTTCTTCCGGGGAGAAAATTTTCTATCTTCTGAATAGAACTCTGGTTTCTTCTGAAGTTTCTGTTCTAAGATCTAAACTAATCTAGTCATCTTAATGTATTTGCTGGGCCTATCATACACCCAAAAGTGTAAACATTCAATCCACTAACAATACAGCAAGGTTTTCCAGGCACCCTATTGTAGTCACACGCTTTCTTGGATCGGATGTATTTAGTCATCAATCCAAATTGATTTTCTGACCATTTAAAAAAGACTTCACAGAACTTACCCATATCCACCTGCCTCTACTTTGAAATCTAAATCCAGAAATACATATTATCAATGTTTCCTCGCGTTGGCGGAAAGTGTTATCAATAATGTTATTATGGGAATATGGGGCAAGTCAGATTCAAAGGAAAAACCCGGCTTGTTAGTTTATAAATTGTTTTTGCATTTGCTTATTGTGATGGCCAGTCACTAAACATAATCACAACAGGCTGCCAAAGTACTTTTAACAAAATAATATAAAGTTTGTACACAAAAGGAAAAAACAAACCACATTACACTAAATAACAACTATGTGAAACACGGTCTTATTCCCAACCTTTGAGATAAAGATTAAACGCACTCACCCTCAACAATAGGGAGGAGAGTAAATGATAGGTGGAGTTAGAGCTTAGAAACAGAAAACCAGTTGATAAACAAAGTGGGTAAAGATCAGTCTGGGAGAATGAATAGCTGCTAATGGGGACCATTAATAGCTGACAATGGATTGTGAGCAGTAGCAAGCCATGTGATGATAAGGTTTGGTGTGTAGAGTTGGGGTGTAAGGACATGGGAGATGGTATCTTAAGCCCTTCAGTGATGAATTTAGAGGGCCTCAGAGGTAGATCTGGAGGATGGGAATGCTGGGTAGTTGTTCTGGGATACAGTTCAGATATGATGGGTTGAATGGACTCCTTCTGTACCGTAAATTCTGTGATTTCTTTTTCCCTTATTCATTCACGGGATGAGGGTGTCGCTCATGAGATTCAAACCTCCACGATGGATCAGCTTGTTTCTACTTTAAAGTTTTTGCTCAGTGGACATGGATGAACTGGGTTTCTTTCTAACAAACCTCTGCATTCATTCAGTACTATTCACAAAGTCTCTCAACACGTCATACAGCTCAGTTATTTCTTAACAAGTGTCAAACTATGCTGATGTTACAAGCCTTTTCTCTCTGAAACAAATACTCGCTGACCATCAGGAGGGATTTGTATTTTCTATAAGAAACTTTTCTCTGTCTCGGTTTCCCTATGTCATTTGCTAATCTTGTTGCTAGGCAACAATCTAATCTTTTTTCTCTATTATCTTTTATGTTCTAAAGCATTGACTCTTCACCCTCAGGTTTTTTTTTTAAAAGTTTCATAAACAACTCGCTACCAGTCACTGAATGCAAAAATGAATTTAAAACTGTTTCCCTTTTTAACACACACAACATAGAAATACAAATCAAACTTAAAGCTAGACTTGGTTCTGACTGCTTTCAGAACCCTGGTCTCCAAATAGTAATACTTTCACCATACAGTCATAGAGGGCGACAGCACAGATAAACCCCCTTTGGCCCATTGCATCTGCATCAGTCAAAAACATCCCATGAGTAATTCTAATCTCATCGTCCAGCCTCTCACTGTCAAGTAGCACTTAGGTAGCATCAAGCTGCTCAATGACGCTCAGTTTAGGTTTAGTCAGATTACCTGGCTCCAGACCTCTTTACAACTTTGGTCCAAACGTGAACACAAAAGCTGAGCTCCAAGGATAAGATGGGTGTGGCTGCACTGGGCATCGAGGTAGCATTTGACCAAGTATGGCACCAAGGAGTTCTAGCCAAACTGAAGCCAATAGAGATCAAGGAGAGGTTTTCCCACACTGGCTGGAGACAAATTATAGTTACCGTGGCAAATCATCCCTGTACCAGGGTATCTGTGCACGGGTTCCTCAGGGTAGGTATTTTCTAATCAATCTGTTTAGAAAACGTTATTACACAGCTCTGGAGTAGGTAGGATTTGAATACAGGTCTCCTGGCTCAGAGGTAGGGATGCTACCACACACCACAAGAGACCCAGTTCCTTGGGGTAGTTTCCTATGCCAAACTACCTTGAGCTTCTTCATCAATGGCCTTCTCTCCATCAGAAGATCAAATGTGGGTCTGTTTGCTGACAATTGCAATGTTCAGGACCATTCACAACTTCTCAGATAACTAAGTAGCTCTTATACAGAAAGAACCGAATAACATTCACATGTGGGCTAAAGTAGCAACTGACATGCAGGTTACACAAGCGTCAAGTTTGGTCATCTTCAAGAAGAGTGAGAAACCCTGATGTTCAATGGCTTGATACCAAATTTTGTCGTTGCCATTGCCCAGAAACATACCTCGGTTGTTGACACAAATACAACAGATACAAGAATAGCAAGAGGCTAGGAATTCCATGGTGAAACTCCCCTCCTGACTCCCCAAAGCCTGTCCATACAGCTTAGGAATGCAATGGAACACTCCCCAGTTGTCTGGATGAAGGCAATTCCAACAACACTCAAGATGCTTGACACCTTCCAGGTCAAAGCTTGATTGGTACTCCATCTACTACCTTCAATATTCACTCTTTTCCACAGAGGTGCACACTGCACAGCAGTGTGCACTATTTGCAAGATGCTCTATAACAACTCAATCTCCTTCCATAGTACCTTCCAAACCCACAAACTCGACCATCTAGAAGGACAAGAGGAGCAGCTGAATGGGAATGCTGTCAAGTTCCACTTCGAGTCACACACCATCCTAATTTGGACACATATCGCTGGTTCCTTCATCATCACTGGGTGAAAATGCTGGAAAACTCCTTCACCAAAAGCACTTTGAGCATACCCCCTTCACAAGGATTGCATCAGTTCAAGAAAGCAGCTCACCACCATCTTCAAAAGGAGGGTAGTCAAATAAAGCAGTCATGCCATCATTGTAACACAGGCCACAGGAGAGGTGTAAGGAAGGAACTTATTATACATACAGCATATATTTATAACAGTTTTGAACTGTCAGTGTGCAGTAAGAAGTCGTAGGCAATCTGGTGGTTCACCTCTGCCTGATGAATTAATGAGAGAAATCAAATTAAATTGAAATGGCTACAGTCACATGAAATTTATTGCTATCATTACTCAGAGGCAGCAGTTTAAAGTCCATATCTCTCTGCAACAGGTTACTTCCAGGAGCCATATTGTAAATACTTAGCACATTTGTATCACCCGTATGATGACATAACAATCCAGGGCTAATGGTAACAGGTTAAGATCATCAAATCCTTTCTTGATACTTCGTGTTTTGTTCTATAGAGTTGACAAAAGTATGAGTACAAGACCTCTCCACAGCCCTATAGTGTAGCCAGCATTCCAAGCTTGATGAATAACAAATAATCTCCATGATGGCGCTGAAAGTAACAACCAGGATAAAACTCTTTCAGGCATTTAGAACTTAGATTTTGTTTTAAACTTACTCACAGGATGTGAGCATTTTTGGTTTGGACAGCATTTATTTCCCTGTCTCTAACTGCCCTCGAGAATATGGTGATGAACTGTCTACCTGAATGGTAGCTGTCTGTATGGTGTAGATATCCCCACAGTGCTGTTAGAAAGGGGGATCCAGGATTTTGACCCAGCAACTGTTCTGGTGTGTTGCAAGAATAAGTCTGTTAGGTGACCAATGGTGGGAATACGTGGATAGGACCATTAGATATCAGAGCAGGAGTAGGCCATTCAGCTCATACAGTCTGCTCTGCTATTCAATGTGATCATGGCTGATCTGAAAGTCTTCAAATCCACTTTCCTACCTTTTTCCCATAACTCTTGATTCCCTTACAGATTAAAAATCTGTCTATCACAGCCTTGAACGATTTAGACTCTACCGCCTCTGCGGTAAAGAATTCCACAGATTCACAACTCTCTGAGAGAAGAGGTAACACAGTGTGGAGCTGGAGGAACACAGCATGCCAGGCAGCATCAGAGGAGCAGGTAAGTTGATGTTTTGGGTCGGGATTTCTGAAGAAGGGCCCCGATCCGAAATGTCAACTTTCCTGCTCCTCCGATGCTGCCTGGCCTGCTGTGTTCCTCCAGCTCCACACAGTGTTATCTCTGACACTAGTATCTGCAATTCTTACTATCTCTGAGAGAGAATAAATTCTCTGTCTTAAATGGGTGACCCCTTATACTGAGATGGCACAATTGGAATAAGATCAAGAGGATGACCAAGCAGAGGGTGGAGGAATCCACCTTGGATCGAGAATCACAGAACCTTACAATACAGGAGGCCATTCAGCCCATTGCTAGTTCTTTGAAAGAGCCATCCAAAATAGTCACACTAAAGATTGGAATATTTTTGATAGCTGTCTCTGTACCCTCTGGTTACCAACAATTCTTACAGTGAAAACAGCTTCTCCTGAATAAATCCTCACCTTAGACATCCACACTCGAAGGCTACCAACCTGGGCTTCTCCTATCTTAGTCCCTCATCTCTGCTTTTATTCCAGTAATTCTCCGGGAAAAGCCAATTTGTTTACCATTCCATTCCATGATATCATTCAAACACATGGACACATCTTAGGATAGTTACAGCCTTGTGGGAGATACAGCAAAATAACTGTAACACTTATAGCACCATCAAGGAGACCCTTGATACAATGACTTAGTCAGGAGACTGCAGGGCTTGTGTTTTTATCCAAGGCCATATGTTTTAAGGTTATGCATGCTGCATTTATTTCATCAGCTGGTTGAATTCTGATGAAAGTCACCCAATACATCACACAAAATTCTAAGGTGTAATTATTGTTGTTGAGTGTATGTCAAAAAAAATCTTAAAATCAGAGCTAGGCCATGCAAAGTAAAGATGTACTTTCTCAGACAATGGATTATTGAATAGTGCCCTTCAACCAGACCCTACAAAATGTGCAGAAACTGGGGAACAATGGGAGTTTTCAAGCCTGAGATTGTCATATTTACATTGAATGAGTGAGTCAGGGACACGGAGCCAAGGCAGGGACACAGAGTTGAAATGCTGATCAGCAGTGATCAAACAGAATGGGATGGGATAAATCATATTCAATATCTCAACATTAGAGATTTGGTCCATCCATTTTGAGGAAAAAGCAGCAAAGGATTGACTGTGAAATAATCCAGAGGTCTTCTCAACCTGGTGCTGAACAGTTGCAACGCCACAGTGAGCTTCTGCACATAGATCAAGCTAGCAACTAAACTGGAAATTTCAATTCCAATCAGTCAAACCTCAAGGACAGAGTTGGGACAGTAACATTTTGAAACAGATGCTCTTCTGAGCTAAGAATTAAAGGGGAGGCAATGGTCTAGTGGTATTATCGCTAGACTATTAATCCAGAGACCTAGATAACATTCTGGGGACCAGGGTTTGAATCCTGCCATGGCAGATGGTGAAATCTGAATTCAATAAAACATCTGGAATTAAGAATCTGATGATGACCATGAATCCACTGTCGATTGTCAGAAAGACCCATCTGGTTCATTAATGTCCTTTAAGGATGGAAACAGCCATCTTTACCTGGTCTGGTCTACATGTGACTCCAGACCCACAGCAATGTGACAGACTCTCAAATGCCCTCTGGACAATTAGGGATGGACAATAAATGCTGCCTAACCAGCAACCACCGCATCCTATAAATGAATAAAGAAAAAAAAAAGTACTGTAGAAGTATTTAATGGGCTTGTACGAAAGTATTACTCTGTGTCAAACCCTGTCCTGGGAGTGTTTGATGGGAACGGTGCACAGAGAGCTTTCTTCCAGATTATAAAAAAAAGAGTTGAGGGAGCTTTACTCTGAATCAAATGCTGTGTTATCCCTGTCCTGGAAGTATGCAGGACAATGTCAAAGGGGCTCTACTTTCAATTTAAAAGAGTACAGGGAGCTTTAATTTCATTTTAAAAGAATAGAGGGAGCTTTGCTCTGTATCTAATCCTGTGTTGCCCTGTTCTGGGAGAGTTTGATAAGAAGATGTCTATAGCAGCATAGGAAATAAGAGCAAATGCTGCACATTTGCCCTCTTGTGCCTGCTCATTGCTCAAGTAGATCATGGCTGGTCTTTTACCTCAATACCATTTTCCCACAATATCTTCATATCTATTGAATGATGGAGAAATCCATTCATCTCTGTATTGAACACAAGGCAGAATTTTCGTCTGTTTCTAATCCATGTTGGGATGAGAGGCCCACCAGACCTAGTGCAGCCTCTCATTCTTTTATATTCCAACTAGAACAGCCCCAATTTACTCAAACCCTCCTGCATACCTGGAATCAGCTTAGTGAACCTTCTCTGGATTGCCTCCAATGTCAGTGTAACTTTTCTTAGATAAGGGGACCAAAACTGTTCACAGCATTCCAGCTGTGATCTGACTACAGCCTTGTATAACTTTAGCAAACCTCCCTACTTTTAAACTCCATTCCCTTTGAAACAAAGGTCAACATTTCACTTGCCTTCCCTGTTACCCAAATTCTGGCTCAATTACTAATCTTCAGAGTTGGATAGACATTTTGCTAGCCAAAGATAAAGAAGCATATGGGACCAAGGCAGGTGGCTGAAGAGAATATGAATCATGGAACAGGCTCCAAAAGTTGACTGGCCCACTATGCCTTTCAGTAATAATCAATTAAGAGCAAGATCAGAAAAATCTGGAACTATCCCTGTTTGAAATTTCTTGGTCACCTCCCCGTCACCACATTACTCAACACATCACAACCAGATCAATGACAATAATAAAAATAAAGCAATCCAAAAGCTACCTCAACTGCAGCTTAATGTCATCCTGAACGTTTTGCATGAAAGGGTTTTGGAAGCAAATTCAATATCAACGTTCAAAAAGAAACAGTTTGCAGGGCTTTGGGGAATGGGGCAAATTGGATGGTTCTATCAAAGTCTGAATAGGAACAAGAGTTTGAGTGACCTCTTTCTGTGCTCAGTGAATGGGACTCTCTTCAGGTTGTTCCCAATGTGAGGAGGGGTCAGTACTGCTCTACCGAAACAAGAAAAAAAGAGATTCATGCATCTAATATAGCAGAGCATATTTACTTGTGTAAGGATTCCTGCATTTCAAAGCCAACTATAATTCACAATAGGCTTTAAAGGGGTCTGAATGTGTTGTATAAATACAATTTCAAAATCATTTTTTCAGGGTTTTTTTTTTGGAGAAAAGTCAACCGACTTTTGAGAGAACAGTGTTCAACTCACTGTTCAAGTTCTGAGGAAAGGTCACCCGACCCGAAACGTTAACTCTGTCTTTTCCCTTCACAGATGCTGCCAGACCTACTGAGCTTTTCCAGCAACTTTGTTTTTGTTCCCGATTTACAGCATCCGCAGTTCTTTTGGTTTTTATTTTGTTCAACTCATCATATTGGTAAAGAGCCGAACTGGAGAAAATACAAATAGGAAGATGAAAATAGACCTATTCACATGTACACAATTCACCACTTCACACTCCAAAGCAATTTACAGCCAATTAAGTATTTTATGAAGTTTAGTTACTGTTGTAGATAGGAAATGTGGCAGTCAATTTACAGCCAGCAAACAACCATAACCAACATGGTGATAATGACAAAATAATCCAATTCACTGATGATGGATGTAGTATAAACATCCAGGACACTGTGGGAGACCTTCCATGTCCTTCTCCAAATAGCTCCAGCAGATCAAATGTGTGGGATAAATGGCTAATGTTTTGTTAGAAATATGAATATTTCACATTGACCTAAATGGGTGCAGCTCCAACAACACTCAAGAAGCTTGACACCATACAGGACAAAGTAGCCGCTTGATTGGCACCACATCCACAAACATTCTCTCCCTCCACCACCGATGGTCAGTAGCACTGGTGAATACTATCTACAAGATGTCCTGCAGAATTTCTGCAAAGTTCCTTTGAGAACCTTCCAAACCCCCAACAACTTCCGTCTAGACAGACAAGAGCAGCAGATACATGGGAACACCATTACCTACAAGTTCCCCTCATTATCCCGACTTGGAAACATATTGCCATTCCTTCAGCGTTGCTCAAAATCCTGGAATTCCCTCTCTTAGGGCATTGTGGGTCAACCTGCAGCACTTGGACATCAGCAGTTCCAGAAGGCAGCTCACCACCACCTTTAGAAAGGTAACTAGGGATGGGCAATAAATGCTGGCCTAGCCAGTAACATCCACTTCCTACAAGGCACTGAATGAATAAATGTTGAAAACATGTCAACTACAGACTAGAAACTTGCCATTTGGCCCAACCAGCATGTTAAAAATTACTTTCCTCTCAAATCTCAATTACATTTACCTGCTGCTTCATGGCCCTCTCCAATTTAATTTTTGCTGTTGACGTATTTTATGCCTTTACTTCTAGTTCCGCTGTCTCTCAGCTCTGTGAGAGAAAGAAAAAGTTTCTCCTCCCCTCTATTCCAAATCTCTTTAATTTAAATCTGGTCTCAAACGCTATATGGTGCCAAGGTTTTAAAACAGTAATCCTCAATCCATACTCTGCACTTCCATGTGTTTTAAAGATTGAGACAACCTTTAGCGAGCACTTAAAGCCCTGGAGAAGTATCAGCAGAGGCCTTGCAAGATACTCCAAACCCAGTGACGAGAAAAACATTGCCCGGCCACGGAGTCCTCTCCCCGTGATACCTAGCCCTGTGGTAAAGTACTAATTACACAAAAATCAGTTGTCCCCAGGCAGGGCTTGCAGTTCAGACGCCTGAAACTGGACTCAACGGGAAGCTCTATTCTGATATGAGTAGAGGCAGGAGACTCCTGGGAGGACAGCAGGACCACTTCAGCGATATCCTTAAACCATTTCTGAAGAGGTTAAATGATCTCCACTGACTCTGGAATTACTAAAGGCAAGGCATCAAAATAGTGCACAAGTCTCCAAACACCACATCTATCCGACCCTTCAAACACCAGGTGCCCCACTTAGAGTCATAGAGATGTACAACATGGGAATAAACCCCTCAGTCCAACTTGTCCACTCTAGCTGGATATCCTAAATACATCTGGTTCAATTTGCCAGCATTTGGTCCCATATCCCTCTAAACCTTCCTTATTCATATACCTGCTCACTGAACTGATCAGAACCCACTGAATCAGAGTGGAGGCAACTTATTCTCAATTGCTCAAACAGATGCCGAATGGTCAAAAGCCCTCAAAGCTTCTGTCTCTGGGAGGCTTGTCAGGACAATGGCACAGATTTGGAGGTATGACCTGGCAATGTCCCAAGAACGACCTTCCTACAAGGGTGTCACAGATTTCAAAACAGCGGGTCACCTCACTGACTGGCTCAGGAAAGGAAGACTTGATTGGATTTGACAGCTTTTTACTGATTAGATTTGTGCCAAAATTATGGTCCTGTCAGATGACACAGATAAAGGGAGCATGAATTATAAATTATCTGGTTTAATTCTGGGTTCGATCTAGGAGGAGGAGGGCACTACACTCCCAGGACCCAATGTAACCTTTAGAAATTGACATCAGCGGACTTCCTGTATTAATTCCAAGTGCTCAACATCACAATTTAATAGATGCTTTAAACGAGCAAAAACAGAGACAGCTGCAGAATGCAGCTGGACAATAATTTAAAGAAACAGCTACGTATTTCACACATCCCTGCCAGATGAAATAAATTTAACCCCCTCTACATAAATCCCTCATAGTATCAACCCACAAACCAACCAAACCCCAGTCTAAGTTATAAGCAGCATTTCACTAGGGAGTGCTCAACAACCCTCTGTCAAAGCCAACTTACAAAATCAGAGATATGGACTTGACTGACATTCCCCCCTCTCTCCCAAAATGAGTAATTGAGAAAAGATTGGGGTGTGATGGGGACAGCAGGTGTAAACCTTGGTTCTAAACTCTGGGGTGCCACTAGATTTTTGATATGGAACAGGGTATGTAAATATTTGCAAATGGGCAAATCAGAATATAGCATCAATCAAAATGTCATTACACAAAGGACAATAGATATCTCAGTGAATTACAAGGCAGTAATCCAATTGAGTGGTCGACATAATCCCATAAACCTCCCAAGCAAAGATATTTCAGTTTAGATTTGCTGTCTCCACCACTGAAGCCCTGGTTTTAAATTTGACAGTCATTTGCCAGCAGGGCTTGAAGCTCACCACGTTGTAAATTTTATTTACAATTCTTTGCTTTTTTAGAAATAATATATTATTATTTAAAGCAGTGAAGGTTAGGCGGAGATTTAAGAGGTGTTCAAAATCAAGGAGAGTTTTAGTGCAGTAAATAAGGAGAGACTATTTACAGAGGCAAGACGTATCCGTAGGACATGGATTGAAGGTGAATGGCAAAAGAACCAGAGGCGAATTTGGAGCAAACAGGCTGTAAGCACTGAAATGCTTCCTATCACCCTGAAAGGGTTGTCCATAACATTTCAGTCTATTCCCCATTACACTATTACCTTTATGTACTATGGCACATTAGATTGGTAATTGAAAGATTTTGCGTTGAATCTACCAAATGGCACAGAACGAAGCTGTTGGTCATCACATTTGGGGAGTTGATTGTAAAATTTAATAGCAAAGGAGGCTACAGTTTGGAGAATGACAAGACTGGGAGAAGGAGAAGAGAAAGAAAAGGAAAGAGGTCACTGTCTACCCGACAATGCGGAAAATTGCCCAGGTATATCTATACACAAACAGCAGGATAATCCAACCAAGTCAATTAGCAGCAGGTCAGGTCAGGGGGGTGGCCATGGTTAGTACGAGGGGGCATAGCTGCAAATTGAGGGGTGATAGATTTAAGACAGATGTCAGAGGCAGGTTCTTTACTCAGAGAGTGGTAAGGGCATGGAATGCCCTGCCTGCCAATGTAGTTAACTCAGCCACATTAGGGGCATTTAAACAGTCCTTGGATAAGCATATGGATGATGTTGGGATAGTGTAGGGGGTGGGCTTAGATTAGTTCACAGGTCGGCGCAACATCGAGGGCTGAAGGGCCTGTTCTGCGCTGTATTGTTCTATGTTCTATGTTCTATGTTACCCGCTTGGGCCCCAGTTAAAAAAAAACAAAAGAAGTGTGGATGCTGTAAATCAGGAACAAAAACAAAGTTGCTGGAGAAGCTCAGCAGGTCTGGCAGCATCTGTGAAGGAAAAAACAGAGTTAATGTTTCGGGTCCAGCGACCCTTCCTTGGAACATGTTTGTTTGGGCCCCAGTTATGCCTGTCTCTTCGTGGGGTACGTGGAACATTCCTTGTTCCAGTCCTATTCCGGCCACCACCCACAACTTCTTCTCCGGAATATTGTTGATATAATTGGTGCTGCCTTCCTCTCTCGTCCAGAATTGGAGAAGTTCATTGATTTTGCTTCCAATTTCCACTCTTCCCTCACTTTCACCTGGTCCATCTCTGACTCCTCCCTTCCCTTCCTCAACATCTGTTTCCATTTCTGAGGATAAACTGGCCATTAATATCCATTACAAACCCACTGACTCCCACAGCTACCTGGACTATACATCCTCACACCCCACTTCCGGTAAAGACTCCATCCCATTCTCTCAGTTCCTCCGTCTTCATTGCATATGTTCAGATGAAGCCAACTTCAACAAGGGAGCCTCCGAAATGTTCATCTTCTTCCTCAACTGAGGATTCCCAGCTCCGTTGTCGACAGGGCCCTCAATCGGGTCTGACCCATCTCCCGCACGTCCGCCCTCACCCCTTCTCTTTTCTCCTGCAACAGCACTAGGGATCTCCTCATCCTTAACTAACATCCCACCAGCATCCACATCCAGAAGATCATCTGACGCCATTTCCGCCACCTCTAGCGAGATGCCACCACCAGACACATATTCCCCTCCCCTCCCTTGTCTGCATTCCGCAGGGGCCATTCCCTCTGGGACACCCTGGTCCACTCTTCCTTCACCCCCAACACCCCTCCACAGCTCCACGGCACCTTCCCGTGTAACCAGCGAAAGTGCAACACCTGCCCATTTACCTCCTCCCTTCCTACTATCCAACAGCCCAAACATACCTGAGATAACAAGTTGTGGGGCTGGATGAACACAGCAGGCCAAGCAGCATCATAGGAGCAGGAAAGCTTGACGTTTCGGGCCTAGACCCTTCATC
>JAHRHZ010000012.1:2607661-2628354 GCA_024137785.1 Ginglymostoma cirratum
GCCCAAACATACCTTCCAGGTGAAGCAACACTTCACCTGCACTTCACAGAATCTAGTCTACTGCATTCGCCACACACAATTTGGTCTCCCCTACATTGGGGAAACAAAGCATAGACTGGGTGACCGCTTTGCAGGACATTTATGTTCTGCTCGCAAAAAAGACCCTCAGCTACCTCTTGCCTGTCACTTTAACACACCACCCTGTTCCCTGGCCAACATCTCTGTCTCTGGCTTGCTGCTGTATTCCAGCAAAGCTCAACGCAAGCTGGAAGAAATACACCCAATTTTCTGCTCAGGGACCCTGCAGCCCTCTGGACTCAACACTGAGTTCAATTATTTTAGGGCCTAAACTCTCCCATGTCCCAGCCGCATCCCCACACACGAGGCCTTGTTCTCACACAGCCTGCCATTACACACTACCCGTTGTTAGTTATTAACAGTCCCCATTAACAACTATTCTTACTCCATCCAGATCATTATCACCTCTTTTGTCTATCCAACTACTCTTCTCTCTCTTTGGGCTCTATCCTATCGTTTATTCCCTACCCCATCCCCCTCTCTATCTTCTGTGTATAAACCGGTGTTTTCCCAGCTACCATCAGTTCTGAGGAAGGGTCACCGGACCTGAAACATTAATTCTGATTTTTTTCATCACGGATGCTGCCAGACCTGCTGAGCTTTTCCAGCAACTTCTGTTTTTGTTCCCAATCAATCACCATCCCATCAGTCTACTCTCAATCATTGGGAAAGTGTTGGAGGTGTCATCAACAGTGTAATCAAGCTCAGCAATAACCTGTTCACTGGTGGCCAGTTTGGGTTCTGCCGGGCCCACTCAACTCCTGACCTGACTACAGCTCCGGTTCAAACATAGACAAAACAGCTGAATTCCAGAGGTGTGACGAGAGTGACAGCCCTTGAAATCAACCTGAACTTCACCAAGTGTGGCATCAAGCAGCTGTAACCAAACTGTAGTACTGGCACTCAGGGGTAAAACTTTCTGCTGGTAGGAGTTATATCTGGCAAGTAAGAAAATGGTTGTTTGTGTTGTTGGAGGTCAGTCATCTCAGCTCCTGGACTTCTCTGTAAGGGTTGCTCAGGGTAGTGTCCTTGATCCATCCATCTTCAGTTGCTTCATCAACGACCTTCCATCCATCATAAGGTCAGAAGTGGGGATGTTCATCAAAGATTGCGCAATATTCAGCACCATTCATGACGCCACAGATACTGAAACAGTCCATGCCCAAATGCAACAAGATCTGGACAATATCCAGACTTGGGCTGACAAGTGACAAGTGACGTTCACACCACACAAATGCCAGGCAATGACCATCACCAGTAAGAGAGGATCTAACTATCACCCTTTGACATTCAATGATATCACCGTCACTGAAGCCCCCACCAGTTCTGATGAAGGATGTCAACCCGAAAGGTTGACTTTTCTGCTCCTCTGATGCTGCCTGACCTGCTGTGTTCTTCCAGCTCCACACTGTATTGACTCTGACTCTAGCATCTGCAGTTCTTGCTATCTCCGATAAAAAAAGCAGGTCATCAGCTAGGAATTTTGCAGCAAATTACTCACCTCCTGAACTCCAAAGACTGTTCACCACCTACAAGGCACAAGTCAGGGGTACGATGGAATACTCCCCATTTGCCTAGATAGGTGTAGCTCCAACAACATTCAAGAAGCTGGACTCCACCCAGGACAAAATATTCCACTGGATTGGCACTACATCTACAAATATCCATTCTCTCCACCACCAACATACAATAGCAGCAGTGTGTGGCCCCATTTACAAGACGTACTGCAGAAACTCAATATGACTCCTTAGACAGTGCCTTCCAAACGGTGAACCACCACCATCTTGAAAGGCAAGATCTTGGAATTCCCTCTTTAACATCACTGTGGGTCTACCTAGAGCACGTGATCCGTAGTGGTTCAAGAAGCAGTTCATGAGCCTCTCAAGGGTCAAGTAGGGATGGACAATAAATGCTGGTTCAGCCAGCAATGCTCATGTCCTGTGTGTGAATGAATTAAAAAAAACCCAGAAACACCTTCTCACCTTGCTGATCTCGGTGCAGCCCATGAAACATTTATTCAGATCTGATAAATGGCGGTGGGGCAGGTTTTGCGATACACCCCTTTCCTACAGTTCTGAAAACAAAGGTTTCCATCACAACCTTTGGTTACAAATGGAGAGGAGTTATGCCTAGTGAATATAATCTCTCCTACTTTCATCATGCACGGTATAAAACTCTAGCTTGGTTTTTGCTGAGCATTGCATTCAAATCAGAGCACCACATGCTAAAAGAACAGGAACTCAGAAAAGGTTTACGGGAATGGTTACAGAGCTGAGGGACTCGATTGTATTGATATTGGTGAAGCTGGGGATGTTCACCGTTAAGAAAAGATGACATAGGCATTCAAAATGATGAGAGGGATGGGAAGAGCGGATGGACAGAAACATGGCAGAAGGGTTATGAACCAGAGGACACTGATTTCAAGCAAGTGGCAAAAGGAGCAACTTTGACATGAGGAAATTCTTTTTTTTAAATTGTTAGGACCTGGTATGCACTGCCTGAAACCATGTTGAAGGCCAATTCAATTGATGCCTTTAAAAAGAGTTGGATAATTATCTGAAGAGAAAATGTTCTTTACATTTATTGACAAAAACACATGGAGTGCATCTAGCAGAGTTGCTCTTACAGAGAACCACTATGGACACAATGGGCCAGGTGGCCTCCTTCTGCGCGTTGCGCATTCTAAGCTTCTTATAGTCATTTGCCCCTGAGCATGTTAACATTATTACGTATAATGGTGTAATGCGTAACTCTGCTGCTTCAGCGTAGTTGCGAAATCGCTCAAATATGATGGCTCAATTGTTTTGCATTGTTAAGATCAAGTCAGAGGCTAGACTGGAATTCTCTCTCAACAGAGTAGCATTCCAAAGTAGTGGAAGAAGAAAACTCTGGTAATTTAAAATCAGGCTTACTTAACAAGGAAGTCACACAAATAGATGACAAATCCTAGAATACAATCTTGGAAGATGGGCCTTGGAATAACAGCAATGCCATCTAGTGTGGGGACGTCAAACAGATGAGTGTAATGGTACCATACATCTTAAAATCAAAGTACAAGGGATGCAAACACTGTGACACCCAGTCACAATAGAAATTGCATGACACAAAATGAATGAGACAAAAGAACTTGATACATCAGGAGGTTCAAGTGTTTTAAAGATGAAATTGTGAGCACCTTCAAGACAATTTTCAAATAGACTTATAAAGATTAGACATTTTATGAATCTAGATGTTCTCAGAGGCTATTAATAATCTATGCTAGATAAACTCAAGAGTCTCCTGGCACTTCCAGAAATGGTAATGAACGCTCTTAAACCAACATAATTAATAAAATGCTCTTTAATCCATTTCATCAGGCAGTTTACGGATTTATCAAAATAAACTGGGTGATTTAAGTGGCACTTATTATGCATCAAAATGTGACTAATACAGGAGCCATGAGGCTTTATGTATAAATATAGAATAAATGTTGCAACTATCTATTCACAGGAGAGGTGTAAATATTGGGACATAGTAACACAGCAGATTAATGTGCAAGGCAGCTGTATAAAGTGTTAGAGTCTGACTGTCTGATCACGAAAGTGCTGTTAAAAACAAACTTACACTTTGGATGTGCTTAGGCTGTGAATGGCCTCGCAACGAATTTCACAACCAATGAAGTACTCCTGAAGCGCAGACATTGCCAGAACATTGGGAAAAACAGTTAACACAAGGTACATTACCATGTTCATGCAATGAAATAAATGACGATTAATGCTGGTTGACAAGTAAGTGTTTGCAAGGACACCGTGTCCTTGCTTTTCTTCTGAATTGTTATATTTTGCATTCACTGAAGAGGGAGATGGGACCTCATTTTATTGGTCAACCGAAGTAATGTAGGAATGAGGGGTCAAAGACCCAGCCAGCAACACGCATATCGCACGAATGAATAAACAGAAACTACTACTATCTTCTAGACTTCTTCCCTTAAATGCATTGGATGCCCAATAAGGTTTGGGGGTTCTGGTGCACAGCTCTTTAAAATGCCATAAACAAGTGCCAAAAATTGTCAAAAAGGCGAATGAAATGTTGGCCTTCATATCTAAAGGGCTAGAGAAACAGATGCAGATGCTATGCTGCAGTTATACAAAACCCTACTTAGACCCCACTTAGAGTAGTGTGAGCAGATCTGGGCACCACATCTTCGGATGTTTTGGCCCTGGAATGAGTTCAGCACAGGTCTACAAGGATGACACCTTGACTTCAGGGGTTACATTATGAGGAGAGATTAGACAAATTAGGCCTTTATCCTCTAGAATAAGATGGTTAAGGGGTGATCTAATCAAGGTCTTCAGGATATTAACAGGGAAAGACTGGGCAGATAAAGGTAAATGATTTCAACTGGTTGAAGATTCTAGAACCAAGGGGAATACTCCAAGAATGAGGACCAGGCCATTCAGATGAAATGTTAGGAAGCACTTCTACAAATTAAATGTAGTGGAGGATCTGAATACTCTTCCTCAAATAGCAGTTGATGTTAATTCAGTAGTTAAATTTTAATATGAGATAGACAAATTGTTATTAAGCAAGGCTATCAAGGGATATAGACACCAGGCAGGCATATGGAGTTAAGCCACAGATCTGATTGAATGACAGAACAGGCTCAAGGGGCTGAATGGCATACTCCTGTTCCTCTGTTCCCTTCATTATTATATTTCCTCAGTCCTGCAGTATTTGACCTCCCAGGTAGGTGGCAGTATTGCACATCTGCCATGGATACCTCACTTGTCATTCCAGTCTGACCTCCAGTTAAGTTTTTACAAGTTTGTAAAAGTTATATTTATTTGTAACTTTATAATTGTTTCCATGGTCACCTATACAAAGGTGACCCAGCACTCCCTACCTATTCTTAGCCTCCAGCAACACAGCCAAGCCTACAGTTTGGCTCCTGCCTGATTTCCCTCCTCCCTTGTCCTCAAACACCACAGGGTTCTAGCTGCACCCACAGTTTTTGCAGATTTACCAAATGACCACGCCCTCTGTATCCCTTCATCAGCTTCCCACCACAATGCTGGGTAATCATTAGTTAGCTCACTTAGTCCCTTTCAGAAAGGCTGCAGGAACAGCAACTCATACCTGCGCTCGGTTCGCAACAAACAATTGCACCTCCCAATCGCGAACCATTTCAACTCCCCCTCCCATTCCTCAGACGACATATCCATCCTGGGCCTCCTGCAGTGCCACAATGATGCCACCCGAAGGCTGCAGCAACAGCAAATCATATGGAGGGTCGAGGCCCGAAACGTCAAGCTTTCCTGCTCCTATGATGCTGCTTGGCCTGCTGTGTTCATCCAGCTCCACACCTTGTTATCTCGGATTCTCCAGCATCTGCAGTTCCTATTATCCCCTTTCAGATCAGACTGTTAAGAGAGCAGATGAACAGCAAGGACAGACGAGATGAGAGAATAGGAAGACGAGAGGAATAGGACTGAAAAATTGCTCTTTGACTTGTATTCAGGAAGAATACACCTGGGAAGTTATAGGCCACACATCCCAGGTGCAATGCCACGGCAAAAGTCCAGTTGCCCAAACAAAGGGCATCCTTTTTCTCACGGAGTATAGCTTGTTGCCCCCTTTGAAATTTCTTGCTTCCCTCCCAATAAACGTCTTTTTTTCAGCAATATTCAAATCAGCAGCAGAGCTCTTTCACAGACATTATAGACAGCAGAGCTCTTTTACAGACATTATAGAGTTATACAGCACGGAAACAGACCCTTCGGTCCAACCTGTCCATACGACCAGATATTCTAAATTAATCTAGTCCCATTTGCCAGTGTATGGCTCATATCCCTCCAAACGCTTCCTATTCCTGTACCCATCCAGATGCTTTTCAAATGTTGTAACTGTACCTGCCTCCACCACTTCCACTGGCAGCTCATTCCATACACTTACCACCCTCTGCATAAAAACTTTGCCCCTTAGATCCCTTTTATATCTTTCCCCACTCACCATGGCCTCTTGTTTTGGACTCCCCTGCCCTGGGATAAAGACCTTGGCTATTCACACTATCCATGCTCCTCATGATTTTATAAACCTCCAACGTTACAGTGAAAAAGGTCCCAGCCTATGCAGCCTCTCCCTACAGCTCAAAACATCCAATCCCGGCACTATCCTTGTCAATCTTTTCTCTACCCACTCAAGTTAACAAAGTCTTTCCTTTAGCAGGGAGACTAGAATTGTATGCAGTATTCTAAAAGTGGCCTAATCAATGTCCTGTACAACTGCAATATGACCTCCCAACTCTTATACTCAATGCGCTGACCAATGAAGGCAAGCGTGCCAAACGCCTTCTTCACCACCCTGTCTACCTGTGATTCCACTTTCAAGAAACTATGAACCTGCACCCCTCGGTCTCTTTGTTCGGTAATACGCTCCAGGGCCATGCTATTTACTTTATAAGTCCTGCCTTAATTTGCCTGACCAAAGTGCAATACCTCATGTTTATCTAAATTAAACTCCATCTGCCATGCCTCAGCCCACTGGCCCATCTGATCAAGGCCCCGTTGTATTCTGAAACAACCTTCTTCACTGTCCACCACACCACTTATTTTGGTGTCATCTGCAAACTTACTAACCATACCTCCTACATTTACATACAAATCATTGTTATATAAATGCCAAAAAGCAGTGGATCCAGCACTGGTTCTTGTAGCACAGCGCTGGTCACAGGCCAACAGTCCGAAAAATATTCTCGGGGAAAAAATATTGATTTTATTCAGGGGCTCCTTTGGCATCCTCCTCAATTAATTTCTTGGATGATGCAGTCACGTAATAATGCATTTCTTCGGATTTTCTTTTAGGGTTTCTTTCTTGGTGATGGAGGTAGAGACCCTTAATTCTTCTTAAAAAGTACCTGGATCTGCACCTTAAATGCTGTAAGCTGTACAGATATGGGCCATGTGCAGGAAGATAGCATTAAATAGGGCATCTGGATGTATCTGGGTTGGCATGGGCATGGACAAGATGGGATGAATAATGCTGTATCATTTTTATGGTTTTATGGCTTGCTTCTTAAACTAAATAAGATAGCATGAATACCAAGGATTGTGTAGATACAGCACATTACTAAGTCTTTTACTTGAAATCTATGCATAATATGTTTTTGCTCATTTGTGATGAATAGATCCCATAATGAGATCAGACATTCACAAGACTTTCAAGCACAGAAAGTGCCCATTGCCTGCCTTAGTACCATATCCCTAAACATAACATTTATCCAAAGAATCATCCAATGCCGTCTTGAATGCCTCAATTGAACCTGCCTTCACCACATTTTAAGGCAGTGCATTCTAGACCCTAACTACCTGGTGCATGAAAATGATTTTTTACCTTATTATCACCCTTGCTATTTTTGCACATCACTTTGAATCTGTGCTCTCTCATTCTTGTTCCCTTAAATGAGCAGGGACAGCTTCTTACAGACTACTGTATCCAACTTGCTCATGATTTTGAAAAACTCTGTCAAATCTCCTGTCAGCAGAAAACAGTCCCAATGTCTTCAATCAGAAGATGAGATGACATTTACTGATTTAAATTTATTGGAAGAAGTTTCTGTTCAAAAATCTGACAACTAATTATGACTGGAATGAACTCCATGCATTTTCTCAGGTTAAACAGCACATAAACATTATGTGCTCAGCCTCAAACAGGCACATTGTAATCAACCTTTCTCTACACACACAAGTCCCTCTTCCACGTTCCTCTCACACTCTCAGCAGCCACAGCACCTGTCACCTCCTCCACAACCACCACCATCCACCTTACATCTCTCAGTCCAAAAATCATCTGTGTGACACTAGACTTTAAACACAATGGTGTTCAGGAAATATTATGCATTATTATTTGTTGATGCAAGTACGGTGTTAGTTTAACATTTATAGAAAGCAATGCACCCCTAAAATTTTCTCCTAGTTTTCTTTTGAGCAGACTGTGCTGTTAGTTGAGTGACTCAAACTTACGAGTGCAAGTAGATGGTGACTTTTTCCTCCCCTTCCTCTTCTTCACTCCAGTCCTCGGCCTGGACCCTCTGATAACGGGCCCCGGAGGCCGAAATCATCTTCACGGGTGGTCCCTGGTCGCTGCCACCCCCTCAGATCCCTTCCCTGGGGGTCTCAATCCGCTCACTTCCCCGTTTTTTTTGGTCTTTTTCCGGGCCTTGGCCAATTCAGGAAACTGCCAGGCAGCGACAGGTGAGTCAGGCCACACCTGTGACAGGCAGCGGGCGGCAAAGGGACAAGTCGCCCCAGCATCTGAATATCGCACAAACCGCCCGCCCCAGAATCTGAATCCCTCACTCACATCACTTCCCCGAACCCTGAATACTGTATGACATCCACCCCGCAACCTGAATACTGTATGGCCTCACCACAAACAGCAACAGGGAACAAATGGAAAAGCCACCAGCTGAATCCAACTCTCTTTATGCATCCGTGGGATGTAGGCATCACTGTCCAGGCGGGCATTTATTCCCCATCCCTAACTGCCCCTGAACTGAGTGGCTTGCTTGGCCATTTTCACAGAGCTGCTAGGACAGCTAAAAATATAGTAACAGGAGCATGCCATCCAGCCCTTCAAGCCTGTGGGACTTGATTGGCCAGGACCTGTTGGAGGTGTGCAACAGTATGCTTCTGTCAGGTACCATGTGTAAATTCATGAGTAAAAGTATCATTGCCTTTTCTACAAGCAGAGGGGGAAGAGGGGTGAAATTAGAAATTGGTGACCAATCCCATTGCTGAATGCAGACTACAGCTCTGGAATCGGTGATTCACCCCAACCAAACCTGTGCAGTACCGTGTAGGATGGATCTCTGAGAGCCTCACAGTCCTCAGGGATACGATTGCCCACGTGCAGGGCAAGGGGGGGGGGAGGTGGATGCCTGCCTCATCAGCTTCGACCAAGAGATGGATATCGCACACATACATGTGGAACGTGCTTTCCAAAACAGGCTTTGGGCAGGGTATCGGCAATGGATCTGACTGCTCTACGCCAGCATCGTTAGTGCAGTCTCAAACAGTGGGTGGGAATCAGAAAGCTTCCCAATCAGATTTGGAGCCTGAGAGGGTTGATTATTCCAAGCAGTGGAGGTCTGCAAGTCAAAGCCTCCGTTTAACATGGACAATGTCGCTGTTTTCTGCCCAGATCCATTGTCAGTGTGCTGACTCATGAGCATCCACAACCAGTTCAAACTGGCCTGGGAGGCAAGGTAAATCAAGGAAAGAGCGAGGCAATGTTCTTTAGGAACTGGGCCTGACTGCTGCTTTCCTCCAGAAGCTGCCTTGCTTGCTGTGTTCTTCTAGCCTCCTGTTTGTCTACCTGGTTTCCAGCATCTGCAGTTTTTTTTGTCTCTGACCAATCCTTTATTCTTTCACTGTCAGGAAAGATTACCTGAAAGTGCTGGGAATATGGTTCAGAGTGGATGGGGCATGGGCAAAATCTTGGGAGGAGCACATTGCTAAAGTGAAGCAGAAACTGGTCTTTTGGGAGCACCGCGCCCTCACCATTGTGGGTAAAAACCTGGACGTCAGGTGTGAGGCACTCTGTTGTAGTACGTGACGTAAGTCTGGCCCATCCCCCAAAACTGCGCTGTTTCAGTCACTCAAGCCATCTTCCACTTCATCTGGAGGTCTAAGATGGACCGTGTCTGCAGGGACTCCATGTACAAAACTCTGGTTGAGGGAAAGGGAGGGAAGAACATACCTAACGTCCCCCTCGTCCCGATGGCCACCTTTGTGCATTGCTGCAGCAAGCTATGCGTAGACCCTCGGCACGCAAATACCAAGCGTCGCTATGTGCTGAGATTCTATCTATCCCCAGTGTCGCAAAGGATGAGACTGGTCTCATTGCTACAAAATGGACCATTCTGTATCACCTGTCCTCATAAAGAAATTTACAAGGAAGAACACCTTTGACCACATGTCTATCAGAAAGTGGTCAGCACGTAGTGTTGTTGAGACCCTGAGGGAAAAGGAGAGGGTCGATCCTGTCGCGTGGTTCCCTGCGCAGACTGAGAGGGATTGGGTATTTATCCAGCTGTGGAAAATGGTTTACTGTTTGTTTAAAGTCCCCAAAAGTCCCTCAATATGCTTCACAATCAGTATGACCAGTGCTGTCCCATTCCGCAAACTGGACTGTTTCCTTCTGTTTCTAGCCTTCTGATTTCTGCCATGATATATGCTCGTAAGGCAAGTGGCACTGGGTGGGCCTTGCAGAATCATGGAATTGCTTTCTGGTCAACATGCAAGGTGGCCTTGGCCCCTTTGATAGTCCCTAGGCCTTCGTGAAAACACTCCGGGTATCTAATTTGGACTTCGCTCAGGCAGCCATTTTATAATCAAAAAATGTTCAGCCAATCTACATGAATCTTTCTCAGTCAATTTCTCTCCATTAAACTTGGGCCCAAGCCTTTTACTACAATCTATGGTAACTGAACCAGCTGCCTCTCATAAAGGACCAGAATCAAAGTTGCACCCTTCATCTTTTATGGCTCCCTGGTATAGGCTCTCTGTCGAGCTGAGGTCTTGGGCAAACTTAATGGTTGGAGTCCAGAGCGAATTTTGTTAAGAACTGGTTCTGCGATCACTGAAACGGCTGCACTGGTATCAAACTTCATTAGAACCGGGTGACCAGTTAACTAGATGTTTATTTTTATTAGTTCTGATTTGGATGTTGCTAAGCAATTTAACTGTTCCAAACCAGATATAGATGGGCTTTCCACGGAGTGCACTCTCCTGGATACCGACCCAAGAGTTCTCTTACTCAATTTAGGTCTAGTGGAACTCTTTTGCTGCCTTGACATCGCATATCAGCAGCAACTACAATGGTTTGCTGGCCCAGATCGTGAAGAAAATTTTAACTTTTTGGCCGAGGCTTGATTATGTCTTGGGTTTTTGCTGTGGGCTGAACTAGAGTCCCTCTGTTCAGGATATGTCCTGAGCCAGGCTGTGCAATTGCCTTTACTCAAGTGGTGCACCCGAGCTCAAATCGGCCTGGCAAGGGTGTCCACTTCCATTTGAATACCCTGCAACTCAGATGCTTCACTTGCTGCATTTTCCAATAATAAAGTTAGTTGTGGTACCAGTTTGAAGTCCAGTTGGGCTTCAGCTAGTAGGTGCTTTTGCATGGTTACATCATTAATTCCACATACCAAACGGTTTTTCAGCATCTCATTAAGGGTTAAACCAAAGTCAAATTTTTCTGCCAGTCACCCTAACGTCATTAAACATCCTGATACAGATGCCCTGGTTATCAAATTGCCACTTAAAACCGATAGCATCTGAGAATTAGAGGAGGCTTGGAATTGTATTATCCCTTAAATAATGTGGCAACTCTTGAAAGGTTTTAGTACCTGGTACCTCAGGGAAAGTGGGATCCTAATAACCAAAACAGCTACAAGTTCACAAGCTGTCAGAAGAATTACTCATTGCTTTTCACCTGCCCCGAAAATAAAACACATCCTTTCCATACTGGGCCAGTCTTCGAAGGTAGGATTGAAAGGGTCAAGCTTTCCAAATAACAGCATGATGGCAGAAATGTTTACCCTAACTCAAAGACAACAGTAGCAAGTGAATTTCTTCAGTTGCGACCTTTACTCTCGTAGCTACTGAAATAACTCTGCAGAGACCAGTATCCCATCACCAAGTCACACTTTATTTACATGTGGAGACTCCTTGGCACTGATCCAGCTCCATCTGAGCCAGCTGTCAGTGTACAGAACCTCTGACACTCCTGTTCATATCTGTCAGCCAGGGCTCCCTGACTGGCCCCGATTAACATCCCCAATCAAGGAACTCATATTCCATGGGTCCACCTGGCTGACCTCGTTACAATCGCCACATGTACGTTTCTTCTAAAGTCAATAATTGCTCATAAGGGAACCCCTTCATCAAATGTCTCCACCTAGGTAGATGATTAGCCACAATCAACAATAATGGGGTAGTCTCAAGGGGCTGAATGGCCTACTCTTACTCCTATGTTTCTATCTGGTGACCCGTCTTTCAACTTCCTCTAATACAAGTATGATAATGATAAACTTCAGATCTTTAATAATTGTTCATGCATTGAATAAATCAACAAAAGATAAACTGTTACACATGGAAAAACGCAGCAATAATTCTGTCTGGAACTATCTATTAAGGGACAAGGACAAACCCATACAGGAATTGAAAGCAAATAGCCATATCTGGGAAAGGAGGAAATTGAAACTACATGAATAAAACTGCTTTGACACCTGCTGGATAAACGGGCAGCTTTACGCTACAAGAATAACTGACTGTCCTGCAGAAGGACTTAAGGAGTAAATATAAAAGATAGGAGCAGGAGCAGGATTCGTCTACCCCGAATCCTCATACTGTAACTCCTGGTTCTGGACTCACCCACCATCAGGAACATCCTCCCTGCATCTACCCTGTCTAGTCCTGATAGAATTTTATGTCACTATGAGATCCCCCCCTCATTCGTCTGAACTCTAGCGAAAACAATCCCAACCTAGTCAATCTCTCCTCATACATCAGACCCGCCATCCCCGGACTCAGCCTAATAAACCTAGACTGCGCTCCTCGAGAGCAAGGGCATTCTTCCTCAGAAAAGGAGACCAAAATTGCGCACAATATTCTAGGTGTGGCCTCACCAAGGCCCTGCATAACTGCAACAATACATCCCTGCTCCTGTACTCGAAATCTCTCGCAATGAAGGCCAACATATCATTTGCCTTCTTTACCGCCTGCTGCACCTGCATGCTTACTTTCAGCGACTGGTTTGCAAGGTCATCCAGGTCCCATTGCACACTCCCGTCTCCCAATTCACATCCATTTAGGTAGTAACTTGCCTTCTTGTTTTTGCTTCCGAAGTAAACTGTGGGAAAGATGTGACTTCAAACAGGTAGTCAATGCCAAATGTAACAAGGAAGCTACTTCTGATAAGAAAGCAAACTGCAGGCTTGCAGTAATTTGACTAAAAGTGCTTTTAAAAAATCATCAATAATATTACATCATGGACCTGAAAGATGAAAATATGTATAAGAATCGAACACCAGAACTTCCCCTTCAGCAGAACTTCAAAGAACAACATTGCACATGGATCGAACCCTGGGCACTTCCAGAGACAGACACTGTTGCTGATGATTTGATTTATTGTCACGTGTACCGAAGTACAGTGAAAAGTTTTGTTTACGAGTAGTACAGGCAGATCATAATAAGCAAGGACATACGGACCATAGGGTGAAAATAAACCTTAAAGGCACACAGGTTACTTTTTTTATTCATTAATGGGATGAGGGCATCACTGGCTAGGCAGCATTTATTGCACATCCCTAATTGTCCAGAGTTAACCACATTGCTGTGGGTCTGGAGTCACATGTAGGCTAGACCAGGTGAGAATGGTAGTTTCCTTCCCCCAAGGACATTAGTGAATCAGATGGGTTTTTTCCCCAATAATCAATTCATGGTCATCATTAGATTCTTAATTTGAGACATTTTATTGAATTCAAATTCCACTGTCTGCAGTGGTGGGATTTGAACTCAGGTCCCCAGAATGTTTTCTGGGTCTCTGGATTAATAGTTCAGTGATAATACCACTAGGCCATCACACAGGACAAGCATGAGGCAAGATCAATATTACTAAGATCAGCAATAATTGAATTTAGAGAATCCATTCATCAGTGTAATAATGGCAGGGTAGAAGCTGTTCCTGGACCTGCTGGTATGCTTCTGTATCTTCTGCCTGATGGAAGAGGCTGTAGGAGATCATTACCAGGGTGCGATGGATCTTTGATGATGTTGCAGCCTTTCTGCAGCCGCGTGCCATGTAAATAGAGTCCATGGATGGAAGAGAGATAACAAGGTGTGGAGCTGGATGAACACATAGGAGCAGCATCATAGGAGCAGGAAAGCTTGACGTTTCGGGCCTAGACCCTTCATGGAAGGTTGGCTTGCGTGATGGTCTGGGCTGTCCACACCACCTTCTGTAGTTTCTTACTGTCCTGGGCAGAACAGTTGCTGTACCAGGCCATTATGCACCTGGACAGTATGTTTTCAATGGTGCATCTGTAAACATTAGTGAGGGACCTTATGGACATCCCAAATTTCCTGAGTTGCCTGAGGAAGAAGAGGCATTGTTGTGCCTTCTTGACCATTGTATCTACAAGGGAAGTTCAGGCCAGGTTGTCAGTTATTGTCACTTCTAGGGACTTGACACTCTCCACCATCTCAGCCTCAGCTCCATTGATGTATATGGGGCCACGTTCTCCTCCCTTCTTTTAAAGTCTACGATCAGTTCTTCAGTTTTTCCGATGTTAAGAGAGAGGTTGTTATCATTGCACCATGTCACCAAGCCTCTATCTCCTTTCTGTATTCCAAGTCATCATTGTTTGCTATCCATCATATCACGGTGGTTTCATCAGCAAACTTGTAGGTGGTGGTGGAATCATGGTCAAGTGCCGCCATTCATCAGGAATTAGCCATGTTGAGTTGAGAGGCTTTATTTACTTACTGGAGGGATCTTATTTTGGTTGCTACATGCAATAAAGTTTAAATCATTGTTTCAGTACTTGATTGCTGTGAAATTTCTTAATAAGTAGCTGAATTAAAGCTAACTTGTGATTTACCCACCGCACCAATATATCCTTCTTAAGCAGAGAGACTGAAACTGTACAGAGCACTCTAGATGTGGTTTCCCCAATATCCTGTGCAGCTATGGCCCTAGATGTCATGTCAGCCATTTAAGGGGATATTACTGAGTAAATAACATAATCACCTAATAAGGGGAAGATATTCTAAGGGGCAGACTCATCATCTGCGGTTAAATAATCATGTGAAAGAGTTACAAACTTACAGAGAAATCATATGAATATGCAAATATCAGTGGCATTTCAGGATACTGGACAGAGTACAGAAAACAGCACAGGGTGACTTGAAAAGTTTAAAAAGGAACAAATTGACAAAATTGTATCAGAGATAACAGGTACTGCAGATGCTGGAGGATCTGAGATAACAAGGTGTGGAGCTGGATGTACACAGCAGGCCAAGCAGCATCATAGGAGCAGGAAAGCTTGACATTTCGGGCCTAGACCCTTCATCAGAAATGGGGGAGGGGAAGAGGGTTCTGAAATAAATAGGGAGAGAGGGGGAGGCGGATAGAAGATGGATAGAGGAGAAGATAGGTGGAGAGGAGGCAGACAAGTCGAAGAGGCGGGGATGGAGCCAGTAAAGGTGAGTGTAGGTGGGGAGGTAGGGAGGAGATAGGTCAGTCCAGGGAGGACAGACAGGTCAAGGGGGCGGGATGAGGTTAGTAGGTAGGATATGGGAGTGGGGCTTGAGGTAGGAGGAGGGGATAGGTGAGAGGAAGAACAGGTTAGGGAGGCGGGGATGAACTGGGCTGGTTTTGGGATGCGGTTGGGGGAGGGGAGATTTTGAAGCTTGTGAAATCCACATTGATACCATTGGGCTGCAGGGTTCCCAGGCTGAATATGATTTGCTGTTCCTGCAGCCTTCGGGTGGCATCATTGTGGCATTGCAGGAGGCTCAGGATGGACATGTCGTCTGAGGAATGGGAGGGGGAGTTGAAATGGCTCACGACTGGGAGGTGCAGTTGTTTGTTGCGAACTGAGTGCAGGTGTTCTGCAAAGCAGTCCCCAAGCCTCCGCTTGGTTTCCCCGATGTAGAGGAGGCCACAACGGGTACAGCGGATGCAGTATACCACATTGACAGATGTGCAGGTGAACATCTGCTTGATGTGGAACATCTTCTTGGGGCCTGGGATTGGGGTGAGGGAGGAGGTATGGGGGCAGGTGTAGCACTTCCTGCAGTTGCAGGGAAAAGTGCTGGGTGTGGTGGGGCTGGAGGGGAGTGTGGAGTGGACAAGGGAGGTCCAGGAAGGAGAGAGAAGTGTTGGTCCAGGTGAACTTCAGGTTGGGGTGGAAGGTGTTGGTGAAGTGGATGAACTGTTCGAGCTCCTCGTGGGAGCACAAGGTGGCGCCGATACAGTCATCAAAGTAACGGAGGAAGAGGTGGGGTTTAGGGCCAGTGTAGGTACGGAAGAGGGATTGTTTCACGTAACCTACAAAGAGGCAGGCATAGCTTTACCAAGTGACTACGAATTATGTCCTCAATAATAGTTTCTAGATGCTTCCCCACTACTGAAGTTAAATGGATTAGTTAAACTGTAATCGTTGGGATTATCCTCTCGATAAGAATGTACTCCCATGTACTACTCCAATATACTCCTGCACCAAATTCATATGTTTGTATGTTCATATACTTCAACCTCCTTGAAGTAACAATGAACATACCTTTGACATTCCTGATTATTTCCTATGGCTGCACGCTAACTTCTTGTGACTCATATACAAGGACACCCACATCCCTCTGTCTTACAGTGATCAGCAGATGTATTCCATTTAAGTAATATTCTGCATTACTGCTTTTCCGAACAAAATGGACAACCTTGCATTTACCCAACTGCCAATTTTTTGCCCATTCATCTAACTTATCTATATCCCTTGCAGACTCTGTATCCTTCTTGCAACTTGCCTTTCTAGCGATCTAAGTCAATCGCTTTATCCAAGTCATTAATATAACCCATAAATAGCCAAGGTTGTAGCACAGACACCTGTGACATTTCACTAGTTGGAGTTTGCCCATCTGAAAATGACTGATTTATCCTCACTTTGTTTTCATTTGCTAATTCTCTCTTCAGGCCATGTAGAATTAATCTCTCATGTGCTGTCTTACTGAATGCCTTTTCGAAACCCAAATACATTACATCTACCAATATCCCTTTGTCCATCCTGCGTGTTCACCTCTCAAAGAACTCGTAGTTTGTCAAACTCAATTTCATGTGTGTGGTTCTGTAGAAAGGACACTCCAATCCATAAGTCTCCAGCACACAGGTCATGACAGACTGGTTGATCACAGGGTCTCTGACAGCTGATCTCACTGTCTCTGACAGTTGATCTCATTGTCTGTCCCCATTCCTTGTTGTATACATGTCAATCATCATATCGTTGCATGACTTCAGCTTCCAGAAGCTGCAAACTAGAAGGAAGTGCATGCTCTTAACAGGCTTAGCCAGCTTGTTATATCAATTTCAGTTTGGTCTAGATGGACTAATAATGAAGAGTAGAGTAAGTTTGATCATAACAATGCAAATAAAATGAATAAGAAATACACTGGGATCTGAGTTGTGATGCTAGCATGTGACAGTGCTAGAGATATTAGAGGCCATTCAGCCCATGTACGCTCTCTGCAAGAACACCTCAGTCAGTCCTGTTTCCTTTAGGCCTATAGTTTTTTCTTTATCTTCAGCTGCTTGTCTAATGGGTCAATACAGGAGGAAGAAAAATTACAGAGAATGCTGCTGTGGCCCACATCTGCATCTGACTAGGGGCCGCAGAAACAAATTGCAACTGCAGAAGTGACCTCCAGCAGCAGCAACATTCCAGACATTCCAGAGACTTATCTGTGCTATGTCTAGTGGCAGAGTGACATCATAGTGAAGCTACAATGATGAGTGATAAACCTGAACCAACTAAATACAAGTCAAAAAATATACAACTTCCACAGGAATGGGAACGTGAATTTCTATTCACAACTGCAAAAATTAAAAGCATTTGTCTTATATGCCATCAAAGAATATTGGTAAGTAAAAAGGGGAATTTGGAATGACATCACACAACTACACATAGTGAATTCAAGGATAGATTCCCATGGGATAACATGCTTTGGACAAAGAACTTTGACAAGATGAAAGAAGTTTTAAAAGCTCAATAGTTTTCTTTTGTGAACCAGCAGCAAAAGCAAAAGATCCTGAGCTTCCAGTTGCCTGCCACTTCAACACATCATCGCGTTCCCTGGCCAATGTCTCTGCCTCAGGCATGATCCTGTGCTCCAGCAAAGCTCAGTGCAAGCTGGAAGAACAGCACTCTCATTTTCCTCTTGGGGACCCTGCAGCCTTCTGGACTCAATAGCTTTAGGGCTTGAGCTCTCCCACATCCTTACCCCAATCCCTACAGACCAGGCCTTCTTATCACATAGTCAGCTATTACACACCACCCGTTGTTAGCCATTAACAATCCTCATTAATAGCTGAAGGTTTTAGGCCCGAAACGTCAAGTTTTCCTGCTCCTATGATGCTGCTTGACCTGCTGTGTTCATCCAGCCCCATGCTTGTTATCTCTCATTAATAGCTAGTCACCCTGCTAGCCAGATCATTTCCCACTCCTTTGTCTGTCCAACTGTTCTTCTCTCTCTTTGGCTTCTATCCGTCCCTATCATTTATTCCTTACCTCCACCCCCTACCCTATCTTCTGCATATAAACTGACATTTTCCTAGCTACCATCAATTCGGAGGAAGGATCACTTGACCTGAAATGTTAACTCTGATTTCTCTCCACAGATGCTGCCAGACCTGCTGAGCTTTTTCCGGTTGTAGGTCACATTTACTGTCAAAAATATAAAAGAAGGGCTTGCATGTAACACTCTTCCAAACCATCAGATGACTCAAAGCACTTTCTGTTTTTGTTAGCAAAAGGTAAGGCCTGAATTGGAGCATGAATTTGTATTTGCTATCTTCTGGCAAAATTCAGGAATGATCATAAATGGCAAAGTAATTAAAGAAGTAATGACAGTTGCCTCTGACTCTTTATTCAAAGACTTTAAGAAAAAAAGAAATAATAACAAGAATCCAGAACATGTTACCTGATGCTTCCACAATAGCAATTTGCATTGGAATCTTTGAAGAAATCTTTCAGCAGCTACAGCAGGACCTGAAAGACTGTGAATGCTTCTCACTTCAGTTTGATGAATCCATTCAGTCATACTGGATTTGAAACATTAATTCTGCTTTTCTCTCCACAGAGGCTGCCAGACCTGCTAAGTTGGTCCAGCACTTCTTGGTTCCATTTCAGATTTCAGGAATTAGGTGTGCTGGAATAAATTGCCATGCTTGTCTCAAATCCATTCCTTCAATAGGGTTGGAAATGAAATTCCATGAGCTGTTTGATTGATAAAACAGTAGAGCTGATATGGAGATAGTTACTTTGCAAAATGATATTGAGCTGAAAACGAGATCAATGGACAGTGACTTTTGAGGACTCAGAAACAGAGAAAAATACCTACACTGTTTTAAATGTGAAAGCTGACTTTGGTCCCGCATATGCCAGTGAGAATGCATTCTCACAAATGCAGATAATCAACTTCAAGTGTAACACTCACCTGAAGAGATACACATTTGATGGACTGTAAATGACTAGCTGCCTCAAACTACAAACCAGACTTTAAGGCACTATGCAATCTGAGGTATCACACTGAGAATTGGTGCGTAGAGGAAAGAATGAATAATTATATAAATTTGGTTTTGGATTTACATAACAGTAAAATAAACTGTTAATTCTATGTAGAGATAACACGGTGTGGAGCTGGAGGAACACACCAGGCCAGGCAGCATCAGAAGAGCAGGAAAGTTTATGTTTCGGGTCGGGACCCTTTTTCTGAAGAAGGGTCCCGACCCGAAACGTCAACTTTCTTTCTTCTCTGATGCTGCCTGGTCTGCTGTGCTTCTCCAGCTCCACACTGTGTTATCCCTGACTACAGCATCAGCAGTTCTAAATTAATTAATTCTATGTTAATTCTATGTTTTGTATTGGGTGCATCCTGGGTTGCTCTTAAATTCAAAAAGTGACCTGCTGCTTTAAAAGTTTGGAGACCGCTGCTGTAATTTGTTTTTCTCATCCATTCGTGGGATACGCATTTTGCTGGCTGGGCTGGTATTTATTGCCCATCCCTAGTTGTCCTTCAGAAGGTGGTGGTGAGCTGCCTTCTTGAACAGTTGCAGTCCATGTGCAGGTAGGTAGGTAGACGCAATAAGAGCTTCACATCTTTTTTACGCTGGTTCCAATCTGCAAACTGAGAGACAATTTTAGGTTGCATTTCCTGTCAAAAATATAAAAGAAAGACTTGCATATAAACACTTTTCAGTACTATTAGATGGCTCTAAAGCACTTTGCCAGCCAATTTAGAATTTTTAGAAGTGTGGTCATGGCTGTAAGTAGAAAATAAGGCAGGTAATTTACGTTCAAACTCCCCCAAGCAGCAGTGTGCTAATAGCATAATGGTCTAATCTGCTTTTGGTGATACTGATTGAGGGATAAGTATTGGCCACACCACTGTGGGGGATCTTCACTCCTGGCCTTATTTTTTTAAATAAACCTGCTCAGAGGTGTTATTGCACACCACTGAGTGGGTGGGATTTGCCTTATATATGACGACAGTTCAAGTGCTCATCTAAATAGTACTTAGATGTCTTTTGAGGATTCTCACCTCCACCACTTTCTTTTCTTCAAATCCCCTCGAAACTACCTGCTCCATACCTTAAAACTGTGTCAACTGGGTACTGACCCCTCTACAAACGGTAAACATTTTTCCCAACCTACAGACAAAAAAGACTGCAAATGCTGGAATCTAAGGTAGACAAACAGAAGGCTGGAAGAACACAACAGGCCAGGCACCATCTGGAGGAAAGGAGCAGTTTTGGGTATTAGAGATAACAAGGTGTAGAGCTGGGTGAACACAGCAGGCCAAGCAGCA
>JAHRHZ010000012.1:2638354-2706320 GCA_024137785.1 Ginglymostoma cirratum
TCCCAAATGATTCCTTGTTGGGCTTGTTTGAAAACATTCTCTTGAATGCATTTTAAGAAATTATCCACACTGTACCTCCACTCTGGTTATCAGGTTTGATACTAAAGCTATTGGCACTCCCTATAATGCTATCTGTTTGTGTTTTTGTTCTTGCATTTTTCACTCATGGGACGTTGGAGTCGCCAGCTGGTCCAGCATTTATCGCCTGTCCCTAGTTTCCCCTTGAGAAGGTGGCGGTGAGCTGCCTTCTTGAACCGCTGCAGTCCATGTGCTGTAGGTAGACCCACAATGCCCTTAGGGAGGGAATTCCAGGATAGTGACCCAGTGACACTTAAGGAACGGCGACATATTTCCATGTCAGGACAGTGAATGGCTTGAAGGGAAACTTGCAGGTCGTGGTTTTCCTCCTCAGATGTTTTTCTGCCTTTTAGTGATATTTTTGAGTCTGGCACCAGGAAAACAACATGAAATCCGAGAGTCATGTCTGGTTTTTTTTAAATTATTGAATCCTCTAGTATCATTGCATTTTCAGTCATTCCCTGCACATTCTGCACAGTTTAGCTGACCCAGATTCTGTGGACTTGGCTCTGACTGCACTCCCCAAAGGAACCAACGCCTTCATCACACCTTAGAACTGAATACAGCTGGACAGCAAAATGTACTCACTCAGGGTCTCTACCTGTACTCCCAACCTTGTTCTGCTTGTCTGTCATAAGGTTGCATGGTTGCTCTGTTCCTGTGTACTCTTAAGCAGCATGGCCACATGCTGAGATGTGCAGTCCTTTGAATAATCGCCCTTGTGGTTCATCGCAGTGACTGACACCAACGGCAGCTCAACCACAGGAAATTGGTTCCTGCAGTTGGAACCTGTGGTTGTGGTTAGCGTTTGACTCTCAGCTGAGGTTGCGGCAGCTGGTATGTTTATTTCAGGCTTGGTGGGGGATTCATTTTGTGCTGGGTCCCTTCTACAACATTGTACTGGGATCTGTGCGTGGGTTTCTGCTGGGGGCTGTGCGTGGGTTTGTGCTGGGGGCTGTGCATGGGTTTCTGCTGGGATCTGTGTGTGGGTTTGTGCTAGGGGCTGTGCGTGAGTTTGAGGGGGGATTGTGTGTGGCTTTGGTATGGGGGTGGGGTGGGGCGGATCAGTATGTGGGTTTGTGGCTACAGTGGGGGTTGTGAATGGGTTTGGGGCTGGAGGCTGAAAGTGTTTTGGGGAACGTTCCAGGCTGACACTGGGTGATTTACAGCCATGCACATTTCAGACAAACCAAACTTAATCCTAACAATAAGGCAGCCCCTCTGATGTTAGAAAACAGGCCTGATTTCTGTGAGAAATGTATCACTGTAAAGGAGGACCCTTCAGACTTAGGAACATTAAGCACAACACTCTCATTCTTACTCTCTCAACTCTTAAAATAAACTTTTCTTGTGGTAATGTTCATTTTAAATTGAATTAATTCCCAAATTGAGGTAATTCAGTGCAGTACACTATCCCTCCAGAATCAAATGAACCAATTAAACAGTGTCCTAGATTCCCAGGAATGTAACAATTCCTCACACAGCCTCCTCACACTATTGGCTGTGAGCCTGCCAGCTTGCTGTCCATCACAGGGGAGGGGTGCATCAGACAGCAGAGAGTTGGAGAGGCTGGTTTGTTGGTGACAAGTGAAACCAGGACCAGAGAGAGGGTGAGAAAGGCCCTTGCAGCTCTTCCCTCTGCTGGCTCCATGCTGAGGTTTGTAATGGAGCTTGGTGTGGGCTGGTGTTGGGGCTTTGTGTGGGTTTTATCTGTACAAGCTTTGTGCTTGATTGTGCCAGGAACTTTTTTTTTAAGTCATTCATGGGATGTTGGTGTCACCAGCTATACCTTGGAGAAGGTGGTGCTGAGCCGCTTTCTTGAACGACTGCAGTCCATTTGGTGTAGAGTCATCCCCCACGCTGTTAGGGAGAGAATTCCCAGGCTTTTAACCCAGTGACTGTGAAGGAACAGTGATACATTTTCAAGTCAGGATAGTGAGTGGCTTGGAAGGAAACTTGCAGGGGGTGGTGTTCCCATATGTCTGATGCCATTGTCCTTCTAGCTGGAAGTGGTTGTGGATTTGGAAGGCAATGCCTTTATGTTTCTTGATGGTGGAGGTCATATGCCTCAGGATCTTTGGTAAGTTTCTGCAGTGCATCTTGTAGATGATACACACTGCTGCTACTGAGCGTCGGTGGTGGAGGGAGTGAATGCTTGTTGATGTAGTGCCAATCAAGCAGGCTGCTTTGTCCTGGATGGTGTCAAGCTTCTTGAGTGTTGTTGGGGCTGCAGTCAAGTTGGGAGTATTCCATCACACTCCTGACTTGTGCCTTGTGGATGGTGGACAAGCTTTCAGGAAGTCAGGAGGTGAGTTACTCGCCGCAGTGTTCCTAGCCTCTGGCCTGCTTTTGTAGCTGCTGTGTAAAAGCAATCTGGAGCTGGAGGCAGAGAATGTTTTGGTTTACAGCCATGCTTGTATGTTTCACATTTCACACAACAAAACTTAATCTGAACAACAAGGCAACTTCTGTAATCCGTTATAAACCAGGTTAGATTCCTGTAAGAAACACAGACCTGTGGACTATATTACCGTAAAGGAGAACCCTTCAGACTTAGGAACATTAAGGCTCAACAATCTTGTTCTGACCCTCTTAGCTCTTAAAATAAACTTTTCTCGTGGTAATGTTCATTTTAAATTGAATTAATTCCCAAATTGAGGTAATTCAGTGCAGTACACTATCCCTCCAGAATCTAATGAACCAATTAAACAGTGTCCTAGATTCCCAGGAATGTAACAATTCCTCACACAGCCTCCTCACACTATTGGCTGTGAGTCTGCCAGCTTGCTGTCCATCACAGGGGAGGGGTGTGTCAGACAGCAGAGAGTTGGAGAGACTGGCTTGTCGGTGAGAAGTGAAACCAGGACCAGAGAGAGGGTGAGAAAGGCCCTTGCAGCTCTTCCCTCTGCTGGCTCCGTGCTGAGGTTTGTACTGGGTCTTGGTGTGGGTATGGACAGGGAGCAGTGTGCAGCCTGCTGGCCTGTGTCTGGGCTGCTGTGAGTTTGTGGGAAGTCTTAGCAGGATTTGCCTGAGAGTTTGTGTTAACTCTGTGAGCATGTCACTGTCTGCCCAGTGAATTGACTATAATCTTACCCGGCCCGCATGTTTGAATCTGTGCGCCTCCAGCCAGGTTTCCGGACCTGGGTGAACAGATTTGTCACACAGACGGAATTCTCTAGCCATTTATCCCAAATTTCTGCCTGAAAAGTGTTTTTTTTTAATTCACTGGTGGGACTTGGCTGTCACTGACTGAGCCAGTATTGGCTGCCTGTGCCTCGTTGTCCTTTAAGATAGAGACGAAGAAAAGCTGCAGATGCTGGAATCCAAGGTGGGCAAACAGGATGCTGGAAGAACACAGCAGGCCAGGCAGCATCTGTAGGAAAGGAGCAGTCAATGTTTCAGGTATTACCCTTCTTCAGGACCGCTTTAAGATAGTCTGTCAATATTGTAAATACTGGTTAGCCAGCAATGCCCTATGTCCCACAAGTGAATACCAGAAACAGAACCAATTTGCATCCTTGGTGTTGGACTTGTCCCCACATTGAGCCTCCCCAAGCCATCGCTAAGACCATGACACTATCAGATTCTGTAGCAGCTCCTGCCACTGCCTCTACACCACTCAACCAGTCAGTGCACTGCCCACCCCCTCCGACAATCCACCCTGTAAACTCCAATACTGTGCTTAATTCTTACCAAACCCCGTTTACACCCACACTCGCCTGTCTACCTAGATCTTCATGACACCATACTTTGATATTGAAAGATCGCTGTGATTTTCTCTATCTTAAACATTCCAGCCCTGCAACCCACTAACATATCTGTACTCGTTTGTCCTCTAGTATCTACAGAGACCCAATGTTAATTAGAGCCCCAGTAATAGAGTCATACAGCTCGGAAATTGCTATGCCACACATTTTGGAATTCCTTCCCTGCCTCTTTGACCAGGCTTTTGATGGTTTGATCTCCAACTCCTATGTGGCTCAGCATTTTCTTTTCTTCTGTAATGCTCCTGAGAGATTCCTTGGTGTGTTTTGTTATGCTGAAGCTGCTGTATGAATAGTACTAGCCCTATAAGCTGTTCCTGAGGTTGCGACAAGTTAGTGCACAAACTCCTGCCTGAGCTTGTACTGGTCTGACACATTGGCTTTGGAGGGAACACAGTATAGCCTTACCAGAATAATTTCTGAAGTCTGCACTTTCCCTTTGATCCCTTACTTCAGGAGGGATGTAATCTGCATTGGAGGTAGTTCATAGGAGGTTTACTAGATCGATTCCAGAAGTGAGGATTTTTGTTTTATGGAGAGAGCTTGAATAGTTTAGGCCTCACTCTGGAGTTTAGGGGAATGAGAGGAGATCTAACTGAGGTATGTAAGATGCTAAAGGGGATTGGGAAAGCAGATGTAGATAGGATGTTTCACCTTGCGAGACAATCCAGAAGGAGAGGTTATAGTTTTAGGATAAGGGATAGCAGATTTAAAACAGAGATAAGGAGAAATTAGTTCTCTCAAAGGGTCATGAGTCTGTGGAGTTCACTCCCTCAAAGATCAGTGGATGCCAGGCCATCGTGTAAATTTAAGGAGGAATGAGATCGGCTGAGGAGCTGAGTTGTCTACTCCTGCTCCTAGTTCTTATGTTCCCTGGTGGTGTATAGTTTAGAATCGGTACTTTCACCTTTGTGGCTTGGTTTCAATTCCTGGTCAGGAGACAAAGATTAATTTGTGTAATGGGACTGCTTGAAGAGAATGTGAATTTCTGGCAGAAACACCTCTATGGAAATTACAATTTTCAGAGCAACCACAATTTTATCGATGGCCCGAATACCCTATTTCTTATGTTAAATTATAGGGAGAGTCTACAAATACTAAATTATCTAAAATTTATAAAGTCAATGTGAGAGTAGCTAGGTAGAACAATTGCACTTAATCTGCGTTTGCTGCTTTTTATACCAAGAACAGCAGACAAAGGGCAGACCGAATCTTTGATTTGTTTCAGGAGGAGTCCTTGACTTCCATCAGGACAACTGATTCACAATGACTGGCTGAGTCCCCTCTCCCCTGCCTTTCTACAGTTACTGTTTCAGAGCCCTGTGTACGCATGTGCCCTGTCAATTAGTGAGACACTACGCTGATGGTTGAATGCTGCACAATCCATTTCATTCTAACCCAATGCACTGATTATTTTCTCTCTCTCACTCTCGCATTCCTGCTCCCTTAAAAATCTATCCCACTGAGCCAGGCAGAGGTCAGCAAAGATGGGACTACTTCAGTGACTTGCTGACTGAGGGGGAAAGTGTGAGGAATCTCATCCTTTACTAAGTGGCAGTTTGCTGACCTGTTTTATTTCCCTTTTTTTTCTCACTTCCCCCTACATTACAAGCAACTGTGCTTTGGAACATGAATTCCCTCTGAACGTACAGACCTGCACTGTTTCTCTGTCCTACACTATTGCGGTGAAGTTCAGTTTAAGCTCAAGGAACAACACTACGTCTTTCATTTTGGGCAATTCAGAGCTTTCATATTCTACAATTCATATTATTTCCATTTCCTGGGATGGGGCACTAATTGTGTTGTAGCCATTTATACCTTCATTTGGACTTTTTTTTAACCTGCATTGTTACTAAGTCTTGCACTATCACCTCTTTATCCCTGCTTTCCTTTTAAAAATAAAGACCGTTCAGTCCCTAACTTCTTTCAGTTTCACTGAAAGATCATCCATTCAATCACTTAATTATGTTTCCCCTCTCTCCACAGATGCTGGCCACTGTGATTTCAGCATTTCCAGATTTGACTTGAATTGACCTCCTTTAGGCTGTGATGTGTTTTGGAATGTCCTGCAGTTGTGAGAGAGTGGGGAGGGTAGGAATGTTTAGACCCCTGTGTATTCCGCATCTGGCTGTAAGGCTGAAGCCTGAAGCGGTACAAACCAACCTGGATCTCACATGTCTTTGACTCAAGCAGACTGGTGGAGGTGATTATTTCCGCTGTGCGTGCAGACATTTGTAACTGTGTTGAAGCAATGGGGTCAAAAACCTACTTTAAAGTTCTTGTGCTTGCGTCCTTCCTGGTGTCTGCTTTTCTGGTGCTAAGTTTCCACGCAACCCGTGGGCTGATTGAGGACTCTGGTGGGTCAGATCCCCGCACTCCGCTGAAGCAAGTGAAGAGCCAGGATGACGAAGACGAGGTCGTCAACCAGAGCTCCGGGATCGACTTTGAGGCTCTGCACAGCCGCCGGCATGAACCACCTCCTTGCCAGAAGGGGCAGGTCCTCCTGGTCCTAGTGACATCTGCCCAGCCCAACATTGACCGTAGGAATGCCATTCGCAACACATGGGCGCTGGGCTGGGAGGAGAGTGCCTTCCCCTGGCAAGTGGTCTTCCTGGTTGGCCAGGCCACGGGAGAAGGGGCAGCCGACCTAATCCATTTGGAGCAGGAAGTGTTCCAAGATGTGTTGGTGGGAAACTACCTGGATACTTACAGAAACCTTACGCTAAAAGTCATGCACGGGTTAAAGTGGGCAGTGAGCACTTGCCAGCCTTTGTACATCCTCAAAACTGATGACGACTGCTTTGTAAACACGGACAGGCTGCCTCGCTTTCTGGTTCGGGACAATCCGATCCGGACTGGCCTTTACGCCGGCTCTCTGTTTGCACCCGAGAAGCGGGAAGTCATCCGCAATCCCTGGAGTAAATGGTACGTGTCATGGCGGGACTACGGGAAAGAGCGCTATCCACCCTACGTGAGTGGGGTGGGCTACGTGCTCTCTCTGGATGCAGCTGCTGCAATCCTGAGGGCAGCAGCCTGGGTCCGCCCCATTCCCGTTGAGGATGCGTATGTTGGGATCCTGGCAGAAGCGGCCGGTATCCCTGCGCTGTCGAGCAGCCGCTTCACCAAACACAATGTGAACTGGAGAGTCTGCAACTACAGGTTCCTGATGGTCATTCATCACCTCAGCACTCAGGAGCAACACACAGCCCACAGCAACATGGTCCAGGCCCGCACAGCTTGTTCTGGTAATCCCAGTATCACCAGATGGAACTGACCGTGTTGATTTAGCACGAACAAAGTCACCCTGGATGAAACTATTTTGTACCAAGGACAGAGTCCAGAACGAAGGGGCGCACAATCTTAAAAGCACAGAAATAGAAAGCAGGAGTAGGACATTAGGCCCTTTCAGTCTGCTCTGCACTTCATTGTGATTATTGATCATCCAACTCAGTCCTCTGTTCCTACATTCTTCACATACCCTTCAGCCCTGAGAACTATAACTAACTCCTTCTTGAAAACATTCAATGTTTTGACCTAAACCGCTTTCTATGGTAGAGAATTCTACAGGCTTGGAGACGGAGGCGGAGAGGTATCAGAGAGAGAAGTATCAGAGATGGTCCAGGTGAACTTGAGGTTGGGGTGGAAGGTATTAGTAAAGTTGGTGAACTGTTCAAGCTCCTCGTGGGAGCATGAGGCAGCACCGAAACAGTCATCGATGTAGTGGAGGAAGAGGTGGGTGATGGGGCCAGTGTAACAGCAGAAGAGTCTCTGTCTCCATCTCTAGTGACCGCCTTGAGAAAAGGCCACCGACTCCTACAGCTACCTAGACTACATCTCCTCTCACCCACCCTCCTGCAAGAATGCGATGCCCTACTCCCAATTCCTTCGCCTCTGCAGCATCTACTCCCGAGATGAGGCGTTCCACTCCCGAAACATCCCAGATGGTCTCGTATTTCAAAGACCACAACTTCCCCCCCACAGTAGTTGAAAACGCCCTCGACCGCATCTCTTACCCACACCTGTGCCCTCACACCCCCTCAGCCCAACAAAAACAGACAGAATCCCCCTTGTCCTCATGTACCACCCCACCAACATCCGCATCCAATGTATCATTCTCTGCCACTTCCGCCACTTACAATCCAACCCCACAACCAAAGATATATATTTCCCTCCCCACCCCTATCTGCCTTTCGTAGGGACTGCTCTCTCCATGACTCTCTCGTCCGGTCCACACTCCCCATTAACCCCAGCACCTTTCCCTGCGACTGCAGGAAGTGCTACACCTCCCCCCTCACCTCCATCCAAGGCACCAAACAAATCTTCCACATTAGACAGGGGTTCACCTGCACATCCGTCAATGTGGTCTATTGCATCCGCTGCTCCCAATGTGGCCTCCTGTACATCGGTGAGACTAAGCGGAGACTCGGAGACCATTTTGTAGAGCACCTGCGCTCTGTGCGGACAAATGACAACACCTTCTGGTTGCGAACCATTTTAACTCCCCCTCCCACTCCCTAGGTGACATGTCCATCCTGGGCCTCCTCCAGTGTCACAATGACGCCACCTGGAAACTGGAGGAGCAGCACCTCATATTCCGCGTTGGGAGCCTACAGACCAATGGTCTCAATGTGGATTTTACCAGTTTCAAAATCTCCCCACCCCCAGCCTCATCCCATGTCCAACCCTCCCTCTCATCCCCACCTCCTTGACCTGACACAACCTGTCCATCATCTCTCCCACCTATCCATCCCTCCCACCCTACTGACCAATCCCCACCACTCTCTACCTGCACTGACCTATCACCTTCCCCAGCCTCACACCTCCTCTCCCTGTTTATTTCGGAGGTCCCTTCCTCCTCCCCATTTCTGAAGAAGGGTCCCAACCCGAAACATCAACTTTCCTGCTTCTCTGATGCTGCCTGGCCTGCTGTGTTCCTCCAGCTCCACACTGTGCTATCTCATAAAACACAGTATGTCTTTTGCCCAGAACTATCTTTGTTTCAATTCATATTATGTGCAGAGTCTAGGACACAACCCAAAGGAGATAAAGAACAAAGAACAATACAGCACAGGAATTTGCCCTTCGGCCCTCCAAGCCTGCGCTAACACATTTTGTCCTCCCATACTAAAACTGTCTTCACTTACAGGATCTGTATCCCTCTGTTCCCTTCTTATTCATGTATTCATCAAGGTGCTTGTTGAATGCTGCTATTGTGTCTGCTTCCACCACCTCCCATTGCAGCACGTTCTAGGCACCCACCACACTTTGTGTGAAACATCTGCCTCACACATCTCTTTTAAACTTCCCTCTCGCACCTGTGTCCCTGAGATATTGACCCTTCCTATGAGGAAAAAGCCTCATACTTTTCACTCTATCCATATCATTCACAATCTTTGAAATTTCTATCAGGTTGTCCCTCAACCTCCTGTGTTCCAGTGTAAACAAACCCAGTCTAAACAACTTTCTTCATAGGTGAAATTCCCTATACCAGACAATACCCTGGTAAACCTTTTCTGTACCCTCTCCAAAGCATCCACATACATTTCCCACTGAGAGGAGAAACAATCAGACCCTCATTATCTTTGTAGCTCGGGGAGTTTTTGAATGGTACCCCTCTGTTTGAAGTGTTGTTGTTTAAGTTCCCTTGACACTCATCATGTGCGACATTCCACAGTTCCTGTCAGGAATAGGTGTAATCAATACAGAAATGTTACAGACAGCTGTTGAATTTGCATTGAGTCATTTTTTTGGCTTGTAGTCTTAAGTTACTTAATCATTCAACATATTTAAGTAATTTGGGATTATAATTTGTTATGACATAAGGGAGTGCTGCACTGTCATCAGTGCTGTCATTTTGATGATATATTAGACTGAGATCTGTCTTTCCTCACAGATAGGTGTAAGAAAATCAGATTGAACTATTTCAAAAAAGACCAACTGAGTTCTCCCCGATCCTGGTAAATATTTATCCCTCAAATAGCTTCACTAAAATAGATTATTATACTGTCTTATTGAAATGTGTGGGAATTTACTGTGCTCAAATTGGCTGCTAAACTTCCTACATTATAACAACACTTCATAATTACTTCATAGGCTGGAGAGTACTTTTGAGGCATTCTGATGAGGTGAGGGTGTTTTATAAATTCTAGTTGGAGGCTGTTAATAGGGGAGCTGCTCAGTGCCAAGTTAAATGTTTTTACTGCATAATCTGCACAGAATCCAGTTCGGGTTGAGTGCTGAGGTGAAGACTAACACCATACTCCTCCCCTCCCAAAAGAAATCGAACAGTGAGGGGCAGATGAATAGGTGTGAAAGATGAAGGGCGGCATGGTGGTTAGCACAGCTACCTCACAGTGCCAGGGACCCAGGTTCAATCCCAGCCTTGGGTGACGTCTGTCTGTGTGGAGTTTGCGTGTTCTCCCTGTTCCTCTGTGGGTTTCCTCCCACAGTCCAAAGGTGTGTAGGTCAGGTGGGGTTAGCCATGGTAAAAACCCCATGCAAAGTTACAGAGTGTGGGGTAGGGGTCTGGCCTCTTTTTGCATTGTATGGATTCAATGAGGGAATGAGAAATGGTGCTGTGTGCATTTTGCATGGGTCCTTCCTGCACCTCCACTATTCATTTTGGAGGTCGGGGGGAAAGCCCATTGGTGTGTTTATTAAAAAGGGATTCCATCAAAGATATGGCAGAGTTATGATGGAATTCAACAACCAGTGTTATGGCTTTGTGGAGCATGTCCTAAAATGTGGCTTAAGTACTTTTCACACATATCCGAAAGGTGTGGGATTTTACCACAGGTTGAGGGTGTATTATGACAGGTTTAGATAAGGCAGACAAAGAAAAGCTGTTACCATTAGCTGATGGTACAAAGATCAGGAGACACTGATCTAATGTTTTGCACAAGTAATATTAGGAGGATTTTTACACAGGAAGTGACGATGACTGGAACTCCCACCCATGATAACTGATGATTTTAAAAAGGAGCGAGAACGGGCACTTGGTGGAAATAAGAGTTGAAGGGTGACAGGGAAGGAACGGAGGAATGGGACTAATTACATTGCTCTACACAACCACAGAATGGTAATGGCCCAGTAGGCCATTTGTGCCTGCACTGGTTCAATCGTTCTAATCTTCTGCCTTTTTGCCACTACTCTGCACACTTTTTCTATCCAAATAATCATCTAATGCCCTCTTAAATGCCTCTTAAATTAATTTAAAAGAACAACACCCATGCATTCATTAAAATCTTTGCGGGTTTACTTGGTCTGTACAGAGAGCTGGGACAGACCTAACGGGCAGAACAGCCCCTTTCTATGCCTCTGTCTTGCTGATTCTGAGATGGAGTGAGGGAAAAGGGGTGTGAGTTGATCTTATTGAAGCATATAAGATCCTGAGGGAACTAGACCGGGTAAATACTGGGAGGACATTTCATTTTGTTGTGACACAGTTTGAGAATGAGGTATTTTACAGCAGATGAGAATTTTTTTCCCTCTCAAGGATTTGTTATAGTATGACAATCCCTTCTCTGGAGACAGTGGAGGATGGGTTCGGGCAGAGACTGAGTTGCATTTATGAAAGATAAGGCAGTCGGGGAGGGGGGTGCAGAAGGGGCGAAAGGATGGGTGAGGGTTGGAGAGGGAGAGAACATGGACAGGAACCTGGGGTTGAGTCCGCAACCAGACAAGTCAGGACTCTCACAATGGTGAAGAAATACTAATTAGGCCAAATGGAGTTAGACCACAGATCAGCCATGATCTCAATGAATGACAGAACACACTTAAGGGGCTGAACAGCCTATTCCTGTTTCTACATTGAATTTCATTAAGTTCTGATCAATATGTATAACCAACTTTCAAGATTGATGCAATTGAGTTCCAGCCCACAAATAAACCACAAGGCCCAGTTAAGTGCTGTTTCTTTTTAAGTGTCCATTAAGAACTGTAGATTTAATAAATCTGAGAGACTTCATATTCAGTGATGATGGATTTGAGGAGTAAATACAAGAACACACGGAACCTTTCTGACACCCACACAGACTGACTATGTCAGCAGAGGCAGGAGAAACCAATATGCCAAACATTCAATTGATATAAATATCAAATGTGAACAATTCTGTAATTTGGTTGTACAGTACTAGTGAATTTTTTGTTGAATACATGAACCAGAATTGGCCATTCTGCCCCTCAATGAGATTCTACCATTCAATGAGATCATGCCTGATGTGTAGTCTAACTCCATACCCCTATCTTTGGCCCATATCCCTTACTGCCTTTGATTAACAAAAATTTATCACTCTCAGATTTAAAATTAACAACTGATCCAGCATCCACTGCCATTTGAGGAAGAGAGTTCCAAACCTCTCCCACCCTTGGTGTGTAGAAATGCTTCCTAACATCTCTCCTGAACAGTTTGACCGTAATTCTCAAACTATGGCACCTAGTTCTAGAATCCTCAAGTTGTGGAAACAGTTAATTTACACTGTCTTTTCCTGTTAATATCCAGACAACATTGATCAGATTCCCCCTTAACATTCTAAATTCTGGAGAAAACAGGTCTAATTTGTATACTTCTGCTCCTGAAGTCCAGGTATCATTCTTGTAAACCTATGTTGTACTCCCTCCAATGCCAATCTATCTTTCCTAAGGTGTGGTGTCCAGACCTGCTCTCAGTCCTTCAAATGGGGTCTAACCAGGGTTTTGTATAACTGCAGCATAACATCTGCATCCTTATACCCCAGTCCACTAGATAGAAAGGCCACTGTTCCATTAGCTTTCTTGATTATCTTCTGCAGCTGTTTGTGACATTTTGAAGATCTACACCCCTGAATCCCCGAGTCTCTTTGGACATCCACTGGATTTTACTTCATGCCATCTAGAAAGTATCCTGATCTATCTTTTTTAGTGCAAAATGGATGTCCTCACATTTGTTTACACTGAACTCCATCTTCTGCAGTTTTGCCCATTAGCGTAGACAATTATTATCCCTTGGTTGTTTTAAATTATCATATGCACTACAAAGCCACCTAACTTTGTATCATCAGCAAATTTGGATATATGACTTTCTATGCCATTATTCAATTAGTTAATAAATGTGAATAATTGAGTTGTGGGGGCAGGGGGAAACAACACTGCATGAAGTCAGAGTAATGACTGGTTGCCTAGAAACTGAACGCTAGTAGATCACCATGGAACATTACGACAAATCAGAATCCACTTGATAACCAATCAGTATTCTCTTCTCACACAGTGTAAAATGTTGTTTCCCAAGAAATACGAACTTAAAAGGGGATGTCCAGTTGAGTGCACGATGAAAAATTTTGACAATTTTTTTTATTATATAGCAATATGGAAACTCTGCTGTTTTTAGGAATAATGGAGAGTAAATGATTGAGTTGCCTCGGTGTTAATGGGATTTACAGCTACTTCCTGGTTTCAGGAATGCGGTGCAGGAGAGAAGGTTATTGGTAACAGATATTTGAGGATGAGGTATATCAAGTGTTGAGGATCTGGGGCTACAAATGACTACTCTTTCAAAGAATGAGCACAGTCACGAGGGAGCAAATAGCAACTTTCGATCGTTTTAAGAGGGGCTGGGAGAAGGCTCTTTACAGCTCCCTGGACACAGCAATGAGTTCAACAATTTCAGACCATGAACTTTCCATTTGATTTGTTTCTTTTTGTGAACCAAGTTCTACTCTGACTATTGCTTTTCACCTTCAGATACAGCTGTATTTTACTCCTTCGTTAATGTTTACTCTGGGCTCATTCTTTGTTTCTTTACAACAACGATTGGCAATTCCTTTGATTTTGCTCCATGACACATATTTACTGCTTCCCACTCCCTAATCTACCCTGTTCACTTTTTTAATTCACTAATGGAATGAGTGCCCTTGTCCTTGAGAAGGTGGTGGGCAGCTGCTGTCTGTGAAACTGTTGCAGTCCATTTGCTGAAGATAGACCCACTATGGTGTCAGGGAGGGATTTCCAGGATATTGACCCAGTGACACTGAAGGAACAGCAATATATTTCCAAGTCAAGATGGTGGATGGCTTGGACTGGACCGTACAGGTGGGGTGTTCTCACATATCTGCTGCCCTTGTCCTTCTAGGTCAAAGTGGTTAGGGTTTGGAAAATGCTGCCTGAGAAGTCTGGGTGGATTTCTGCAGAGCTTTGGTAGTGGCAGAGACAGTGAGCGACACCACGTCCACAAACAATCAAATACAGCTGCTTTGTCCTGAATGGCATCAAGATCCTTGAGTGTTGTTGGAACTGCACTCATCCGAGTATTCCATCACACGCCTGATTTGTACTTTGTCGTTGGTGGACAGGCTTTGGGAATTCAGGAGGTGAGTTACTCATTGCAATATTCCATGCCTCTGATCTGCTGTTGTAGCTACAGCATTTGTATGGCTATTCCAGTTCAATTTCTGGTCAATAGTTACAGTGAGGGATTCAGTGATGGTAACGCTATTGAATGTCAAGAACTGATGGTTAGAGTCTCTCTATCATTGGAGATGGTCATTTCCTGGCAATTGCATGGTGTGAACGTCATTTGCCACTTGTCAGCCCAAGCTGGATATTGTCCAGTTGTTGCTGCATTTGGACATGGACTGCTTCAGTAGGTGAGGAGTTGTGAATGATGCTGAACATTGCACAATCATCAGCAAACATCCCCACATGAGACCTTATGATGGAGGGAAGGTCATTGATGAAGAAGCTGAAAGACACTACTGAGGAACTCCTGCAGAAATGTCCTGGGCTGACATTTTGTTGTACCTGATCCTCTTCCCCCACCCTCTTTATAAACAGCATAAAATCTGTCAGTAGATGGAGTTTACGGTACATTGATTGCATCCAAGTCTGGGGCAGAGGTCTAGGTTCACATACCATAATGTGTCTGAACAATTGATAATGAACATTTGAAACCCATCACAGAATTTTTACAGTTCACAAAGCCGTTCATTCCATTGTCTCCCCACTGGCTCTCCAACCTCTGCTCTGTAAGCTACCTTTTCCTTTTCAAAGAACAGTCTAATTCCCTTTTGAAAGGGTCAAATGAACCCAGCTGTGCTACACATGCAAGCAGCACATTCTAGACATTCGATGCATGAACAAACCTTTTGCTTCTTCCGTTGATTAACATTTCTACCGCTCTTCAGTTCTGAAGAAGAGTAGTATTGGAGTCCAAACTGGTGCCAGAATTAGAGTCTTTTCAGCACTTTGTGGGAAATCTGAATTAAAAGCAAACACTTTTTTTTTTAAAAAATAATAAAACCATAGAATGATCAAGTACAAGGCTACTTAGTCCATCATACCTGTACCAACTCTTTGTGAAAGTGATCAATTTAGTCCCATCCCCTTTACTCTCCCTGTAGTCCTGCAAATTTCTCCCTTCAAATACTTATCCAAATCCTTTTTGGAATTTACTATTCAATGTACTTCTAACATCCTTTCAGGCAGTGCCCTCCAAACCGCAACAAATTGCTGTGTTAACAAATAAAATTCTCTTCATTTCCCCTCCAGTTCTTTTGCAAATGATCTTAGCACTGTGTATGATGGAGATCTAAGGCAAAAACAGAAATTGCTGGAGAAACTCAGCAGATCTAGCAGTATCCGTAGGAAGAAAGCAGAGTTAATGTTTCGAGTTCAGGGACTTTTCATTAGAACGGTTTATGGTAACACTCCTAATTTCAAACAACATCTATCAGTTTTTTCGTCTCTAGGGAACATGATCACACTTCTCCAGTCTCTCCACTGGCACTAAAGCTCTCTCATCCCTGGTAATCTTCCTCACAAGTAGGTGCCTGTGCTAAAGCAGTGAGGTAAAGTCATAGTCTCAGGAGACCAGGTGGTTTAACCTGAGGGTCACCATACTTCAGGTGAGGGGACAGGTTAAGGAGTGTCTTTTATACCAGTGGTTGGAATTAAAGCAATGCTGTTGGTATTACTCTACATTGCAAACCAGCTGTCTAGAAAACTCAGCTAACAGAGCCCCTACTAAGACAATAAAACTAATTCATATCCTCAGTAATATGCACAATTATTCTCCCAAGTGCCTTAATGGGGTTTTGAAAATTGCATTGAAAGAAGTGCTCCAGATGTACCGCTTGCTGCATCCTCATGTCACATTTCTATCAGATGAAACATCAGCCACGCCAATCTCTGCAACCTTCTCTGGATCCACGCGCTTGGAATGACTCTGCCATCTAGTGGTGGAGTACGACAGCGACCGGAAAAGGAAGTCTGGATTGCTGCTCCAAGAGGTGCTGTGTTTCAAATTCGACATCGTTACAACAGTGCCCAGTGCTGATTTACAAATGAAAGTAACTTTACCCACGTGTGGATGGAACACCTTCTCCTGGGAAGTCAGGCAGAGGTGCAGTAACTTTCTGAAGGAAAGAAATTTCTTATTGCTGAGAGAAGACACATTTTGTTCAAGCATTCATCTTGCTCCCCCAGAATCACAGATTTGTTACCCTGCTGAAGGAGGCTATTCAATCTATCATGTCTGCACTCGCTCTCTAGCACTTATTGGGACATTTGCAAATATAAGGGGAACAACATTTTACACTGTGTGAGAGGACAGTGCTGCCTGGTTGGCAAATGGACTAGTTGGTAGATATGCTCAGTAGGTCTGGCAGCATCTGTGAAGGAGAAAACAGAGCCAATGTTTTGGGTCCGGTGATCCTTCCTCAGAACTGATGGTGGTGGTTGGGAAAATGTCAGTTTATATGCAGCAAATAGGGAGGTGGGTGGGGTAGGGAGTAAACGATATGATAGGGCCCAAAGAGAGAGAAAGACAGTTGAACGTCAAGCTTTCCTGCTCCTATGATGCTGCTTGGCCTGCTGTGTTCATCCAGTTCCACATCTTGGACAGACAAAGGAGTTGCTAACGATCAGGCTGGGAGGGTGAATAGTTGTTAATGGGGACTGTTAGTGGCTAACAACAGGTGGTGTGTAATGGCAGGCTGTGTGGTAACAAGGCCTGGTGTGTGGGGTGGGGGGCTGGAACATGGGAGAGTTTAGGCCCTAAAATTATTGAACTCGATATTGAGTCTGGAGGGCTGTATGGTCCCCAAGCAGAACATGAGGTGTTGTTTCTCCAGCTTCACTGCAGCAAGCCAGAGGCAGAGATGTTGGCCAGGGAACAGGGTAGTGCGTTGAAGTGGCAGGCAACAGGTAGTTCAGGGTCTTTGTTGCGAGCAGTACATAGATGTTCTGTGAAGCGGTCGCCAAGCCTACGCTTCGTTTCCCCAATGTAGAGGAGACCACATTGTGCACAGCGAATGTAATAGACTAGATTCTGGGAAGTGCAAGTGAAGTGTTGCTTCACCTGGAAGGTAGTGGGAGGGAAGAGATCTGAAACAAAAACAGAAATTTCTGGGGAAGCTCAACTGGTCTGGCAGCAGCTGTGGGGAGAAAGCAGAGTTAACATGTCAAGTCCAGTGACTCTTCATCAGAACTTGTGTCACCAGACTTAGCACGTTGACTCTGTTTTCTCCCCACAGATACTGAGCTTTTCTAGTAATTTCTGTTGTTGTTTCTTCTGTCTGTTCTCATTCCCCCAGGCAGGCGTTTCTCTGTCCTCCCACAGACAGGAGCAGTTCTGTCTGTCCTCTGTGCCCAGATACGGGTTTTTCCCTCTATCTGTCCCTCCTTCCATAAGCATTTGAAACTTTCTTGTCAAAACGATTACACAGAAATACGATGCATTTCCCATTTCCAACTTTTAGTTATTTTAGCACGGTGCACACTGATAGAATTTGGTACATTGAGATAGCACAGACAGTAGAGTGACTGGATAAATCCTTACGTTCTCTAGGGTATGGATTTTGAGTCACTACTGCATAGGATTAATAGAGGCAGGCATGTTGAGATGCAGGAAAGTGGTGTCTCATCCTTTCCCGCCATATTACTGTGCTTCGGATCAAACTGGAAACGGTCATTTGCTCTAAGCATGTGGACAATTATATTCAGATCACAATCTGCAAATGTTTTCCCTTCATTTGCCCTCGGTCTTTTAAATGATTTTTAAATTTCTCTCCCAGGAAGTCACATTGCTATTGGTGGGCAGCAAAGTGCCTCATCATGATGCTCCAGGATTCATGATTCTCTGGGACAGATAGTTTTCATTCATCCACCACTTTGTAACACCCTAATGGGTTTCAGCTGGTGTGGAGATGTGTACTGGAGCTGATGACGACGCACGGTCACTTTCTCTCCAGTCATGAATATTGCAGCTACCATTTTCCAAAAGACTGCTGACGAGCAAAACATTATTCGGGAACAGCTGGCAAATAGCAGTTGAATGATAGCAGAGTGTCGGAGAAAGGTTTGAGCCCAAGGGTTCGTGCTGAATTCTGCTGAACCCAACCTGGAGTACAGTTGCCGTGCATGCAATCACACAACTGGCAATTGCTGCTATGTTGAAATAGGATTTATGATTTCACAGAGGTACTGTGAATTCTGGCGCACAATAGTTGCTTGATTCATAGGCTGAGGCAAGTTATGCATTTTTGGTGATAATAAATCAGGATCAACATGTATCGATTCAGTTGGGGGTGAGGGGGTGGGGAAACTGAATACCCCAAGCCAGTCCTTTTGCTTCAGTCATCCTCCACCCCCAACCTGTTGACCAAATGTTCTTCTGAGATTTCTAGTAACAGCTGAAACATTTGACAGCAGACACAATGCCTTCGAACATGCTTTCATGATATGTTTTTGGACAATGTAGACAATCTTCCACTCTGCGCCATCATCCTCCACACCAGCACTCCCCATCACCCAGAGTAACACAATTAAGAATAAGAAAGGAGATATCAGAGATCAAAGCTTTATTAAAATCTGACTCCTCAGTCAGACAGACAATATAGAGCAAATATTAACTTCAACGGTTACAAAAGATGTCCTCAAAACAGAACAATATTCGCCCAATTTACAACAAATTACCTGTGCACTTACAGGAGTGTCTAAGGGAGATAAATCTGTAGACAGACTAGTCTCTCAGTTCCCCTCTTAGGGAGATATGTCTGTAGAGACTGTTGTCTCAGTCCCTCTTTCTTGGGAGATATTCAGATCAGTGACACATTATGCGCTATCTGGCCAGCCTTGGTCGTGCAGATATTAATCGTTTCACTATTCTACTCCCCTGTTCCCATACAATGAGTTACAAACATACCAACATATACACATAGATAAGTAAGTATAGTAGCACAGTGATTATGTTGCTAGTAATCCAGAGGCATGGATTAATAATCAAATCCCATCACAGTAGTTGGGCAATTTGAATTCAGTTACTTAAACAAATCTGGGAATAAAATGCGAATATCAGCAATGAAGAAGAAACTACCAGATTATTGTAAAAACCCATCTGGATAACTAATTTTCTTTAGGGATACAAATCTGCTGTATTTATCAGGTCTGGCCTACATTTGATTCCAAACCTACAGCATTGCAGTTGAATCATAACTGCCTCTGAAATGGCCAAGAAAGCCACTGTTATATCAAAAACAACCACGAAAAGCTATAAACCCCAACAACTGCATCTTTTCAGCTTGCCATCTCCTTCTCAAGGGCAAATAAATGGGCAATAAATGCCAGCCTTGTCCACATCCCATAAATGAAGGAAAAGACACTCCGTACTTCTTTGCTTTCTGTTAATCCCACAGCAGCACAAGCATTGCCAACAGGCATCCAACCACTTGTGAAACAGCTGACTCCCCAAGTCTGTACACATCATGGCAAGTTGCGAAATACAGCCAAAATTTAAAATAAGGTTTTAAACAGCTAAGAAATTCATCATAAAATTACATTCTTGAGTTATAGAAGTATTTATTCAAATTAATTTTCATTCCCATAGAACCCTCAGAGGTTGGCAGGTGAATAGCCAACTTTACAGTGGTAACATTAGGTGGCACTCAGTGGAAAGGCTGGTACCTCCCTTCGAAGGGAGTTTGGAGAATAAACCCGTCTCCTGTGAGTAATTGATATTGCTTAAAGCACAGTGTGAGCAAGCATCCTTACTCAAAACAAAAACACTGTGAATAAAACAGAGTGTATGGATTAAAAAAAAGGCAAAGGAACTCTCCTTGGGTCCATATATCCCTTAAAGAGCAGGCTTAGGCTGCACCAGACTCTTGTAATATAGAGACTACAGCACTGTCTGCTGCTGAATATAAACAATGCCACATTAACCAAGCCCCCCTCCCCTTTATTTGGATTAAACTAAACTGAAGAGAAATGATTATTATAAGGCGCTTTCAAGGTCTAAGTAAAGCCTTTTTAACCAAAGCAGCCATGCACTTATATACAAGGCCTGGAATGAGGCCTTTTGATTACTGGATTAGATGGCAATGGAAGGAAGACGAGAAATGGGGCAGGGAGATGGGGAAAATGGTATGGGTCCCACATGTCAAAAAGGGCAGGGGGAAGAGGGTGATGTGAAGAATAAATCTTGCAGGATAGTGAGAATGCCCTGCAAACCCTCTATCCCACTGACCCATGGATTCTGAGAGGATGATATCTGGTAATGGTGCTGATTTGGATAGTGAAATTTGAGTGCAGGGTAATATGCATGGTTACCTTTGTGGTAGGGTGTGATAGGGAAGTTGATATTTGGTGGCATGAGGTGGTGGGGGGGGAGACAGAGGGAATCCCTGAGATTCACCCTCAAATGTCCACTCCACACACGCATGAAGGTGCATGGAGTCAATATCTGGGGTGAATCTCAGATACTATGACAGAGCCCTGTGAACCCTCTGTCACTGAGGGTTTAGGGGAGGGAGCTATTGGAGGTTGGTGGGGTGAGTGAAATCTGGGGTGCTGGGAGAATGTGGTGTATGTAGAGGGTGATCCTTGCCTTTGGGGGTTGGGTGTGGAGGTGACATTCACAATGAATCTTGCACAGACAGTGACAGTGCTCTGGGACCCCCTGCCCCTGACATTGCGAGAGTGATATTTACGTCGAAGAGAGCGGTAACTGGATTTTGGGGAGGGTAGGTGTTTGAGTTCAGGGAAGCGTGTTATTTGGGGGAAGGTGATATGGGGGTTGGTGTTCAGGGGAGGGCAATATTTTTGTGAAGATGGTATATGGGTTTGGAGGAGGAGAGTGCTTGGGGGGGGGTGGGGTGGCAGTATTTGGGTTTGGGGAAAGGGTGATGGGGCAATTGTATTTGGAGGGTTGGTTTTGGAGACTGATACTCCACAGATGCTATCACACCTGCTGAGATTTTCCAGCAATTTCTGTTTTTGGAGATTGATACTAGGGGAGGGGATGTGTTTTTGGAGGGTGATATGGCAGCATTTGTGCTCGGATGGTGGCATTGGGAAATATGTGTGTTCAGAGGGTGACTAACTTGAGTTCAGAGGAAAGTGATATTGGGGAATATTTGCATTTGGACAGGGACGTTGGGGAGTGTGTGTGTGTGTTCAGCGGGTGATATTGGGGAGTATGTGTGTTCAGCGGGTGATATTGGGGAGTATGTGTGTTCAGCGGGTGATAATGGGGAGTATGTGTGTTCAGCGGGTGATAGTGGGGAGTATGTGTGTTCAGAGGGTGATTTTGGGGAGTATGTGTGTTCAGCGGGTGATATTGGGGAGTATGTGTGTTCAGAGGGTGATTTTGAAAGTAGTTCTTGGAGGATATTAGGTGGTGGTGTTCGGAGGAGGGTGGTTTTTGAGGAGAGGCAGGGTGAGTTCAGAGAGAGGATGAGAAAGTGGATCTCACACGGAGACAAGGCCCCAGGCTCCTAGGCCGGGTGACTGCTACCAGCCGGCATCGCCACACCCTCCTCCTCACCAATAAGGCGGTCAGACTCACAGTTGAGCTCTGGGTATCGGGCCGGCTGGCTGTTGGAACGCAAACAGACCGGGGGGAAAGGGAAGGCGAAAGCACCCAGGCAGCAACCGGGACATGAGAGCCGCTCGTCTGTCTCTTGCTCTGGTCGCAGCTCTGCGCTCCCCAACAGAGAGCCGGCCACCGGCGCAAGCGCATTCTGCGAGAGCGTCCGGACAACCGGCGAACTCACATCAACAGGCCGACAAGAAGGCGCAGGCGCAGTCACGTCAACGGGCCAGCACGGGAGCGCAGACGGCGTCAACTCAACCGCCAGGTTCGGAACATTGAACGCAGGCGCGCTTCCCGGCAGATGCTGCGCACGCACGCCCCCCGCCGGCTCGGAGGAGCAAGGAATGTTGGAAAAGGACCGCCGGTGCCGTTCGCTCACCGCCGCATCGGTCTCCGGAGAACGAGGGGGCCCGCCGTCAGCACGGACGGTCCTGGAAAGCGAGGGCCTGTCGGTGCGATCAACGGGCGGCGATCTACCGGGTGAGTCTGCTCCTGTCTCCTCCGTCTTTCCACCGGCGCCGTCACCGCCTCCTCGGCCGCCATGATCCTCCTCCTCCCTCCGATGGGCCTGGACCCATGCCTTCTGACCCTGCCGGGGTGAGAGGTCAGAGCCGGCTTGGCTCCGCCCTCCCAGGCGTCGGAGCTCGGGCAGTGAACGGCACCGACGGGCGGGTGGCGCTCCGCAGGGGAGGCCGCTTCGAGCTGGGTTCAGCGGCTCCGGGGTGAGTGGCTGGGCGGCCAGCATCGCCGAGGGGGACGGCGGCGGAGGTGGTGGCAGCGGCAGCAGCTCGAAGCTCAGCGAGATGACCGACCGGCTCGGCGAGTCGTACAGTTTGGTCTTGCCGCCTTTCAGGTCGTCCCGGCCGGAGAACGGGTTGACCCGAGCGCCCGGGCCAAGGCCCTCAGCTCCCAGGGCCGACCGGGAGAACATGTCCGAGTAGCTCCGGGACAAACGAGGCTCGCATTGCACTCGCAGGCTATTGGAAACATCTCGGGCCGGGCCTCTGCTTCCACTCCATTCACACTCATTGTTCCCTGAGGGGAAAAACAAGGGGTCAGAGATACAGTAAAGCTCTGACTACTGTTTCAGACAAGAAGTTAAACTCCATTGACAATGTCCCCATCCAACGTTCCCAGGAGCGTACAGCACAGGGTTAGATACAGAGTAAAGCTCTCTACGCTGTAGCCATCAAACACTTGCAGGACAGGTACAACACGATATCTAAACCTGAGTAATGTTCCCTATATACTACCATTAAATATCACCTTAATTTCCTGAAATATTCAAAGCTTCACAGCACGGTTACTGGACAGAACAAGGCCACTCTCTCCATTGTGATTGTGTGGGATTACTGCAACAGCAGTATGTGTATTTTCCATTTCCTCACTTTCTCCCTGGAGTCCTGGAAATGTCTGCTCTTCAGGTACTGATCCACTGCTCTTTGAAAGTCACGATTTGCCTCCACCCTAGGGACATAAGACTTGGGAGCAGAGATATGTCATTTCACACTGTGAGCCAGCTCCACTAGAAATAGAATAGAATAAAACCTTATTGTCATGTGCACTGAAATGAGTGAAGTGAAAAATTTGTAAAGTTGCCTCTTGGTGCCATCTTAGGTACAGAGGACCTAGGTACAGATACTTTTAAGTATAGTTACAGAGTAAAAAGAAAGTAGATTATCATGGGAACAGTTGAAAAAGTCCAGAACAATAATAAGTGACAATAAGTACTCAAGTTCCAGTCTGTGAATCCTAGTCCCAGAGCACGAGGCCATGCTATCTCCATCCAGGACTCGCTCCACCGCTGCTCTGGGAATCAGCCCGTTTACTCACTCTGCTGCAGGACTATTCAGTAAGTTCATAGTGGATCTGGTTGTGGTCTCAGCTGTACTTTCCAGTTGGCTCCCACCATGACCTTTGACTTCCTTGTCTATCAAAAATCTATCCAACTCAGCTTTGAATAAATTTGAGAACCAGCCTTCAGTTCTTCCTGGTGAGGAGAATTCCACATGCAAACACCGCTTTGAGAGAAAAAAAAATTCTCATCTATTTCCTAAAGGGAGGCATTTGTTGCCACAACTTGCACTGCATTTCACATCTAAGTTCATGTGAAGAAACTTTTTCTCTTCTGTTTCTTTTGCCAATCAAGTTGAACCAATATCCCTGGTTCATAACCTTTCTACCAAAGGGAACAGTTTCCCCAAATTACTAGATATCAAAGCTGTTCTCCCTCGAATGAGAACAACCTCAGCTTCGCCAATCAATTTATTTAACTGAATTCTTGCATCCCTGGAACAAATCTGGTGTATCATTTTTGTACTCCAGTGACTTCAGATCCTTTCTATAGTATAATGTCTGAACCACACACGATACTTCAGCTATGACTGAATCAGTGTTTTATACAAATTCATATAGTTCTTCACATTTTTGTACTCAAGTGTGGTAATATTGAGCTACCTAAGGGCAGGTGCTCTGCTCATTTCTTCACACCTTGCACTTTCTTCTTCAATTGCTCATAGGAGTCTCCCTTTTCAGTTTCATGACGTCTTACCCTATGCCTCGATTTATAAAGCCCAGGATATAAACCCTTTATCAACCTTTGCTGCCACCTTAATGATTTATGGATGCACCTCACACCTAACCTCCTTCCCAAAATAAATTACCTTACTTCATCTATTTTGAAATGTACACTTTGATTTATAATGCTTTCTGTTGTTCTTCCAAAATGTATAATTTCCCATTGGTCTACATCATATTTCACATCATGATCCATCAGTATTATCCTTATAATTCACAATGCTTCCTTTTTGTCGAGATATTGAAATGGTGTCCTATACACACAGATCCACGTTATTAACGTTTATGAAAAAGAGCGGGAGCCATGTTACAACCCGCTGGGAAACCCCATTCCAATAAACACTGGTATTGCTACTAAACAAAAAAAAAACTGTGGATACTGGAAGTCAGAAACTAAACAGAAATTGCTAGAAAGAACTCAGCAGGTATGGCAGCATCTGTGGACAGGAAGTACAGTTAATGTTCAGGTTTGAACTGTTCGGAAGAGGAGTCACTGGACCTGAAATGTCAACTGTGCTTTCTTTCCACATGGTGTCAGACCTGCTGAGTTCTTCCCAGCAATTCCTGGTTTTATTACTGTTACTACTTCATGTTTCCTCTTACAGGGAGAAAGCTGGGGAATGGCAATTGGTAAATTGTTCAATCACCAAGCTGGTGTAGGTACAATGGACTGAATAACCTCCTGTACTGTAACCATTCTGCTAATTTCTTATCTGTCCTGTCACTTCCACTATCAACAGGTTTCTACACACTGCTCGCAAACCTGATAAAAGGCACTTTATTAAATGGCTTTTGAAATTTACGTGCAGCAGATCAATTGTAACACCTACATTAAGCTTTTCTGTTCCTTCACCCAAAAACTCAATGAAATTTGTTAAACATGATGTGTCCTTGACAATGCCATTCTTGCTTTTCTTAATTAATCCACTTCTCCAATTAACCGTTAATTTCGTCCAATATGGAAATTTCCCATGTCTGAACTGAGATTAAACTGACTGGTATTTAGTTGCTGGGCTTATTCTGAAACCTTTTTGAGCGAGTGTGTTACATTTAAATTCTCCAATGCTTTGGAATCCTCTCAATGTGTAAGGAGAATTGGTAGATTGTTGTCTTATTTATGTGGCAACTTGAGGTGACCATTGGATACCCATCCAATCCTGACGAATGATGAACTTTTTAAGTACAGCCAGTCCCTCTAGTAGTGCCTTCAGTCCCTAGATTAACCTGAACTCCAAAGATTAATCATATTGGACCAAAAATATTAAAAATCTATAGTATTCTGCATTTATGCCTGATTTTGGTGTTGAATGATACAGGCAATTTGACTTCATTTTATATAAAACAAAGAATTATGAATGCTGGAGATCTGAAACAAAAACAGAAATGGCTGGCGAAACTCAGTAGGTCTGGCAGAATCTGTGTGGAGAAAGCAGTATTAATGTTTCAAGTTCTGTTCTAATGAAGAGTAAATGGACTCGAAACATTAACTGTGCTTTCTCCTCACAGTTTCTGCCAGGTGTACTGTGTTTTGACATTAATTTCTGTATTTGACTTCAATTTATGTTGGATTGTATGCAATTTCTGTGCTTCCCAAATCCTTTAGGACAAGAAGAACAAGGTCCAGCCATTGGTGAGGATGGAGTGTATCGTAAAGCCCAAGGGCGACAATCCACTGCCACAATGAGCCACTGAATCCTCATTCGTAACCCTTGCCCATCAGCTGCAGTCACAATCTGAAGACATGTCTAACTATCTAAGAACCAGTGTGGCCCTGTCCAGATCTATGGGATACATGCTGAGAGCATATTTTCCCTGGCTGTGCTGTCTATAACTCAGGGTCGTAGACATGAGACAAGGGGTCTGACTGAGATGAGGGAACATTTCTTGTGTGAATCTTTGGAATTCTCTACCCCAAACACATGTAGAATGAGTCTGAGTATATTTAAGAATGAGATCAGTAGAAAATAAAGTGAAAAGTCTATCAGGCTGGAAATTAGTTCAGGTAGAATAGCCATGATCTTGGGAGAAACTTAGCAGATATGGCAGCATCTGTGGATACTCGTATTGGACTTGAAATGTTAACTCTATCTCTCTCCAGAAATGCTAGCCCATCTGAGTTTCTCCAGCATTTTCTGTTTTTATTTCAGATATTCAGTATCACATCATTTTGTATTTACACTAGCCATAATTGTATTGAATGGTGGACTAGATAAATTCTAATAATCGCTACAGAGATTGTATTACGATCCTCTGGATGGATAAGGACTTGAACCTGGGATACCTAGTTCAGAGGTAGGGAAACTGACCAAGGTCCTTGATTGATTGGTGGCATAGACTAGATGGTTTGTGGTTTGCTTCTAATGTTGTTCACATAGCTAAAGCAGAGATGATGGCATAGTGGCAATGACAGTGGACCAGCATTCCATAATCCTAGGCTAGTGATCTGAGGACATTGTTCAAATCTCACCATATTGCAATCTGAACTCAATAAAATCTGGAATTACAAACTAGCCTCATGGCATTCATGTAACCATTGTTATTGAAAACATATTTGATCTGACATGTAACTTCAGACCCACAGTAAACGCTAAGAACTGACTCAAAATTGTTCCTGAAGGATGGAACTAAATCAGTCTACATCCTGAAAGTTGAGAACAATGAGGAGCTAGTGAATTGATGCTGTAACTTCATATCTGTAGATTTTAGCGCCTCGTGTCAGATAATTCCTCCTTTTGTTTCCTTTGCACCACTCTCTCCCTTCATCTTTGTACTTTTGCCACTCTACCTATCTTTTCCTCCGTCATTGTCTTTCTTTTTATGTCTGTCCCTCCATTCTTGAATTCATTGGAACATCCTTAACTCCTCAGATTCAATTTACCATTGTGTACAGTTGAAACTTCCACAGTGAGGTGCTGTTCTGCATTCTCCAGCCCAGAATCTGTGTTTTTACAGAGATTCACCATCATCTCCAGCTTCTGGACTATCTCTGCAAAGGACGGCCGTTGGGTGGAATCCATCTTTAACACACAAAGCAGGAATACAGAACGTGTCAGAAAACCAGGCAGCAGTTAAAAAGTTCACACTTTCCTAGTTCTAGGGTCTAACTTCACAGGCTACATTACTGTTAATTTTTTTTTTAAAAGAGATCCATGACTGTCCAAATCACCAGAACAGAACAGCAGTCTTACTATTGGATAGTATGAAACAGAGTGAGCACACACCCCAGGATAAGATTCCATCATACAGCTGGGAGAGAAGCTCATCATAAATATTTGAAATATAACCACTAGAGAGTGGGCACATCATTGTGTGGATATTGCTCCATTAATATTGCCTGCTGGCTAGAAAATCTGCAAAATCAAAAATGTTGTTTCTTAAGTGACCTTCCATTGAGGTGAGGGATGTGCTTTGGGGAGACTCCTTCAAAAATTAAATCTCTCACTAGCTTATAACTTTACCACCGCAATAACATCACTCAACAGGCTGGAGGGAAGTCACCACTCTGAACACCAGCAGTGTCACTCTGCCAGACATGTGCACTGAGCAAAGGTCCTCTATATTTGCCCATCAAGCTTCCAGATAATGTACAGCTTCGCATTAGACACAGGGTAAAGCTCACTGTACACTGTCTTGTCAAACACTGCCAGGACAGGTTCAGCACAAGGCTAAATTTGGAGTATCGTGCTATTTTCGTTCAATTACACCAACTTGAAATGAAACTTAGTAGTGTTTAGTGCATTTCCAAATGTCACACCAGCCTTGCTCAAGAAGCTGTCAACTATTTCAGAAATGTGGTCTTAAGAATTGCTATCTTGTCAACAATTTATGTTGGAATACCCTCCCCTAGCATAGTTTGATATGGAACAGATGAAAGTTCTTATATGATAAAGACAGCAACTGGAGTTTGCAGACTGGACAATGTCACTATCCCAACTCCTTTCTACAAACTTCAGTTGAGACTCACAACGCAGCAGTGGATAGCCAGCTTCAGGAATGAAGGCGGACAGTCTCCCACCATTGTCTCGAAAGTATTCACATCTAGGCCGAAGTCCTAAAGGAGAATGGAGACGTCAGATCATTCAGTTACTTGCAGGCATGCACCTGGAATGCTGTGAACAATTTAAAACCCCATCTAAGGAAAGATATACTGGCATTGGAGGGAGTCTAGAGAAAGCTCACTAGTTTGACTCTTGGTGTGGAACGCCTGTCTAATGAAGCGACTTTGAGTAGATTGGGCCTGTACTTATTGGAATTTAGAATAATGAAAGGAGACCCAGTTGAAACACACAAGATTGTTAGGAAATTGACACACCCAATGTTGACAGATTGTTTTCCCTTAAGGGAAAGTCTGGGACCAGAGGGCATAATCTGCGTAAGGGGATTGTCCATTTAAGACAGATGGAGGAGTTTCTTCTCTTGGAGTGTAGTGAATCTGTGGTATTCTTTACCACAGTGGGTTGTCAAGGCTGAGATAGCCAGATTTTTAATCTGGAAAGGAATTGAGGGTTATTGGGGGAAAAGGCAGCAAAGTGGAATTGTGGATTGTAAGATTAGCCATTGTCTCAATGAATGTCAGAGCAGACTCGTGGTCTGAATGGCCTACTTCTGTGCTTGCATCTTATGGTAATTGGAAGTGTGGAACACTCCTAGTTCAAACAGTGGGCCCTCTAATAGTAAGTTACAGTGAGAGGGAATAAGAGAAAACAAAGTTAAAATGGGCCAGTCTTCATCAGGAACTTAACTGTGATTGGCCAAATTCAATTCATGTACTTCCATACCATCAGTATAGGCTGGATTTGCATGTTCTGATTCACAATATCACCGAGTCTCTCATTTGCAGATAGTAAGAACTGCTGATGCTGGAGTCAGATAATGCAGTGTGGAGCTGGAGGAACACAACAGGTCAAACAGCATCAGAGGAGCAGGAAAGCTGATGTTCAGAAGAAGGGTCCCGACCCAAAATGTCAGCTTTCCTGCTCCTCTGATGCTGCCGAACCTGCTGTGTTCCTCCAGCTCCACACTGTGTTCTCTCTCATTATTTGCTTTGTTTTATCCCTGTGGATGACAGGAAGAGAAGATGACTGCTACTGTCCAATTCCACAAGCAAGACTGTTGTGGTTAGCAAATGCTTGGAGGTACCTGTGAGGTGAAGACTTGGATGGATTTTGTAATGCTATTTCTGCAGCATTGAGTGAAGCCAGCAGATGGTGCAGTACTCCTGATGCAAGGGAGCGTAGTGTACAGTCTCTGTGAGCTACTCTGCTTGGAAACAAACAAGCCGTGAACTTTACACAATGAACTGTAATAGAGGACTGTGCTCCAAACTGTCAAAAGGCAAGACTAGGGGATAATGACCAGTGGCCTGTTATAGGTATGGTAACAAACCTTGTGAAACAATCTGATACTGTGGTGATTGGGAAAGTGCACATTTATTCTGGATAAATGAGCACAACAGTTGTCTTTCTTATCCATATCTCCCATTTCCACAGCAAAATACACTCTGTCTTGGCCCATTACACGCAGTGCTGATCTGATCCTCAATCATACATTTGTCATCACCTTCAACCCTCCAGCATCTTTGCCCATCTGTGGATCCACAAGGTGATGGTGGTGGACCTCCTTGTTCCTGAGTGACTCAGCTGAATAGATAAGAGTCCACCACATTGGCTTGGGATTGGAGTCACTGATAGGTCAAATGTGGGAAGGATGGCTTTCATTCCCTAAAAGGGCATCTGTGACCTGCTGGGTTTTTATGCCAGTCCAACTAGCTTCAGTTATTTGTATTGATACAAACATTTTGCTTCAAACTGAATTAAAATTCTTAAAATGCCATAAAAAAATCTGAATTTCCATTTCTAGTTGTAAAGATATTATTGTCATAGAGGGAGTCCAATGAAGGTTCATCAGACTTGTTCCCAAGATGGTAGGACTGTTCGATGGAGAGAGATTGGGCAAACTGGGCCTTTTTCCTGAAGGAGGGTCTAGGCCCGAAACGTCAGCCTTCCTGCTCCTCTGATGCTGCTTGGCCTGCTGTGTTCATCCAGCTCTACACCTTGTTATCTCAGATTCTCCAGCATCTGCAGTTCCTGCTACCTGTGTTCTCAAGAGTTTTGAGGAATGAGAGGTGATCCCACTGAAACCCACAAAATACCTGAAAAGGGATAGATAGGGTAAATGCAGGTAAGATGTTTCCATTGGTTAGGTAATCTAGAACCAAGAGGCACAATTTAAAAATATAAGGAGATGACATTTAGGACTGAGAGGAGTATTTTTTTTTTTAACTCAGAGGTTGGGTAATTTAAAGTGTCTTTAAAAGTAGATATTGATAAATATTTGATTATCAATGGCACAAAGGATTATGGAGATGGGGTGGGTAAAAGACATTGAAGTGATTGATCAGCTGATTATATTAGATGGGGGAGGCAATGGCCTAGTGGTATCATCACTAGGCTATTAATCCAGAGATCCTGATAATGTTCTGGGGACCTGACTTCAAATCCTGCTGGGGCAAATGGTGGAATTTGAATTCAACAAAATAAATCTGAAATTAGGAATCTAATGATGACTATGAAAAACTATTGTCGAGTGTCAGAAAAACCCATCTGGTTCATTAATGCCCTTTAGGGAAGGGTATGCCATCCTTCCCTGGTCTGGCCTACATGTGACTCCAAACCCACAGCAATGTGGTTGACACTTAACTGTCCCCTTGGCAATTAGGGATGGGCAATAAATGTTGCCCTGGCCAATGATGCCCACATCCTGCAAATGAATGGAAAATAAATGGTGGCACAGGCTCAACAAGCTGAATGGCCCAGTCTCGTTCCAATGTTCCTATTATTAGTCCAGCAACAGTGTGACCATGATAAAAGAGTGCATGTTGAAATAGAGAAGAGGACTTTTAAGACTGATGTCAGGAAATTCATATTGTCAGAGAGTCATTGGCATTTAGAATAAACCTCCAGATGGAATTATGGAGGCACAAGCTCAGAATCATTTAAGAAAGAATTGATTGAAAGAAGAGAATGTAAGGTTTTTTTCTGGATCGATGAATAAAGATAGACTGACTGGCCTCTATCATCTGCAGCTACCTCAATCAGAAGATGATACAAGTTGATTCTCTTCATATTGTCTAGATCTGGGGCTTCTGGAGTTCTCAACAGTTCTTATGTAGGTACAGTATCAGTTGATTCTTGAAGGAGAGAATGAGCGTTATTTGGGATTTTGGGCAAATTTCTTCCCTTAACCAGAACAAAAATTAAAGTGCTTATGGATCTTTGCTGTTTGTTGGAGTCTTTCCTTGTCACAAAAGCACTGCTGTACATCTGAATAGTTTTGATAGTGAAGTAATAAACAGTCCCATAAAAATGCAAATCTTTCTTATCCTCCCTTCCCGCGCAACTACATTTTAGTGCTCAATATGTCACTAAAGTTAAGATAAGCTTTCACCAACGTATCAGGGTCTTGGTTTTTACTGTAAGTCCGTCCATCTTGGCAGGGACTTGCCACACTGACAGCTACTTCCTGATGAGGTGTCATAAGTGATTTATTTGCCCTTCACACATCATAAAACAATGCCCTATGTATAGAGGCTGAGCCATCATAATCATCTTAGAATACACACAAAAACTAAACAAAGACTCCACTGAATGGAAAGAAAGGACACACGGCCACATTCTGAATAATTCACATTGTATGGAGCCTAGCCACAGGCTAGCCATTCAAAATTAATGTACTGACAAAGTGGTAAAGGACTGATAGGGCAAAACAGATCTTCTGTTTGACAATGGAACTTCATGCTGGGGAAATGGTACATAATTGATTTACTGACAGAACCCAGTGTCAGTATTGAACTCTCCTCGCTCAGTCTGAATGAGAGACAGTACAGAGTAAGGCTCACTCTATGATGCCCATTTAAAAGGATTCCAGAATCTTAAGCTCATAATTCAGGTTGAAATTTCACTGCAGTACTAAGGGAGCCCTCTGAAGAAGGCACAAAATGTCCCATGACATTTAAAGAAGAGAGGAATTATACCAGAGACTTGGCCAACATCACAATGCTCATGATCAGCACATTTACAAACGAGGAACTAAGTAGGAATCAAGACTCCATTTTTTATTCACTTGTGGGTCACAGTGTTTGGCTGGTTGGTCCAGTGTTTATTGCTATTCCAGGTTGCCCCCAAAAAGGGGTGTTCTTGAACTGCTGCAGTCCCCATTCTATAGGCAAACCGACTATGCTATTACAGCAGGAATTCCAGGACTTTGACACAATGACACTGAAGGAATGGTGATATATTTCCAAGTCAGGGTGGTAAGTGGCTTAGACAAGAGGTTGGTGGTGTTCCCATGTATCTGATGTCTTTCTCCTGGATGAAAGTGGTCATGGATTTGGAAGGGAGTGTCTAAGGAGTCCTGGTGAGTTTCTGCAGTGGATGGTACCCTCTGCTGCTACTGAGCATTGGTGGTGGAGGGAATGAATGTAAATGTAGTTCCGATTAAGTGTGCTGTGTTTTTTCCTGGAGGGTGTCATAATTGTTGGAGTGGCATTTATCCAGGTGTCAGAACATTCTGGCAAAGAGTCACTGAACTCAAAATGTTAGCTGTTTTCTTGATACAATGCTGCCAGACCTGCTTGGTTTCTCCAGCATAGTTATTTCTGTTTCTGAATAATCAAGCTGCCAAAGCAGTTTCTTCACTGAAAGTTTGGAAAATGGGATCGGGAAAGGAATGGTGCACATATCCATGTATAATAAACGAATGAACATTTCACCTTACCATCCTCACTGGCACCACCCCCAGCCCTGTCACCAGAGTAGAAACGTTTCTGGTTTAATGCAGAAATAGGGTGTAGAACTGGAATGTATAGGCAAGTGCTGCATTCCTTGTGTAAAATACAAACAAGCAGGTACGTGAAAGACAACTGCACCTGCTTTAAATTCCATGCTTCACACTCTTAGCAGTTCCACAGCTGCTCAAGTATCAGCTTGTTAGCACTGTCGTAGAAAATTGAGAGGTACAGCCCCACTCTAAAGTCAAGTACATCTACCAGAATGGTACTTCATTAGAATAAAAAGGAAATTAGGAAAGCAAAGAGAGGGTATAAAAACATATTCGTAAGGAAAATGCAAGGTGTTTTATAAATAGATAGGAATATAAATAAAGTAAGTAGGGCTGGTAAAGAGCTAAAAGATGACTAATGAGTCAAGGCAAAGGGTTCCTAATGAGCACTTTTCATCTATCTTCACAAAAGAGAGGGATATTATAGACACTGCAGTTGAGGAGCATGAAGTAGCAAAAATGAAACAGAAAATACGAGACTGCATAATTTTAGGGCACTCAGCTTAATTTCAGTAGTGGGAAATTTTCAGATTAAGGTCTGAGGGACAGTATAAATTGTCATCTAGAGGCATGAATCAATCAACAGTCAGCATGATTGGGCTAATGAAATTGATGATTGAATTTTTTGAGGAGTTAAAAGGGGGATTGATGAAAGTCGAGCCTTTGATGTGGTTTATATGGATTTTAGCAAGATATTTTGAGGTTGCAAATGGCAGACCAGTAAGAAAAGGTCAATGTAAATGGGATCAAAGAGAAAAGAGTTAGGTTGAACAAAAATTGATCAGTGGAAAGAAGCAAAAACAGAAGGGCAACAGGGGTTTTTTTAAAATTATTGGACAATTGTATCCTGTGAGATTTTGCAGTATTAAATACCTTGCCTTTTGTGCTTATACACCACTGATTTAAACTTAGATGAAAGGGTCATGATTAAGAAGTTCACAGGTATCACGGATATAGGCCTTGTGATGGTGAGAATGCTGTAGACTACAGGGAAACAACAATGGACTCGTTAGGTGGTAGAAAAATGGCAAATAGAATTCAAATCGGGAAAAAATATAAAGTGATACATCTAGAGAATGCACGCAAGGCAAAGGAATACATTCCAAATGGAAGAAACGTTGAAGCACCTTTGAGTCCACGTCTACCTGTTCTGGAAAGGTAGTAGAACAGATAGATAAGATACTTAATATATAGGATACTTTACAGGGGAGGCATAGACTGTAATAACAGAGGTTATGCTGGAACTGTTTAAAAACACTAGTTTAGCCAGACCAGTTCTGCTCACCACATTACAGGAAAGATATGATTGCACCAGACAGGGTACAGAAGTATGTACAAAGATGTTGTCAGGAATGGAATATTTATGTCATAGGTTGACTCACAACTTCCTCAGGGTGGGAATTCCAGGATTTTTACCCAGTGGCAGTGAAGGAATGGCAATATATTTTCAAGTCAGGATGGTTACTTGCATGGAGGGGAACTTGCAGGTGACGATGTTCCCAGGTATTTGCTGCCCTTGTCCTTCCAGGTTTTGGAAAGTGCTGTCTGTGGAGCCATGGTGATTTTTTGCAATGTCTCTTGTGGATAGTACACTCTGCTACTGCTGAGTATCAGTGGTTGAGGGAATGGATGCTTGTAGGTGTGGTGCCATTCAAATGGACTGCTTTGTCCTGGATGCTGTCAAGCTTCTTGAGTGTTGTTGGAGCTGCATCCATCCAGGGGAGTGGGGAGTATTCCATCAAACTCCAAACTTGTGCCTTGTAGGTGGTGGACAGGCTTTGGGGAGTCAGGAAGCGAGTTACTTGCCGTAGTATTCCTCACCTCTGATCTGTTTTGCAGCCACTGGATTTATATGGCAAGTCCAATTGAGTTTCTAGTCAATGGTAACTCCAAGAATGTTGATAGTGGGGGAAATTCAGTGATGGTAACATCATGGAATGTCAAGCGGTGGTGGTTAGATTGTCTTTTATTGGAGATAATCATTGTCTGGCATTTGTGTGGCAAGGGTCACCAGACCCGAAACGTTAACTCTGATTTTTTCCTTCACAGATGCTGCCAGACCTGCTGAGCTTTTCCAGCAACTTCTGTTTTTTGTTCCTGATTTACAGCATATGCAGTTCTTTCAGTTTTTCTTTAGTAAGCACGTCACTTGTGAGCCCAAGCCTGGATATTGTCCAGATGGTGTTGCATATGAACACAGACTGCTTCAGAATCTGAGGAGTTGTGAATGGTGCTGAACATTGTGCAATCATCAGCAAACATCCCTATTTCTGAATTTATATTCGAGGGCCTGGGTTACCATCCTGAGGAACTCCTGCAGCGATGTCCTGGAACTGAGGTGACTGACCTCCAACAACAACCATGTTCCTATGTATGACTCCAACTATCAGAGAATTTGCCCCTTGATACCATTGATTCCAATTTTGGCAGGGCTCCATGCCGCACTCACTTAAATGCAGTCTTGATGTCAATGGCAATCACTCTCACCTCACCTCTGGAATTCAGTTCTTTTGTTCATGTTTGAACCAAGGCTGTAATAAGGTCAGGAGCTGAGTGGCCCTGTTGGAACCCAAACTGGACATCAGGGAGCAACTTATCGCTGAGCAGGTGCTACTTGACAGCACCGTTGATGACACTTTCCATCATTTTCCTGATGATTAACAGTAGACTGATGGGGCAGTAAATGGCTGGGTTGGATTTGTGCTGCTTTTTGTACAGAGGACATGCCTGGGCAATTTTCCACATTGTCGGGTAGATGCCAGTGTTGTAACTGTACCAGCAGAGCGTGGCTAGGAGAGTGGCATATTCTGGAGCTCAAGTCTTCAGCAATATCGTCCTCACCCTCAACAACTTCTCTTTCAATTCCTCCCACTTCCTACAGACAAAGGGGGTGGCCATGGGTAGCTGCATGGGCCCAAGCCATGCCTGCCTCTTTGTAGGTTACGTGGAACAATCCCTCTTCCGTACCTACACTGGCCCTAAACTCCACCTCTTCCTCCGTTACATTGATGACTGTATCGGCGCTTCCTCGTGCTCCCACGAGGAGCTCGAACAGTTCATCCACTTCACCAACACCTTCCACCCCAACCTGAAGTTCACCTGGACCATCTCCAACACTTCTCTCTCCTTCCTGGACCTCTCTGTCTCCATCTCGGGTAACCACCTAGAAACCGATGTCCATTTCAAGCCCACTGACTCCCACAGCTACCTGGAATACACCTCCTCCCACCCACCTTCCTGCAAAAAAGCCATCCCCTATTCCCAATTCATTCGCCTCCACCGCATCTGCTCCCAGGATGAGGCAGTCCACTCCCATACATCTCAGATGTCCTCATTCTTCAAGGACCGCAACTTCCCCCCGCTACAGTGGTCGAGAACGCCCTTGACCGTGTCTCCCACATTTCCCGCAACAATAACCAAAAAAAATCCCCCTCGTCCTCACGTACCACCCCACCAACGCATCATCCTCCGACACTTCCGCCATCTGCAATCCGACCCCACCAAAGACATTTTTCCCTCCCCACCCTTATCTGCCTTCCGGAGGGACCACTCCCTCCGCAACTCCCTTGTCTGCTCCACACTCCCCTCCAGCCCCACCACACCCGGCACTTTTCCCTGCAACCGCAGCAAGTGCTACACCTGCCCCCACACCACCTCCCTCACCCCAATCCAGACCCCAAGAAGACTTTCCACATCAGGCAGATGTTCACCTACACATCTGCCAATGTGGTATACTGCATCCGCTGTACCCGTTGTGGCTTCCTCTACATCGGGGAAACCAAGCGGAGGCTTGGGGACCGCTTTGCAGAACACCTGCGATCAGTTCGCAACAAACAACTGCACCTCCCAGTCGCGAACCATTTCAACTCCCCCCCGCCATTCCTCAGACGACATGTCCATCCTGGGCCTCCTGCAGTGCCACAATGATGCCATCCGAAGGCTGCAGAAACAGCAAATCATATTCAGCCTGGGAACCCTGCGGCCCAATGGTATCAATGTGGATTTCACAAGCTTCAAAATCTCCCCTCCCCCAACCGTATCCCAAAATCAGCCCAGCTCGTCCCTGCCTCCCTAACCTGTTTTTCCTCTCACCTATCCCCTCCTCCCACCTCAAGCCCCACCCCCATCTCCTATCTACTAACCTCATCCCGCCCCCTTGACCTGTCCGTCCTCCCTGGACTGACCTATCTCCTCCCTACCCCCCCACCTACACGCCCCTTTACTGGCTCCATCCCTGCTTCTTTGACTTGTCTGCCTCCTCTCCACCTATCCTCTCCTCCATCCATCTTCTATCCGCCTCCCCCTCCCTCCCTATTTATTTCAGAACCCTCTTCCCCTCCCCCATTTCTGATGAAGGGTCTAGGCCCGAAACGTCAAGCTTTCCTGCTCCTGTGATGCTGCTTGGCCTGCTGTGTTCATCCAGCTCCACACCTTGTTATCTCGGATTCTCCAGCATCTGCAGTATCTATTATCTCTGATTATTTCTGGAATGTTGTCAGGGCTTATAATCTTTGCAGTATCCAGTATCTCCAAACATTTCTTTATTTCACGTGGAGTGAATTGAATTGACTGAAGATTGGTATCCGTGATGCTGTGGACTACTGGAGGAGGCCAAGGCGGATCATCCACTGGGCACTTCTGGCTATACATTGCTGTGAATGCTTCAGCCTTATCTTTTGTATTGATATGTTATGCTGTTCCATCATTGAGAATGGGATATCACCTTCTTCAGTGAGTTGTTTAATTCTCCACCGCCATTCACAACTGGATGTGGCAGCACTGCAGAGCTTAGATCAGATCTGTTGGTTGTGGGATTGGTTACCTCTATCACTTGCTGTTTATGCTATTTCGCATGCAAGTCGTCCTGTTGGTAGCTTCACCAGGTTGACACCCTCATTTTTAGGCATACCTGGCATGCTCTCCTGCACCCTCCATTGAACCAGGGTTGATCCCCTGGCTTGATGGTCATGGTTGATTGCCCACCTATATGAAAAGTGTATAAAATTTTAAGGAGCCTTCATGGTTTGGAAAGACGGTTGTATTTCCCTGAGTAGAGAAATTAATGGCCTGGGTCATGGATTTAAATGAATGGGTAGGATTACCTGTAAGGTATATAAAGTATTTTGTAAACACTGGTTTGCCCTTTTCGAGAGACACTGCTATGCTCAAGTGGATAGAAAGGAATAGACAGTAATATTGTGTTTCAAACACTTTGAGCTGTCATTGAAAGAAACGCCAAAGGTGGACAAAGGCATTGAGTTGTTTCACTGAAGCTGAGTCAAGACTCTACCAAAAGAAGATCAAAGCTGGTGGTGACCTGTACCTTCTAGACACAGACGCAGTGAGTTGCACCCTGTGCTATACCATTGTGGCAGATATAGGTATGAGCTATATCATCAAAGTTAGGTACTGATACAGTGTGAAAGGCAGCTGTGGCCCCACAGTGAGCTGTAACTTAAAGGTGGATACAGGCACAGTGAGCTTTGGCATCGAGAATAATATAAAGGCACTATCCAAGGTAGATAGAAGCCCTGTGAATGTTACCATAATCTTGCCTCCTCCCGGTCACTGTAATTCCTCTAACTCTACAAACATCAGATCTCTACCAGCCCTCCAATGCTGGCCTCTTGCTGGTCAGCTCCATCACACCCCGTAAACCCACCAGAATACAGCTGCTTGGGACTACTTTTAACTGATTCTGTGGCAGCAACAACCACAGGTCAAAGATACTTTCCTCATCCCAGATCCTGAATACACAGTTCTGCTGAAGGATCTTCGATCTGCAGTGTTATTTCTGTTCCTCTCAATGGACACTGCCTGACCCACTGAGTGTTTCCAGCATTTTCTGATTTTGATTTCTTGCCCCTGCAGAATTTCACTTTTCTATAATTAAGTGACCATGTTCTGCACCCACATATAGTTCCACTTCACGGTCAGTGATCACCACAGGTCAGGTTCATAATAACGCAATACTGCGGCCAATTTGGTAACATCCAGCCTTCCATAATGCACCCTGCATATAATGTGAAGTCATCCAAAATTTTCATGCCCATATTTTAACTCTTACCAAGCCCTGTTCATTCAGTGCCCTGTATTGACTGACCATCATGGCCTCCTCAACCAGTAACATGTTGATTTTAAAATTTTCATGTTTAAACCCCTTCAGGGCCTATAGCTGCATCCTTCTTCAACCCTACAACTCTTCCAAGATCTCTACTTCTCAAATTCTGGCCTCTTACACATCATGATTTTCTTTGTTCCACCAGTCAGCAATCTAGGCCCTAAGCTCCAGAATTTCCTCTCTAAATGTCTTTGTGATGCTCCTTAAAATCTCCATGATTGAACAAGATTTTGGTCATCTGTCTTAACAGCTCTTGTTGTGTCTTGGATACATTTTACCTGATCTTTTATATTACATTTTTTAACATTTTGCTATGTTAAAGGCACTTAATGAATGTGAGTTGTTCTTACCGCAGTGCGGGGCAGATAATCTGGATCAGCTGGTATCCGGGCAATGATCTCACACAAAATGATGCCATAAGCGAAAACATCCGTCTGCAACAGGGATATGTGCAATCAGAATGACTAAAGGGAGATTTTAAAGCCTGGTTATTTACAGCAAATTAGCCTTACAACACAAACTTTTGTTCATGGAATGAGTGTGTTGCTGGCTAAACCAACATTTACTGCCTGTACCTAATTGCCTAAAGTGCAGTTAAGTGTGAACTACGTTGCTATAGGGGTCTGGAGTCATAGGTAGGCTCGGCGTTAGTGAACCAGTTGGATTTTTGGTCAATTGACAGTGGTTACATGATCGCCATTAGGCTAGCTTTTAATTCCAGATTTTAATTGAACTCAAATTTCCCTATCTGCCATGGTGGGATTAGGGCCCATGTCCCCAAAATGTTAGCCTGGGATTCTGGATTATTAATCTCATCACTATGCTTGTGTATTGCTGCTTTTTAAAAAATTTACTGATAGCATGTGGGCACTTCTGGCCAGACCAGCATTTATTACGTATTCTAGTTGTCTTTGAGAAGGTGATGGTGAGCTGCCTTCTTGAACTGCTGCAGTCCTTAGAATATGGGGACAACTGTAATGCATTAGGGATGGAGCCACAGCATTTTGACCGAGCAACATTGAAGGAACAATGATATATTTCGAAGTCAGGGTGGTGCGTAGTTTGGAGAACTTGTAGGTGACAGCGTTCCCATGCATGTGCTGACTTTGTCCTTCTTAATGGTAGTGGTTGTGAATTTGGAAGGTGCAGTCTAAGGATCTTGCAGTGCATATTGTAGATGGTACACACTGCTTCCACCGTACCATCAGTGGTGCATGGAGTGAATGCGCAAGATGGTGGATGGAGTGCCAATCAACTGGGTTACTTTGACCTGGATAGTATCGAGCTTCTTGAGTGTTGATGAGCTATATAAATCCAGGCACATGGATAGTATTCCAATACACGCCTGATATGTGCCTTGTAGATTTGGACAAGCCTTGCGGGGATAGAAGGTGAATTACTCGCTGCACAATTCCTCTGACCTGGTCCAGTTCAGTTTCTGGTGAACAGTAACCAGTAGGATGTCGATCATAGTAGGTAAGTGATGGTAATACTATTCAACATCAAGGGATGATAGTTAGATTCTCTCTTTTTGGAGATGCTTATTGCCTGGCATGTTTGTGGTATGAATGTTACTTGCACATATCAGGCCAAAACTGGATGTTGTCCAGGTCTTAGTAAGTATGGGCATGAACTGTATTGGTATCTGAGTCATTGTGAGTGGTGCTGAGTATTATGTAATCAGCAGCAGACATAGCCTCTTCTGACCTTATGATGGCACGAAGGTCATTGGTGAGGCAGTTCAATGAGCTATCTTTGGGAGGACGATGGAAATTTTGCTTGTATGGTCCCTATTTGTCCTTTCTCCACACTTCTCTAATGTCACCCATCAATGCCAGATTCACGCTGTTTTGTTAAATTAAAAACATCTGTCACGTAACTTCCATTAACTTACAAAGACATAAAATAAAAACAGGAGGCCCGTGTTCACAGTGGTGTGTAGTCACATCTCTGAACAGGTTGATTAATAAAAAGTAAAAGTAATTCAGATTTTTAAAGAATATTTTGGAATTTTCACCCTGCAAACTATATTCAGGCCTAGAGATCTGCAATCTGCCCCAGGTTATAAACAGTACCAGACAGACAATCTGGTTTAGAGTCAAAGGAGGGACAGCCTATCTGCTCCAGGACCAGAGGGGGCCATAAAGTCTGGTCAAAAGCCCTTTGGACAACAGTGGGTCCCGGTGAGAGCAGCTGTGGACATAGGGGTTATGGAGCATGGAAACAAAGATATTAAATGTGTTATAAACAGTATCACTATCTTGCTGTCAAAGTCAGTGTCCATAAGGAGGTCTGTTATATAAAGTATTGCTCTTGTTCAACTCATTACACACGAAGTTCTTTGGGCATGTGTCTGCGGACTGTGATTGGGCTCAGTTCCAGTTAAAGCTTTATCAGTCTTCCTCAGTGCAGGATTAGGGAAATGAGAGTTTGTGGGGAGTGTTTGCTTGTCTCTTTTGGCTAAATAAATGCAAAATATGGCGGATGTTGGAAATCTGAAATAAAAACAGGAAATGCCAGAGAAACTCAGCAAGTCTGCCAGCTGAGAGAGAAATAGTGTGAACGTTTCACGTCAGATATGACTGTTCTTCAGAACTGTTTCTTTTAGCTGCCTGATTTACCTTCTCATCGTATAATTCTCCCCTCAGGACCTCAGGTGCCATCCAGTACGGTGATCCAACCACTGCCAAGGGCTCCTTCTCCCCATCACCACTAGGATAGAACACACAACAGCAACAAGTGAGCACTTCATCTTTTTAACACTGCTGAACTTCAGGTCAATTTCTACAAACTTTATAAATGTTGAGAATAGAGGTAGAAGCATTACAATATATATACTGTTTACAATATATACAAATAAAATTGACTTGGAGTAAGGAATTGAATATAATGCAACCAAATTTGCAGGTGACAAAAACAGGTGGGAAGGCAAGTTACAGGACAGATACAAACAGTTTACAGACAGATATTGATAGGTTAAATAAGTAGATAAAAAGTTGGCAAATGGAATGTAATACGAGAAAATGTGAAGTTGTTTGTTTTGGAAGGGAGAACTGAGAACAGTATTATCTAAATGGAGAAAAACTGCAGAAAGCTGCAACACAAAGGGATTTGGGGATACTTGAGCATGAAACAGAAAGCCAGCACACAGGTGCAGCAGGTAATCAGGAAGGCTAATGGAATGTTCGCCTTTATTTCAAAAGGGTTGGAGATAAGAGTAAATAAGTCTTTCTGCAACTGTACAAGGTGCTGGCAAGACCACATCTGGACTACTGTAAGCAGTTTTGGTCCCCTAATGTAAGAAAAAATATTATTTAATAGGAGGTAGTTCAGGGATAGTTCACTAGGATGATCCCCGGTATGGAGGGATTGTCTTATGGGTAAAAGGTTAAACAGGTTGGGACTGTACTCATTGGAATTTAGAAGAATGAGAGGTGACCTGTTGAAACAAACAGAATTCTTAAGGGGCTTTGCAGAGTAAATGTTGAGAGGATGTTTATTCTGTGGAATCTAGGACCAGAGGGCATAGTCTCAGAATAATAGGATGCCAATTTATCAATAAGGTAAGGAGGAATTTCTTATGTCAGAGGGTTGCGTGTCTTTGGAACTCCTCGCCACAGAAAGCTGCGGGGACAGAGTCCTTGAGTATATTTAAGGCTAAGATAGATTCTTGATTAGTAGGGGAAATCAAGGGTTACAGGGAAAACACAGGAAAGCGGATGAAAGAATTGTCATATCAGCTATGATCCTACTGAATGGCAGAGCAGGTTTGAAGGTCCATGGTTCCTGCGTTTTCCCTGTAACCCTTGATCCCCTAACTAAAGAACCTCTATCTGTGTCTTAAATACACTCAATGACATGGCCTCCACAGCCTTCTGTGGCAACGTGTTTCCAGATTCACTACCTTCTGGGTCAAGAAATTTCTCCTCATCTTAGTTCTAAAGGATTGTCCCTTTGCTCTGAGGCTGTGCCCTTGGGTCCTAGTGTCTCCTAATAGTGAAAACATCTTCTCCATGTTCAGTCTGTCCAGGTCTCTCAGTAATCTGTAAATTTCAATCAGATCCTTCCCCCTCATCATTCTAAACCCCCATCAGTTACAGACCCAGAGTCCTCAACTGTTCCTCATATGACAAGCACTCAGTCTTGCAGCACGGAAATAGACCCTTTGGTCCATCCAGTCTGTTCTGAACATAATCCCAAACTAAACTAGTCCCACCTGCCTACTCCTAGACCATATCCTCTGGATCATTCTTGTAAACCTCCTCTTGACCCGCTCCAATGCCAGCGCATCCTACCTTAGATACAGGGCTCAAAACTGCTCAATATTCCAAATGCAGTCTGATCAGAGCCTAATGCAGCCTCAGCAGTACATTTCTGCTCTTATATTCAAGCTGTCTTGAAATAAATGCTAACACTGCATTTGTTTTCTTAACTGTCAACTGAATCTGCATGTTAACCTTAAGAGAATCCTGAACTGGGACTCCCAAGTGACTTTGTGTTCAGATTTCTGAAGCCTTTCCCCATTTAGAAAACGGTCTATCCCTCAACTCTTCCTACCAAAGTGCATAACCTTACACTTTCCCACATTGTATGCCATCTGCCACTTCTTTACCAACCCTCCTAGCCTGTCAGAGTCCTTCTGCAGCCTCCCCGCTTCCTCAACGCTACCTGATACTCCACCTATCTTTGTAAACTTAGTAACAATTCCCTCAGTTCCCTTGTGTGAATTGTTGATTTAGGAGGTGAATAGTTATGGTCCCAACACTGACCTCTGCAGAACACCACTAGTCTCTGGCTGCCATTCTGAAAAAGACCCCCTTATCCCCACTCTCTGCCTTTTGCCAGCCAGCCAATCCCCCATCATACTAGGGCTTTGTCCTAATACCATGGGTTCTTATTCCTAATTAGCAGCCTCCTGTGCAGCACCTTGTCAAAGGCCTTCTGGAAATTCAAATAGATCATGTCCACTGGCTCCATGTCTAACTTGCTCATTACCTCCTCAAAGAATTCATGAAGCCAGCTTGATTCAACCCTATTTTATCATGCACTTCCAAGTACTCAGCAATCTCATCCTTAACAATGGATTCTGAAATCTTACCAACGAGAGGGGTCAGGCTAACAGTTTCAAGTTTCCGGTCTTCTGCTTCCCTCCCTTCTTAAACAGGGGTGTTACATTAGCCATTTTCTAGACATCTAGGATCCTCCCTGACTCCAGTGACTCCTGAAAGATCACCAGCAATGCCTCTACAATCTCCTCAGCTAACTCCTTCAGAACCCTGGTGTGTAGTCTATCCAGTCTGGGTGATTTATCCACCTTCAGACTTCTCAGCTTCCCCAGTAACGGCCACCACATTCATCTCTGCCCCTGACACGCGAACTTCTGGTATGCTGCTGGTGCTTTCCACTATGAAAAGTGCAAAGTACCTATTAAGTACCTCCATCATTTCTTTGTTCCCCATTACTACCTCTCCTGCGTCATTTTGCAGTGGTCCAATGTCCACTCTTACTTTTCTCTCACCTTTTAGATATCTAAAAAAAACTTTCAATCGTCTTTTATATTACTAACTAACTTATTCTCATATTTCATCTCCTCCTGTCCATCGCTTACAGTTGTTTTAGTTGTCCTCTGTTGGTTTTTAAAGGCTTTCTAATCCTATGGCTATCTTTGCGATGTTGTATGCATTTTCTTTTGTTTTTATGCTGTCCCTGACTTCCTTTGTCAGCCGTAGTTGCCTCATCCTCCTCTTAGTAAGTTTCTTCTTCCTTGTGATGAATTTCTGTTGTGCCTCTCTAACTGCCCCCAGAAACTCCTGCCATTGCTGTTCCATTGTCTTCCCTGCTGGGCTCCCTGTTTCAACTCTGACCAACTCCTCCCTCATGTCTTTGTGGTTACCTTTATTAATTGTAATACAACTTCATCTGATTCCTGCTTCTCCCTCTCAAACTGCAGGGTGAATTCTATCTTAAGCTCCTATGTGTATCATCTTATACATAGTACACGTGGTAATGAAGGGAATGAACACTGAAAGTGTTGTTTGTGGTGTCAGTTGATTAGTCTACTTTGTCCTAGGTGGTGTCAAGCTTCTTGAATGTTGTTGGAGTTGCGCTCATCCAGACAAGTATATAGCATTCTGAAAAAAAAACCCTCATTTATGCTTTTTCAATGGCAGTTTGGCAATGGGGAGACAAGAGTTACTTGCCACAACATTCCTAGCCTCTGACCTGCTCTTTTAGCCAAAGTACTTACGTGGCTGGTCCAGTTCAAGTTATGGACAATGATAACTCCCAAGGATTCTCTCTTGTTGAAGATGGAAATTTCCTGGCACGTGTGGTGCAAATGGTACTTGCCACTTATCAGCCCAATCAAAAATACAGTCCAGCTCTTGCTGCACTTGGAGACTGACTGCTGCTGTATCTGAGGAGTTGTGAATAATGCTGAAGATTATGCAATCATCAGCAAACATCTTCATTTCTGACGTTATGATGGAGAGCTCATTGATGTAGCAGCTGAAGATGGTTGGGCACTAAGTCACTACCGTCAGTAACTCGTGCACAAATGTCCTGGAGCTGAGATGACTGACCACCAACAACCACAACCATCTTACTTTGTGGCAATATGACTGCAACCATCAGAGAGTTTACTCCCCAATTCCCATTGACTCCAATTTTGCTAGGACTCCCTTATGCCACGCTCCATCAAATGCTGCCTTGATGTCAAGGACAATCACTCTCACCTCCCCTCTGGAATTCAGTTCATTTGTGTTTTGACCAAATAAAAATCAAGAGAACTGCAGATGCTGTAAATCAGGAACAAAAACAAAGTTGCTGGAAAAGCTCAGCAGGTCTGGCAGCATCTGTGAAGCAAAAAACAGCTAATGTTTCGGGTCCGGTGACCCGAAGTTCTGAGGAAGGGTCACCGGACCCAAAACATTAACTGTTTTTTCCTTCACAGATGCTGCCAGATCTGCTGAGCTTTTCCAGCAACTTTGTTTTTGTTCCAGTGTTTTGACCAAGTCTGTAATGAGGTCAGGAACTGAATGAGCCTAGTCGAATACAGACCAACTTCCCGTAGGCAAGTTGTTGTTGAGAAAGTGTCGCTTTTAGGAGTGTCAATACACCTCGTCATTTTTGTATCCTGCCCTTATAACTCCTTATATGGCTTAGCATTGTATTTTCATCTCATTATGCTCCTGTGAAGTGCCTCAGCAAATTTTACTGATGCTGGTTTCAATAGATGGATGTAATTGAGAGCTGTAAGGGTATCTCTGCCACTGGTCTTTGAATGGAGATAGAGATGAGCTCTAGAGATGAGCCTCACTTTGAAAAGTGCATCAATTTACTAAATTAACTAGTATTAAAAAGGTAAACAAACTTGGGCTTCAGCATTCCATCAGAGCCAGTCCGAGAAATTTATGAATAAATTCAATGCCACATTCTGATCTACTTTATTAGAGGCAGCCTGCTGAGCAGTTGGAGTTTGACCTTTGAGATTTGCTCTACATCGGAGTGGTTGCACTATCTTGACAAGTATATGGATGACCCAATCAAATGGGAGACATTTTACAGGCTGCCAGAGGGCCCATGCTGTCATCTAACTGCTGATTTAACAGCTCCACTCAACAAATTACCCAAAGGTCAGGGAAAATGAGATGTCATACCAAAATGTTTACGGGCTTATTAAACACCAAGCCGTGAAACACCAGGCTCATCCACCAGAAACAAAGCCCAACGTCTAGCATAAGATCAACCCAGACTATGGGGACTCTGAACAGGTCATACCAAATCACCTAGACCCATGAGGGTATTTACTCATCTTTCCTCTTTATCCAAACGTAATCATATTATACTTCTAATGCAACATTTTAAATTAAGAGCCAATGTAAATATGTCACACTAATTACACCCCCAGCTAACATCTACTCAGCAAGTGCTGTAAAAGGAACACTCTGCTTCAACCAACAGTGTTGTCAGTTTTTATACCAGCCCAGATATAATAAACTGAAAATCAGAGGATTACCTAAAACTAAGCCCAAACTTCAATCTTTCAAATGGAGACTGGACTATGCCTGTATAACCTCAGTCCAAATATCCTGAACCCTCTAATCTTATACACCTGATGCTTGCACTTTAGGTTTGATTTAATTGATGCCAATAAAGTATTGACAAATGCATTTCAAAAATCACTGGGTAGCACTCATTCCTTTAAGTTAGGTGTTCAAGCCCCTCAGATGGACATTAAAGATCATATCAAAGATATTATTTGGAAGTAAAACTGGGCATTATCTGGACGCCATCATGTTGTGGTCTGACAGATCTTGCTGTACACAAACTGGCTTCTGAATTGGCTGCATTACAATGCATAATGCATTTCAAAAAAGTTCTTAATTGGCTGTAAGGTGATTTGGGTAATCTTGAGGTTATGAAAAAAATGACTTGCATTTATATCACACTTTTCATGACCACTATGTCTCAAGCTGCTATACATATAATAAAGTGCTTTTTGAAGCATAGTTGTTATTTCAATGTAGGAAATGTGGCAGCTGATCTGTGCACAAGCAACAATAAATTAGTGTTGTGATAATGACCAGATAATCTGGGTTTCATTGTTAATTGAGGGATAAATATTCGCCAGGCACTTTCTTTTGCCTGACATAGTGCAATGGGATCTTTTATGTCCCTCCAAAGCAGGCAGATAGGGCGTCATGTTAGTGTCTCATGTGAAAGTTGGCAGCTCTAACAGTGTAGCACCCCCTCAGTACTGCACTGGAGTGTCAGTCTCGTGTTCAAGTGCAGGAGCGGGACTTGAGCCTGAAATCTTGTAACTCAGGAGGAGTGTGTGAGAAAGTGTTATGTGAATGCAAAAATTATTCAAGGGAACATCTCTAATCTCTAAGGGGAGAATGAGGTAATCTACTCTCCAATCTATCACAGCCCTTCTCTTTGTCTTTACTGTGCAGCACCCAGCCCCTGCACCCTATTCTCTGTGCCTTCCTCCAGCTACTTCCCTGGATCCATAATTGATTTAAAAAGTTTTAGACCTTGTACCTACCAGGCTTAAGGATACATTATTGGCCTGCAAATGTTAAGACTTTCATTCCCACAGATGCTGCCTGGATTTATAGAATAACTACAGTGCAGAAGGAGGTCATTTAGTGTTTGGTGTCCAGGCTGCTGTCTGCAGAAATAACTTGGCAAGTCCTGCTGTCCTGCTCTTTACTTGTAACCTGCAAATTTCTTTTCTGTTCAGGTACTTATCCAATTCCTTTTTGAAAGCTGATTGTACCTTCCTTTACCATACTCTTAGGGAGTGCAATTCAACATCCTGTTCTACATGCAGGTAACATGTGAACCTGCTGCTGTTTAGCACTACATCAAGCTGTGTGAGTGTAGTGTGTTGAAGGAAGCACCAAAACATTTGAAAATTTGAAACAGGTTCTTCTGGACAAAGAAGGACCCTCACATACATAGACAGCAAGAACTGCAGATGCTGGGGTCAGAGATAACCCAGTGTGAAGCTGGAGGAACACAGCAGGCCAGGCAGCATCAGAAGAGCAGGAAAGTCAATGTTTCGGGTCAGGACCCTTTTTCAGAAATTTTTGTACTTAAACTTGATCTGTATTTACCTCATCAACAGGGTAGTTGGTATTCCTTATCTTTGAAAGTTGCTATTTCATGCTACTTGTCTGCTTCATTTTATGCTTAGGAGGAGATGATTTAGGGTGGTCATTCTTGTAAGTAACCAGATCCATAGGACCTCAGTGATCAGACTGAACAGGCACAATGATGACTTTACATATTTAAAATAATTCTTATCTGTAACTAGGTTCCTTCACTGTTGCTGGGTCAAAATCCTGGAATTCCCTCCCTAATGGCGTTGTGGGTCAACCCACAGCAGGTGGGCTATTGCAGTTCAAGAAGGTAGCTCACCACCACCTTCTCAAGGGCAACTTGGGACAGATAATTAATGCTGGCCAGCTAGCGATGCCCACATCCCACAAATGAATAAAAAAACTTGATATGAAAGAGTGAGAAAGTTAAGTTGTGTACAGAGTAAGGTTTTTATATCAAAAAGAGAGATTTGAATGTAACAGAAATATTTCTCTCTTCCAATTAATACTCTCATTGCAAACTCTTTGACCCCAACAATTGAAATTATTTTTTGAAACATGTTTGACCTAATATCACATGAGCACACTGGCCTACTAATAAATGCTGAGACTCTCTGGGTCTTGGTAGGAGGCACCTTCAGGAGAGCACATTGTGATGATCCTATGTCCTTATTACAGGAACAGCAGGCATAAGAGATGCTGAGATAATGCACCATTATGTACAAGGATTATACTTAAAGCAACTGTGCAGGAACACATCCCATGCTGCAGTGCTTTACAAGCTGTAATGCATCAAGGGTCAGGGATGGTTTATATGTAACATAATAGCAAGATAGGTCTGGAATATGTCATAAGTTATGGAATACAGACAGGTTCCAACAACACAATGAAATGTGAGAATGAAGCTGAAGTACCATATTAATGCTAACTAACTGCAGAAAAATCATGCTCCACTGTTCATTACACTGCAGAAAAATGAAATTACTTATATTGTGCCTAATACAACCTCATGACATCCCAAAGCATTTTGTAGCCAGAGGTACTTTAAAAGTGTGGGCCATGCACATGACATAGTTTCACAAACAAACAGCAATGAGTAAATGATCTGATAAGCCTTTTTTTTATCATGTCAGTTTAAAGATTAGTATTGGCATAGACACCAAAATAGTGCCCCGAAACTTTTCACATCCACTTTAGAGGACCAACCAGGCCTCTGTTATCCAAGTGTCAACGCCTCCAATAATGCAGCACTTCCTCAGTGCTGTATCTAAGGATCATCTCGGACCACGCACTTGTGTCCCTGCAATGGGTCTAAATGCCTCGTGACTCAGCATTAGATACTATTACTGAGTCAAGGTGGATGGTTACACACACACACAATTCTATTTGTTAGACAGATAGAAGCTTATTTCTGTTATTTGTCGTTTGGAAGTTGGAAACCAAGAAGGCTGACAGATGCTAGCTGTAGAACTTGGACATTATTTGTACAGACAGTGTTATGACCCAAACGCCAAAAAACCAAAATTTTAATGGGGTGGTCAAGAATTTATAGGTGGAAACTGAGGGCAATGAAATAGATAGAGTAACAGTAGAATAAAATTGGAGCAGTGGGAAATAGAATTTCAAGAACAGAGAAGGAATGGGAAAGAGAAAGGAGGACAGAAGAGAGAGGATCTTGAAAAACGGCAGCAAAAGAAATTTGAACTAAAATAGCTTGAGCTGAGGAGCAGGAACCATACTATATCTCATGAAAACATCACTGGTTCAGATTTGAGGTCTCAGGAAACTTGGTTTGGTCATTTAATTCTTAAGTTTGAGAAGGCAGGGGTAGGATCTGTATTTATCTCTTTCACATAGATGGCACAATATTCAAAGTGGCTAGTTTTATAATTGCAGGGTAAGCATTTTGAAAAGGAATGCACAAGGTTTACTCTTTCTTGAAGAGGAAAGTGTCACTGATTGCAAAGCTGTGAAAAAGACCACTCTATTATATGCTGGAGGTGTACTGTCAAAAATTTGAAGCCCTCAGGAAGTGGCCTGGCCAGACCTACCTGGAATTTAAAAAGGTATGAGCAGCCTGCTTTTCACTGGTGAGTACAAACACTCAGGAGAGAAGCCACTTATAAAAACCTCTGAACTAATTCTCCTTGAAGAGTCTAAAAGTTCTGTACTCTTCTTAATAAGAATGTACCAAGGGATAGAGAGTGACTGGATCCAGGCAGGCTGCCACACTAATGATCGTGAGCTGATCCACAAACCCCTGCACCCAGAGAAATCCTTCCCTAGTCACCCTCAACTGGGAGAGAGGGAAAGGCTAGGAGACCTTCTCAGGACAGAAAGGGTGGTGCTGAGATGAATGGTGAGGGCAATAAACTGGTCACTTTTAACTAATGTAAGGTAGAGTATATCCAGGCCAACTGCTGGAGGCCACAGGAAAAACCAATGGGACTTATCAATGCAAAGAATGGGAGTCAGACAGCATAGCAAACCAGGCTATGGCTCTGCCTGTGGTTATAAAGTACTCCTGAGAATTACCAGAATTTTTTATCTAAAGAAAGGTTGGCCACATTATCCCACAGTTTGAAGATGACCTTCCTCCAGAGCACGCAATAAGTACCAAGTTGCTGATGAAATGGTTTGAAGGAGAGTATATGACCATCCCCACTTTACTAGGTGCATCTGGAGTGCAGTGCAACCTTATGCTGGGACCAGTGACCATGGGAGTCATCCCCATTTTGCCTGTGGATGGGATCAGCCTGCTTCTCAGCAACAACCTGGAGGGACCAATGGTAACAGCATCGCCAGTGGTCACCAAAGGAGCCTGCTGAGATCAGGAAGGCTGAACAACTACAGGAGGAAGTGCTTGGCATTTTCCATGTCTATGTGTTCATACAGTTTATGACTAGAGAGGCTCAGCTAATGGAGGCAGAGGTGGCACTGCAAACAGAATACGTTTCAGTCTCATCATTCCAAAACCTTTTTTGGCATCTTGAAAAGCTCTAAGGGGGTAATAAATAGATTTTTTTTGGTAGCAGCCCAACGAGCCGACACTCTGTTAAAAACTCTAGCTCAGACTTCTCACACTGAAGCTGAGGCAGAAGCAGACCCTGAATACCACAACATTATAAACGAGGTGCTGATGCAGAAAGGAAACCATCTTCTAGTCATGGACATTCAAACAAGGAATGAACATAGAACAGTACAGCACAACACAGGCCCTTTGGCCCATGATGTTGTGCCAACCTATTATCCTATTAAGATCAAACTAACCTGCATACCCCACATTATACTATCCTCCATATGCCTATCCAAGAGTCGCTTACATGTCCCTAATGTATCTCACTCCACTACCACTGCCAGCAGCGCATGCCACACGCCCACCACTCTGTGTAAAGAACCTACCTCTGACATCTCCCCTATACCTTCCTCCAATCACCTTAAAATTATGCCCCGTCGTAATAGTCATTTCCGCCCTGGGAAAAAGTCTCTGGGTATCCACTCTATCTATACCTCATTATCTTGTAAACCTCTATCAAGTCACCTCTCACCCTTCTTCACTACAATGATAAAAGCCCTAGGTCCCTCAACCTTGCCTCATAAGACCTGCCCTCCAGTCCAGGCAGCATCCTGGTAAATCTCCTCTGCACCCTCTCTAAAGCTTCCACATCCTTCCTATAACGAGGTGACCAGAACTAAACACAATATTCCAAGTGTGGTCTAGCTGGGGTTTTATAGAGCTGCATCATAACCTCACAGCTCTTGAACTCAGTTCCCCTGCCAACGAAAGCCAACACACCATATACCTTTACAAACCTATCATCCAGCCCCATGCTTGTTAACTTGGGCAGCAACTTTGACGGATCTATGGATGTGGACTCCAAGATCCCTCTGTTCCTCCACACAGTTATGAACAGTTATCCATCAGGTGGTCTTGTTTCCAAGGTGCCTTATGGAAAATATTTCAGGTAGCACACGAGATTCCAATGGCTGGGCATGTCAGTATATGCAAAGCCCTAGCCCACATCAGCTAGCATTTTTACTGGCCAAAAGCTCTACAAAGATACAGTAAGGTTTTTGCAGAGCCTGTCACATGTGCCAGGTTGTGGTTTAGACCCAGCCTGCAGTAAGACTTCACCGATGCTAGGAAACTTGGGGAAGTGAGACCCCAGGTCAGGGAAAAATGCAATGGCTCCATCATGTCAACATGTTAAAGCAACACCACTGCTAAAAAGGGGACAGTCAGGCAATGGTCTGTCCCATTGCCATTGTCCTAAATGGCGAGGGCAGCAATATAGATGAATTGGATGGAGACATAGTGAGGCCCACATTGAAATCTCTACTACCCAGCTAACTAATACAGAAATACTGGAAAATCTTGGCTCTTTATTCACCCTCCTAAGCACAAAACAGTGAACAGACTTAATGAGGCCACTCACTGCATTCAAGGCTTGTGCAGAGACCAGCCAGGCCAAACCCCCCTAGCTGGACATGGGATGAGGCCCTTCCCATGGAGGTAACATTTCTAATGGCTACGTCCTGAAGAGCTGGCCCAGGTTCAGGTTAACTACATGCTGAAGCACCAATGTCACATCACAGCTGGAACTATCTAGACATGCTTATGCCCAAGTTACACAAGGCCTTACATAGACTATTGAAAAGTTAAATTCGGAGACCAGATTGAGACTTACCCAAGAACCGGCTGGATGATTGAACACAGTAGATAAAGCTACGACACTGCCAAGATAGATTTACTCAAGGCGTATGGCAGGTTACCTTGACTGCTCACACAAAGGAAACCTCTCCCTTCCTATCACCCAGATGCAACATGCCAGTACTGAGTCATGCCATTTGGATTTAGAAATACCCCAGGCTCTTTTCAAATTCTGATGAACCAGATAATAGCAAGCTCATCTAATTATGTCGTTTACCTTAACATTCCCTTAGGGCACAGCAACACCTGGGAAATGCACTTGAAGCAACTCCAAGCCCTCTTCCAGAAAATATGATCAGCTGACCTAGCAGCCAATCTCGCAAAAAATAAATTTGCTAAGGTCCAAGTGATCTTTCTGGGAAATGTAGTTGGTCAAGGACAAGTACTGCCCAGGGCTGCAAAGGTAGAAGCAGAAGCAGAATTCCCATTTCTGCAATATGTGAAATCATGAGGATCTCGGGAATGTGTGAATTCGACTGATAGTTTGTCCCAAACTTAAGCACAACAGCCGCACTACTGACAGACCTACCACAGGAAAAAACAAAGATAATATAAAGTGAGAAGTTATAAACTGGCTCTCAAACACTGAGCTGTAGGTCTGCAATGGATACAGAGAGACTACAGTCTATAGTGACCTCTGTGCTGACTTGTTAACTTATATGTAAGGTTTAAGACCCAGATCAGCAGCTTATCCCATTAGAGTTTATTACTTCAACCATACCAGTGGAATATAATCCACATTGCCAGGAAGTCAAACATGATTGCAGAACCTGTCTAGAACTTCCAGAGGCCTGGTTAGAACTGAAAAGATTATATTGACTGAGGATAAGAGATTAAATATAATGTGTGCTTGTGCATTTGTTGTTTTATAAATTTAATTTTTAAAACTTAGTAATAAATTGGAAAGGATTTTGTTTCATTCATCTGGCTGGAAAGTGTTATGACAACAGTGATAACACTGGAACCCCGAAGTAATGCGGATATTTTTAACTTGTAATTCAAAGAGCTGTTGTTTTTTTTTAAAGAAAAAGAGGGCTGATTCAGCCATAAACGGCTATGCATATAAAAAGGTTACCTCCCAAGACAGATAATGCATCCCCAGGTGTGACAGAGGGCATTCCAAGACAGGGGAAGAAGCAAATCTAAACAGATCAGATAGTGACAGGTTGTCAAGCTCCCGCTGAACAGCAAACCATCCCCTTTGGATTATGTCTTAAACTGTGGACAGATTTTGTTTTTTTTTTCCTTTGAAGAAGAGTAACAAAAAAAGGAGACAGTGATTGCCCTTGACATTAAGGTTGCATTAAGGAGCCTTAGCAAAATCAGAGTCAGTGCAAATTGGGAGAAGATAGCTGTGGTTTTTGGTGGTCAGTCATCTCAACTTCAGGACATCTCTGCAGGTATTCCTCAAGATAGTGTCCATCTTCAGCTGCTTCTTCAATGGGTTTCCCGCCACTCAAGTTCAGAAGTGGAGATGTTCACCGATCATTGAACAATACTCAGTTCCATTCATGACTCTTCAGATACTGAAGCAACCCATGTCCATATGCAACAAGTCCTCAACAAATCCAAGTTTGTGTTAACAAGTGGTAAATAATGTTTGCGCTACACAAATGCCACACAGTGACTAATTCCAACAAGAGAGATTCTAACCATCACTCCTGACGTTCATTGGCATTACCACTGCCAAATCCCCTCCTATCAACATCCTGAAACTCAACTGCTTAGCCATATAAATAACATCTGCAACAGCGTTGTGGGTGTACCTACACCAAATGGAATACAGTGGTTCAAGAAGGCAGCTCATCACCAGCTTCTCAAGGGCAGCTAGGGACAGCAATAAATACTGGTCCAGCCAGCAAATGCTCACATTCTATGAATTAATTTTTTTAAAAAGCACAAAGACAGTGTATAAAAAGCCAGTTTGAACTCTGCTGGAATAACCTACTGGAACTGAATGTTCTGGTGTGTACGAACCTGTGTTTGAGTGTTAGCATATTGTGAATGTCACAGTTGAAAAACCATCCCTCAGTCATCCTTGTATTGCAGGTAAACATTGTTTCCTACTCTGAGTGCTGCAAGCCTGACAAAAGGAAACAGGACAACAAAATGACTCTTTCAGCCTGAACACAGGTATTCAATCACAATCAAAAGGAATCAGTACTGCAGAATATCAGAGATAACAAGGTGTAGAGCTGGAAGAACACAGCAGGCCAGGCAGCATCAGAGGAGCAGGAAAGCTGATGTTTCGGATCTGGACCCTTCTTCAGAAAGACACTTCCATTTCTGAAGAAGGGTCCAGACCCGAAACGTCAGCTTTCCTGTTCCTCTGATGCTGCCTAGCCTGCTGTGTTCTTCCACCTCCACACCTTGTTATCTCAGACTCCAGCATCGGCAGTTCCTACTATCTCTACAGGATATCAACCTATCTGCATAACTAAGGATCATGAAAATCACTGTTTAACTTCCAATAGAAACATTACTGGCATCCTTCACTGCAACAGCTGTAACATTCACTCTTCGCAGACAATTCCTAGACTGATCCACAGATCATTTTAAAATTTTTAAAAATCTTTTTGGACTCACCCATTATTTGTCTGTGTGTGTATTTGTCGTGTTAGTATTTTGGGTTGTCTGTAATAATTAATAAACTCACTTTTTGTTAATTCAAGAAAGCCTGGTTAACTTGTCTCCTTATATTCATTTGGTCTGGGAGAAAGATATCCACAAGGGGAGGGGTCCTTTCTCAATTTTTAAAAAATTCATTCACGGGAGGAGGGCGTCATTGACCAGGCAGCATTTATTGCCCATCCCTAATTACCCAGAGGGCAGTTGAGAGTCAACCACGTTGCTGTGGGTCTGGAGTCACATGTAGGCCAGACCAGGTAAGGATAGCAGTTTTATTCCCTAAAGGTCATTAGTGAACCAGATGGGTTAATCTTGTTGCAACCAACTGAGTGGTGCAAATAAAGAAGGGGAATCAGTTCATCCTTCCTCATTCAGGAACTTAACTATTTCAATTATCCCATCTGGAGCCATAACAACTTGGGAACCTCATCAGGATCTGGTTGTAACTGAAGCAATAAACCTGGAATTATTTAACTAATGATACAGCAGTTAAAATGGAACAATGAGGAGATTCTTGTTTATGTTCCATAAAGCAACACAGGACAGAGGAAGAGAATCACCTTTGCCCTGAAATAAAACAAAGAATTGCCGATGAGAAGATCTGAAGCAAAAACAGAAATTGCTGGAGAAAGTCTGCAGGTCTGGCAGCATCTGTGGACAGAATCCAGAGTTGCTTTTATTGGTCAATGCATTGAGTATAGGAATGGGAGGTCATGTTGGTTAGGCCACTTGGACATTGGTTAGGCCACTTTTGGAGTACTGCGTACAATTCTCGTCTCCCTGCTATAGAAAGAAAGAATGTTGTGAAACTTGAAAAGGTTCAGAAAAGATTTACAAGGATGTTGCTAGGTTTGGAGGTTTTGAGCTGTAGGAAGCCGCTAAAGAGCCTGGGACTATTTTCCCTGGAGCATCAAAGGCTGATGGGGTGACCTTATAGAGGTTGTACAGTTACAAGGCGCATGGATAGAGTGAATAGCCATGGTCTTTTCCCCAGGGTAGGAGAGTCCAAAACTAGAGGGCATAGGTTTCAGGTAAGAGGGGAAAGATTTAAAAGGAACCCAAGAGACAACTTTTCCACCCAGAGGGTGTGGTGTGTATAGAATGAACTGCTGGAGGAAGTGGTAGAGGTTGGTACAATTACAATGTTAAAAATCATTTGAATGGGTATAATGAATAGGAAGGGCTTAGAGAAATATGGACCAAATGCAGGGAAATGGGACTGGATCAACTTAGGATATGTAGTCTGCATAGATGAGTCAGACCAAATGGTCTGTTTCTGTGTTGTACGTCTCTATGATTACACGTAGCAGTGAACACATGACGGCAATCCTGTATGGTTTGAAAACCTATGTCTCCCCAAATTGTATAGGTGGCAACTTCAAAGTGGAGAGACCTGAATGAAGAAAATTAAATGTTGACATTCAAAGCTGGGTTGCATGAGTACCTGTGAAACTTTCAGAGTGCCATTTAATATTTCAGAAATTGCCTCTCTACACCCTTTGTAACAGAGCTTTCCAGCTGTTTTGATGTGAAAAAAAGAAACTACAGTGGGTGGTTCAGCCCCAGGCCTAATTAGTTCCTGGCGAGGGAAGCTAGACAATAAACACCTCCCCTCCAGCTCTGCATTCCTTCAAATAAACAGCAGCGTCTAAAATAACAGCTCAGTCAGCAAGTGCAAGGGCTATGTGCTGTGAATGGATGTGAAGTGATTGCGTAGTAGGAGGGGGAGGTAGATGTTCCTCACCACCTTTATGCTGGTGACTTTATCCAGCTACCTGCAGGAGTACATAGGGCTAACTTCCCTGGGGTCTCTACTGCAATTTGTACAGGGGACAGAGTAAGCAAAGCAAAGGTCAGTCTATTTTTAAACCGACTGTGTACACTCACACTCTGCTGAAGTCCAATCAACTCAAGAGGGAGGGAGGGGGGAGGCAATTAACATAACATAAAACTGCAGCCAAAACTTTATGACAGATTATACAACCAGTTCCAGCACAATTATTCTCTGCAGCTCATGTAACTCCGTCACAGGGATTGAAGTTTTTCACCTTCACTCCTGGGATACACTTGAGCAGTATGAGGACAGTAATTTGCAGGATACCTTTAAACTTTCACTCTAAACCAGTCCCACTGTATGGGAACTGCAGCAAGGGAGGTACTGTTATAGCCAGCCACATGTGCTCACTTTAATAGAAAAGTTTCTAGGTACAGGTACAGAGAATAGAGATTTGCATTAATGTGACTTCAGGATATCCTAAAAAGTGCTTTATAAAAAAAAACTCCCCCACCGAAGTGCAGTTGGAGGGATACCATCCACTGAGTATTTCAAGCATTTTTGGTTTTTATGCCAGCTTTACCACATCCACAGTATTTTGCTTTCAGATTCCTGAATTTTAAGTATTGGTTGAGGGATAAATATTCACCTGGACTCTGGTGAAAACACTTCTGTTCCACTTTAAAATACTGCCATGAGATTCTTTACATTTAGCTGAAAATGCAAATAGGTCTTGCTTTGATGACTCATCTGAAAGCCAGCACCATCAACGTAGCATGTCCTTGGTACTGCACTGAGATGTCAGTCGTGAGCTGAAATCTCTGAAGTGGAGGTTGAACCCAAAACCTTAACCATTGAATATCCTTCACATGTACACGAATATCTACTGCTATTGAGTAACAAAGGAAGTGAAGTTGTCACAATGATCAATGCTCACTTCAATTTTTATGAATAGACCCACAAAAAGGCTAAAATTCAGAATATATATATCATATGTATGTGTGCTATCCATTTAACTAGTTCACACTAGTCCAAGGGTATTCTTCAGTCCCATAATTGACATCTACTCATCGCTAGTCCTCTACTATACTGGTAGTCTCTCCAGTTCTTGCCAATCCTATTTGTGAATCTTACTGTGACACTACTGCCATGTTTCCCAGGTCTGTTCTGACTAAACCTCAAACGTACTTTACTATAATTTAAATAAATTTAAAAGCCTTGGATATAAAGCTAGTCTCAGTGATAATGACCACTGCAGCTATCATTGATTATTGTAAAAACTCACATGTGTAAGTAATGATCTTTAGGGAAGGAAACTGCCATCCTTCCCCATTCCGTCCTACATGTGACACCAGACTCTCAACACTGTGGTTGATTCTTAATTGTCTTCTGAAATGGCCAAGTCTCATGGAAATAAAAAAAAACATAAATGCAAGCATTTCTTTCTTTCAGCTTGCAGTACTAAGATCCATCTGAAAGCATTGAGAGAGACTACGCAATATAAAGGTGAAAGAATGGGAGCAGTAGCATTGCAAGTCAGCCAAGTCTGCAATAACCAGTGTAGAGATTGAGCCCAATAAATTACAGATGAAACAGATCTACCCTTGAGAAAGTGCTGTATTGTATTATATTCCCAGTGCATCTATTGGTTACTGGTTTAGTGTCAGTTAAACATTACATTGCCTTAAGTTTAAACAAATAATTTCAAATAACTGTTAGCTAACTTGACAGGGCAGCCCAAACATTTTGTATACACAGCCACAGCAATGGAACAAAGAACTGTAATACAAAGAAGTAGGTAATAGTGAAATACAAGAAGATTGGCATGGCATTGGGATGCATGTGTGCTAATGCAAGGAGTGTTACAAACAATTGGAAATTGAAAAAGAATACGAGAAGATAAAGATTATGAAATGAATATTAGCAAGTAACATAAAAGGCAAGTCAAAATCTCAATGTCATACTGGACTCAAAACTAACTCCGTTTTTCTCTCTACACAGATCCTACGGAATTTTTCTTACACTTTCATTTATGAAAAGTGGGTAATCTTGGGGAAGCAGAGAACGTGATAGAAATATTGAATATTAAAGCACTCATCTTGACAGAAACAAAAAAAAACAAAATGAAGCCAATGCCACAGGAAACAATCTCAAGGATAAAAATAGATGGAAAGCAAGAAGATACCAAATAATTGCCATTGCTCAGATTTAGCAACAATCTTGGCAACTTGGTCAGTGTAATGTCAGTGGTGGAAAAAAAAAAACAAAAACTTTTACCTGGAGAATCATGGTTTAATAAAGGGATTGCCAACAGAGAATGGTTAAAGACATATTGTGTCTACCTGACATTCTTGAGTTCTTTGATGATTTAACAGTGAAGGTTGATTCAGGCGGTGCAGTAAAATGTATATTGGACTTTCTAAGAGGATTTGATAAAGTATTTTGTAACACAGAACAATACAGCACAGTACGGGCCCGATCTTTTACCCTAAACCTAAAGGTCTATCTAACCTCCACCCCTACCTTATACTATCATGCATATGTCTATCTAATAGCCGCTTAAATGTCCCTAACGAGGCCGACTCCACTACCCTCTCCAGCAATGCATTCCACGCCCCTACCACTCTCCGAGTAAAGAGCCTACCTCAGACGTCTCCCCTATATCTACTTACACTCACTTTAAAACTATGCCCCCTCGTAATAGCTACCTCTACCTTAAAAAATAGTCTCTGGCTGTCCAATCTATCTACACCTCTGATCATTTTGTACACCTTGTGCATTTTGTACATACTTGCCTGTAAATCAAAATCACATTGATATTGAAAGGGGAGTAACAAGTGGAGTATGCAGTTGGATACGGGTTAGACAGAAAAGAGTGGTTAATGGGGCTTTTTTTCTTGACTGGAGAGGAGGATTCAGTGAGGTTCCCCAAGGTTTGTATTTGGATCATGGTACATAGTGGCTTAGATTTGGAGATGGAAAGTGGGTGGCAGTGAGAATGCAAGAACAGAGACACCTGAGGGAAGCACGCTCAGTCTTTGAAAGTGGCAGGTTGTTAAACTAGTTAAGAAAGCATGTGGGATAGTTGGCTTTGTAAATAGAGGCACTGAAAACCAAAACAAGGAAGTCATTACAGTATCTTTACAAACTACATAGGCCTCCAGTTGGAATACAGTGTTCAATTCTGGGCGCCAAACTTTGGCAAGGGCCTTGGAGAGAATAGAAAGGAGATTTACCAGAAATATACCAGGGATATGGGAGTTGTTATTTGATGAAACTGACTTTAGTGGCTATTGCCTTTGTCGTTCAAAGGTTATTGTTTCATTGCAATGGTGATGGGCGAGCACGCTGACTTTTCACCCCTGTTTTCCTCTAAGCACCACCCAGTTCTTTCCAGCCCAATGTGGAATACTTAGTTGAAGCATTAATGAATTTGGTAGCCATGATGTGGAGGTGCTGGTGTTGGACTGGGGTAGACAAGGTCACAAATCACATGAAACCAAGTTATAGTCCGACAGGTTTATTTAAAAATACAAGCTTTCTGAGTTCGAAGGAGTAAGATTCTGAAAGCTAGTGTTTTCAAACAAAATTGTTGGACTATAATCTGGTGTCGTGCGATTTCTGACTTCAATGAATTTGAATTCTCCTGTCTGTGGAGTTCTTAAAGCTTCAACAACATGTGTCTCTTTGTAACAATGTTCAAGTGCTTTATTATCAGGTAATATGTATTAATTGTGAGAATCCTTACAATACAAAACATTATGTTCAAAGCTTTAATGCTCAAAGGACTTAATTAGATCTGGGACAATTCCAATCAGCCCTTCGAGCTGCTCCCCTAATCAATTAAGTCACAGCTGACCTACCCCTCAGCTCCACGTCCCTTGAAACCCTTATCTAACAAAAATTACGTATTGAGTACACATTAAATAACATTTAAATCCCAGACTCATTAATTGGCATAAAAATAGTTGGTTGCATAGATCAAGGTACAACTGGGTGTTCAGTAACTAAATCACAACCAAGGGAAAGCAACAACTTGCAAATAATGAGCTGGGCAGTGTACCTTGAATAATTAGTGATCATAAGTAAAGAAGAAATCTCAAATGTGCAACTCTGTACACCCTGACACACTTAATTATTGATTTTAAGGTGTAGTCTTATGTTGTAGAGCAGCCAATTGCCCACAGCAAGGTCTCATTTATCAGAGACTGAGAAGCAATCCCTTTTGACCTCAGGAAGTAATGCTGGCTAAAGCACTAGAAAATGTTTCTGTTCTTTAAACATTATAGTGGGATCTTTAACATCCATCTGAGTCATTAGATAGGGCTCTGTTTAGCATTTCATCTGAAAGATGGCACTTCCAACAGTGCAGCATTCTCCCAGTCCTCCACAGCAGCATCAGTCTGGATTACAGATTCACATTCTGCAGATGGGCTTAAATTCTTAATTCAAGAGGTGACAGTGATGTGAACTGGGCTGAATAGCTACTCTCAAATCAGAATATCACAGCAACATCATAAAACTTTTCCATGTTGCATTGTAGGAAATGAAATACTTCAAGGTGCTGTAAAACCCATCTCCTGATTCCCTAAGGCCTGTCCACCATCTACAAGGCACAAGTCAGAAGTGTGATGAGAGACTATCCACTTACCTGGATGAGTACAGCTCCAACAACACATAAGGAACTTAAGTTGGAGAGAGTTCAGAAGAGATTTACCAGGATGTTTCCCGGTAGGTTTGAGTTATAAAGAGAGGTTGGATAGGCTGGGACATTTTTCACTGAGCATTGGAGGTGTGTACTATCTACAAGAAAGTCATTAAAGATCCTTAGGCAGCACCTTCCAAACCCAGGACCACTTGCAGCTAGAAGGATAAGGGTAGCAGATACATTGGAACACCACCACCTGCAAGTTCCCCTCCAAACCACTCACTATCCTGACCTGGAAATATATTGCCACTCCTTTAGTGTTGCTGCATCAAAGCTCTTGAATCCCCTCCCTAACAACATTGTCGGTGTCCTTACACTGAAGGTTGAGGTTGGTTAGCCCAGTTCCATGCAGAGAAAGCAAGCTAATGTTTCAAATCTAGATAACTTTTCATCAGAGCTGATGTAGTGTGGAGGAGGCAGCATTTATGCTATGGTGGAGTAGGGTGTTGGAGTGCTGCAGGAGAAAGGATGTTGATAGCTCAGATTAAGTGATCGGAATGTGAGAATGGCAGAACAGTAGGGTGTCTAACTGCCAAACTAGAAAGTGCAGACAGTCCCACTGGAGTGGTTGGGCGGGGGGGAAAGAGAGAACATGGTGACAGAAAATATAACAAGCAAAGCTAAAAGAAATGGAAGGAATGGGTTCACAATCTGAAGGTGATGAACTGGATATAGAGTTGGCTGGTTGACTGACTGGATGGCAGGTTTACGACATAGAATGAGGCCATTCCCACACTGTCTGAAGTTACCACAAAAGTCCACGGTTCAAGAAGGCAGCTCACCACCACCACCACCTCATCAAGGGCAACAAATGCTGGCCTAGCCAGCAACGGTCTCATCCCTCTGAGTAAGGTAAAAAAAGTGAAGCATCCAGTGCAATAAGCAGAAAATCCTGAGTACCATGGAACTACATAAATGTTACTGCAACAAAGCAGGACATTTGGTGTATTAAATTTGTCGGTTCTTTATTGGGTGATCCGGAACTGAATCCATGTTCCCCTTGCTGCCTTCTTCCTCTTTTTCTAAATTTCCCTTAAAAGATGCAATGGACTCTGCCTCAAAAAAAAAATCACAATAGCAAAGCATTCCACACCCACCAATCTTCCATTGTCAATAAATTTCTCCTTATTTCTGTCCTCACTTTGTGATTCTTTTAAATTGATGATTCTTTGTCATTGACTCCTAAACCAAAGCTAACAGTCTTTGGTCAAGTCATCAAAACTCTGCATCATATTAAAGTTCTCTACTGAATAATGTCTGCAGCCTAATCACTGGCAGCGAGTTCTGGAGCTGTGTGCAGGCAGCAAGTCCCAGGTAAAGACCGCCACAGGCGAGGCAGTCCTAGAATTTACCTTGGAGCAACTGAGTGCTGGTACGGAGCGGACTGGAGGCTTGGAGCAGAGCAGTGACAGTTGTTGGACGGGATCTGGTGATCTAACTCTTATACCTATCATGTTATTCCAATCATTTGGTTTGTCTCCAGAACCACCTTATTTTTAATATTTTGTAATTATCTCTCTGCCTCATTTAATCGGATTATAGGTCATCCCTTCGCTGGTAATTCGGCTGTTGACACTTTACTCACACCATCGAACACTCTTGGTCACCTGCAGAGACTTGTTATTTGACATTCCACTCACATCATTTGTATGGTCTTTTGATTTCTCTGCCCTTGATCTCTCGGTCTATAAATTCTGTGTCTGTGTGTTGCTCTCACTTCACCTGACCAAGGGGTTACGCTCCAAAAGCTTGTGATTTCAAATAAACCTATTGGAATATAACCTGGGGTGTTGTGTGACTTCTGACTTTATAAAGTAATGTGAGCACTTTTTATTTCTCATATGTATCCAAGATTTGTACTTAGGTACTTTTGCCATAGGAGGCAGACATTGTAAAAGCTTTTTGCTGTACTTCTACAATGGAGTAGATGTGACAATAAAAGATATTCTACTCTGATAAAGGACATTTTATTTCCCCATTAATCTACAGTCCCAATATTTCAAGCCCTATCTCGCTTTGTGTAACAGACTGTGTCTTGGACATGGAGTCCAAAATGGATGCTGGGAGTTTGATTTTCATTTATTTTTGAAAGGCAGCTTCTGTCAAATGTGATATCCAAAGTTAACAGATCCCAGAGCCAAATTTTCTTTGGTCATCAAGCAGAACAAAGATGGCCACCATGTTGGAGGCTGATGGTAAATAAATTGAGGTGATAGGAAGTTCTCCTTCTAGCAGATCAAGTGTGTTTCCTATAGTACAGTTCAACAGTTTAACATCTTACAACACACCATGGTAGTTTTCCATTCCGTATTGTTGCCATAAGATGCATTTCTCTTAGGACACAAAAATTACACAGGTTTTCAGTACAGAAAACAAATGATTCAGTCCAATTGATTTTTATCCCCATGGTCTATTCTCCACACCAGTCTTCCATCATCCCTTGTTGTCCCACCCCCATCAGCACACCTTTCTTCCTCATGTGTTTAGCTAACTTCCCCCTTAATTTTATTCAATTTAACAACTCCTTCAGTTATATTCTCATTATCCAGAGAATCAATAAGTTTCTCCTGGATTCCCTATTGCATTCATTAGTCACTATATCATATTTAAGACTTCCTAACTCCCCAACAGGCAACACTGGGTCTCAAAATATGTTTGCCTTGTCTTTTTGCTTCGTCATACTGTTTCATTACCAGGCCATGTCAGTTCCTTTGGAGGTGGGCATCATGAGAACAAAATGCTCCCAGCTTGTTTGATTGATCAGTTCTCAACTCTGCACACTGATAAGACAGCTGGTTCATTTGGGAAGTGCAGCCAGAGCCAGGTCCATGTCATCACAGGTGACTCAACTGTACAGGGACATACCAGGAAGACTGGAAGAGCAGCAATGGTAGTCAGAGATTTGATAGTTAAAGGAATAGACAAGAACTCATGTGGCCACAGACATGAATCCTGGCTGGTGTATTCCATTGGTCCTAGGGTCAATATGTCACTAAGTAGCTGCAGAGCATCCTGAGTGGGAGGCTGAATAGCCAGCAGTACACATTGGTACAAACAATAGAGGTAGAAAAAAGGGATGCATTCTTGCAAAGAGCATTTTAGGAGCTAAGTAGGAAGTTAATAAGCAGGACTTCAAAAGCATTAATCTGCAGATTATTCCCATTACCACATCCGACATAGAGTTTCACTATAGGAGGATAAAGCAGATGAAAGCATGGATGGAGAGATGGTGCAAAAGGGAAGGTTTCAGCTTCTTAGGACATTGGAAGTTAATGGAGAGGAGATAGGACGTGTACAGGCTGCATAGATACATCTGAAAAGCATGAGGATTGAGTGCCCTGTGTGACATTTTGCTGGATATATTGTGGAGAGTTTAAATTAACTCAGCAGGCGATACAGCCAGGAGCCAAGAGGAATACTGAGGTACACAAAAGATAGATTGCAGTAAAGTAAGCTATTAGACAGGGTCAGAGAATGGAAGAGTTACAAATGCATGTATGTGAATAGATGGAATGTGAATAAGATTCTGAATAAGTTTCAGGCATAGATTACAACGTAGAAATATGATATTGTGTCTCAAAGCAAGTCCTGAAAGGGTAGAACTCAAGAGTATTAAATATTCCTGGATGCAGAGTGTTCAAGAAAGTAGGAGAAAGATGAAAAGGGGGAAAGAGGTGGACAGTGTCGGCTAGGGACAGCTGGTAAAGGGTGGGGTAGAGAAGGTAGAGCTTTCATGGTAACCTCAACCAGTAAGGGAACTGAACCCACGCTATTGGTGTGACAGTGATGGCAGCTGAGCTAATTAACCCAGCTTAAGGACAGCATTGTAGTGATGGAGAAGGAGTGGAACCCAGATGGTTCAAGGACAGAACCTATTTGGCTGGACCAAAAGGAACAAAAAGGCAATGGATGAGGGTAGTGCTATGGATGTTGTATATTTGGACTTTCAGAAAGAATTTGATATAGTGCCACATGGCAGGTTCGTTTGCAAGTTAGAAATGTTTGGGATTGATGGGTCCTTGGCAGCATGGATTAGAAGTTGGCTAAGACAGGAAACAGGGTAGGTATAGATGAGCTTTTCTCAGATTGGAGACAAGTTGAATGCGGTGTTCCTCAAGGTTTGGTGTTGGGACCCTTGCTTTTTCTGGTTTATATAAAAGACTTGGAGATGGGTGTCGAGGGAAAAAAAATCTCTAAATTTGCAGATGATACAAAGCTAGGGAGAAAAGAGAATTGTGAGGATGATGCTGAGTGACTTCACAGGAACACTGATATGGGCAAATGGGCAGACACCTGGTAGATGAATTTCAATGCCGGGAAATGGGAGGTTATCCATTTTAGTAGAAGAGACATGGAAAGACAATACAGTCTCAATGGTATGACTCTGGGGAGTGTACAGGAGCACAGGCACCTTGGGGTTCACGTGCATGGTTCTCTGAAGGTGACCAGGCAAGGTGAAACCATTGTTAAGAAGGCTTATAGGATCCTTGGGTTTATAAATAGAGGCATAGAGTATAAAAGCAAGGAAATGATGCTACACTTCTACAAATCATTTGGATTTTTGCATTTAGTTCTAGACACTTTAAAAGAAGAATGTTAAAGCCCTGGAGAGAGTTCAAAGGAGATTTCAAAGGAGACTTCCTAGAATGATACAAGGAATGAGGGATTTCAGATGCAAGGAAAGATTAGAGAATTTGGACTTGTTGTCCTTGAAGCAGAGACGATTAGAGGTGACCTTATTGGGGTGTTCAAAATTATGAATGATTTTAGCAGGGTAAAAAAAAATTCTGTTTCCACTGGTTGGTATGTCAATAACTAGAGGTCAATTTCAAGATTGTCAGTAAGACAGTTAGGAGGGAGATGATGAGAAATTTTTTTTACTCAAGAGTTATGATTTGGAATGTGCTGTCGTGGAGAGTGGTGCAGATGGATTCCATAAGAAGTTTCAAAAGAGAGCTGGCCATGTATTTGTGATGAATTTTGAGGGCTTGAGACAAGGCTGGAGAATGGGACTAGCTGGGTAGCTCTTTCAGGAGCCTGTACTAAAACGACTGGCTGAAAGGCCTCCTGTTGTACTGTAAAGATCTATGATTCTAAAAAGGTGCAATTACATTGTTCTGTGTGGTCCATTGGTCACCAACAAGTGGGGGAGGGGTGGGGGGAGGAAATAGAGGATCAAGTTTTCAAGCAAATTGCAGAGAGCTGCAAAAAAGAGCAGTTTTAATGTGTATCAGAGATAAAAGGTACTGCAGATGCTGGAGAATCTGAGATAACAAGCATGGGGCTGGATGAACACAGCAGGTCAAGCAGCATCATA
>JAHRHZ010000012.1:2706720-2726523 GCA_024137785.1 Ginglymostoma cirratum
TGCTTGACCTGCTGTGTTCATCCAGCCCCATGCTTGTTTTAATGTGTACTTTCAATTACCCAAATATGGACTGGTGTGATGGTATTGTAAAAGGGCAAAGAGGGACAACGGTTCCTCGATTTGTTCCAGAGAATTCTGTACAGTAGTGCAGGTCTGTCCAACAAGAAAGGAGACACTATTTTAGTTAACAAGTGGCAAATAACAATTGTGTTACACAAGCGCAGAGCAATGACTGTCTCCAACAAAGAGAACCTAAGTAACCCCCTTTGACATTCAGTGGTGTTAACCTTGCTGAATTTCCTCATTATTAACATCCTGGGGATTACCATCGACCAGAAGTTGAACTGGACTAGCCACATAAACACAGTGGCTACAGGAGCTGGTCAGAAGTGAGGAATACTGCTGCCAGTAACCCACCTCCTCAATCCCCAAAGCCTGAGGACCATCTATAAGGCAGAAGTCAGGAGTACTCCCCACTTGCCTGGATAGGTTCAGCTTCAACATTCAAGAAGCTTGACACCATCCAGGACAAAATAGCCCAAAGACTGGCACCATATCCACAACCACTTACTTCACACTCAATCCACAAGTTGCACTGCAGAAATTCACCAAGGCTTCTTTGGCAAAACTTCCCAAACTCATGACCACTACTATCTAGAGGGACAAAGGCAGCAGATACATGAGAACACCACCACCTGCAAGTTCCCCTTCAAGCTACACAACACCAGGATTTGGAAACATATTGCTGTTCTTTCAATATTGCTGGGTCAAATTCCTGGAACTTTGTCCATAACAGCACTAACAAGTAGGGCTGGGCAATAACTGCTAGCCTAGCCAGCAGAACCCATACCCCATGAATTCAAAAAGAGACCTTGTTGGAATGAGGTGTGCCAAGTAGATTTGACTGTGCAAATAGGGAGAACAAAATCAATCCAAAGTAAAGATAAACCAAGTGGGAAAAAGCTAACCTCAACGGGACAGATCTGAGCCAAATATATTGGGGCTAAAGATTAGCAAGAGAAGCAGTAGCTAAACAGTGGGCTATGTTCAAAGAGGAGATAGTTCGGGCACTGTTAAGGTACATTTCCTCGCAAAAGAAATGTACAGCAAACAGATCCAGAACTCCCTACATAACAAAGGGATAGAAATTAAGTTAAGGAAGAAAAAGTGTGCTTAGGACAGATGTCAGGTAGCAAATACAACTGAAGTACAAGCTAAATATAGAAGGTTCAGATAATTGGTGAAGAGGGAAATAAAAGCAGTATAGAAGAAGAGTACAACTGCTAACACAACAGGGAATCTCAAAGTCATCTGTCGACATATAAACAGTAAAAGGGCAGTAGAATGATGTGTAGGGCAGATTAGAGACCAGAAAGATGATTTACATGTGGCAGCAGGCATGGCTGAGGTATTAAACTAATATTTTGCATTTTGTATTATTAAGAATGAAGGTGCTAACCAAGCCATGGAGGTACAGGAGGTAATTTAGACACTGGAAGGGTTTAAAATTGATAGGAGTTGGACAGGTTACGATCATAGTTGAATGGCACCATAACCAGAAAATGGATGCAAGGGAAGCGAGTAGAAAATGTGGAGGTCCTGGCCATAAAATTTCAATCTTCTTTAGACTAGACCAAGGGAATTGGAGAAACACAGGCAAGAAGACACAGATTTAAAGTAATAGTAAAACAGGCAAAAGCGATATTAGAAAAAAAAAAGCACTCCATGCATTAAGTGGTGAGGCTCTGGAATGCAGTATCTGAGAGTAGAGTTGAGGCAGATTCAATCTTTCAAGAGGGAACTAGAATCTGAAAAGAAGGAAGGTGCAGGGTTTTAGGAGAAGTGGGAAGATGGTACGAAGTGTCAATTGGATAGCTGATGCAGAAATGATGGGTCAGATGGCTTTCTTCTGCATTGTAATAATCCTGTGATCTCTTCGGTGTAGGTCAGGCTGAATTAAACAACAGATCTTTTCCTGTCCACCAGCCATCTTACTGGTGTTCCACAAATCTTCTGAGCAGTGAGGCAAAGTGCTAACTAGTGTTGTTCCTTGGGACATTGCTTCTTCACAGAAGCAAGATCAAGATTTATCAGCTTGGTAAATTTAAAGAGGGTATCTCAAGAGTTGGTCATGTTGGATTTTACATTGATGGAAACTGAGACTTGGAATGTGAACCAAGAATAAAAAGTCACTTCATGTCAGAAAGCAGCTTAACATGACCAAAAATATAACAATGCACATGAGTTCATTTCCACAGGAAACCTTAGATCAACCATTCTTAGATTCTATTTTAAAAAGGATATCTAAAAAAAATGAGGAAGTGAAAGAAAGATTTACAAGGATGATACCAAAGCTAAGCTATTATAACTATTGGGAAGAGGTTAGAGGCTGCAACTCTTTACTGTAGAGAAGGCTGAAATCCAATAAAAGTCTTTAAAATTGAATGAGTTTGATAGGGCAGGCACAGTAAAGATATTTCTGAATGTAGGGGTGTCCAAAACTAGGACAATAAGACCGTCATTAACAAGTTCACAATACGGGATTTGGAAGAAGCCTCTTTACCCAGAGAGTCATGAGAAAATTGAACTTGATGTCACAGGGTTTGGCCAAGACAAAAGAACATTGATGCATTTAAGGGGAAAGCTGTATAAACTTGATTGAGAAAGACAAAGATTATGCTGAAGAGATTAGATAAAATCAGATTGATAAAGGATTGAGTGGAATATATATACCAGCAGACACCTATTGGGCTGAACGATCTGGTTCTGTTCTGTAAGATTCAATGCCGTAAAATTCATTGCCACTTTATGTCAATTCTGACAGGAAATACAAGCAAGGATAACAGATTTGGTCAATACTGATGAAGCCACATTATACTGGAGACGTCAATTATTTCTATCTCCACAGATTCTGCCAGACCTGTTGAGTTTATTTCTGTTTTTATAATAGATTTAATTGCTAATCTGTAATGAGTCTGTCAGATTCTAATTAGGTGTCACAATAAGCTAAAATTAAGAACGAGTTGATGAGAGTAAAAGTTAATTGAATTCTTCTGGTCGACATTTACTCAAATTAAAACAGACTGAACTCTAATCAAAATATAAAATTGTAATGTCTCTAGAACTGCAGAAAGTATGAGAGCTCAGTTATAAACCTTAATGTTTGAAGGAGAACTGAAGAGGCACACTGAGGATGAAAATACAAAGAATAAAAATTGAAAAACAATTAAATTCTAATTAGGATAAGGTGTAGTTTAATGCAACTCAGATAGTACACCAGGTGACATGGACATATACTATTCAACCATTATCCTGTTCTAAAATATAATAATCTTACTTTTCTAGAGTCAATAGTTGGCACATCTGCCTTTTGGAGAGGCAATTTCCTAGCAATAGCTAAAGACAAAGGAAGAGAGAGAAGGTGAGGCATTAGCAGCATTGCAAAGCCCATTCATCATCAGCATCTGCTATAGGGACAGCATCTGTCAGCAACATTGTTCTACAAAGATCTACTCCCATTAGTGCCTTTGATACAGACAGACCATTTCTTAGTTACAACCTGTTGCATAGGAGAGCTGTTGGAAGGTTTTTCTCTCTGCACTTTTCAGAGAGAAACACTAATGAATGATAAGGGAAGATATATTCTGGAAAATTCCTCTAGGCAACTGGAACTGCACCCGGCATTATCTGTAAAGGCATCCATTATATGGGCAGTGCTTGAGAAACACTTATTCTTAATACTATCAACTATTTGCAAAGGTCAGCTCTCAGCAACATCCATTCATTGGAAAGGCCATGGCCTTGATAATTACTCCCTCCACACATAATGGGTGGGAGATAGATGAAAACAAAGAATGAGTCCCCAAGTCAATGCTGATGTGCCACGTAGGACGCCTCATTTCCCAGGAGATCCATAAACCTGGTAGTGAAAAGGAAGCAGGAGCTGCTATCTGAAGCAGCTTTTACAGCACTCCCTGTGGGTCAAATAGAACAAGAACACTCTCTACCTTGATCTCACAATGAAGCCTTCAGTCCTCCCTCTGTAGGTGGCCTTTTTCCTCACCTTGCCCTTCTTCTCAAAGAATAATTTCTCACTTCCTTCTACGATAACCTCTCTTACTCTCAAGAAGGTCCAATCTCTTGTTCCCTCCCACAAAAGTATCTCCCCAACCTCCCCCCAATTCTCACTGCTTTGCACCCACAATTGCCTCTCTTCTTCTGACTGCCAAGCCTTGATCTCTGGCACTCTTTACTTCCCTCCCAGTTGATGAAGATTGCTCCTAGGGGACACCAAGGGAAACCTATCAATTTGTCTGGTTTCCAGGCAGGAGACTGAGGTTAAAACCAACAGGGCCTCCTCGTTCTGGCTTTGTAGATTCTTTATTCACTCCCAAATGCCCCTGGAAACTCACTGACTGTTCATCAATATCAGGGGCCAAATCTCTGTGACATTAGCCTCAGTTGGAGCTGTGTCCAGCTAAGCTCGTTCAGGCTGCCTTTTCTTCCAGCTCCAGGTGAATTTGCAACCATTTAACTTTGTTCTGGAACAACTTCTCAAATTTTCAGGAAAAGAACTGGGATTTCTAAGTATATTAAAAACCAGGGCAGTGCTTGTTCATTAAATGGCAGCTCATAACCTTCCCAACGAATTGGTTGGTTGCCATTGAGATTCAGTGTTGCAATCATTCAGCTTCATCTTCACTATTGAAAACACCTTCACTCTCTCAGACGGAGAGGCCTACAACATACTGAGAATCCAATCACCACAGATCACACAGCAGGACAACAAATTGGATTTCCCAGCAATAAGGAGACTAATAGATGAGAATGGGGGAACAGAAGGTGCAAGAGAGAAGCAAAGGTGAGGGGAGTGGGAGAAGGAAGGTGATAGAAATGGGGGGTGGAGAATCAACAGAAAATGGACAAGGGGGAAAAGGAGTGAGGAAGGGGGGAGAAGAGGGTAAAGGAGAGAGGAGAGGAGAGGGGAGTTGGAACTGTGAAGGGGAGAAGAGAGGAGTAAAGCAGAGGGGAAAGAGGAATGGGAAGAGAAGAGATAATCACTGATCCTTGACTTGAATAGAAACATAGAAAATAGGAGCAGGAGTAAGCCATTTAGCCCTTCGAGCCTGCCCTGCCATTCACTTTGATCATGGCTGATCATTCAACTCAATAGTCTGCTCTCGCTTTCCCCCATATCCTTCGATCCCTGAAGCCCCAAATGCTACATCCTTTTCCTTCTTGAAATCATACAATGTTTTGGCCTACACTGCTTTCTGTAGTCATGAATTTCACAGGCTCATCACCCTCTGGGAGAAGAAAAAGTTTCCTCATCTCAGTGCTTAACGATTTATCCCACATCCTCAGATTGTGACCTCTGCTTCTGGACGAATCTGCCATCAGGGACATCCTTCAAGTTAAACCGAAAGGTCTATTTCTGTGCTGTGTGACTCTATGACTCTATAATCCTGTCTAATACTGTTAGAATTTTATACATCTCAGATCTCACCCCCACCTTATTCTCCCGCACTCTAGTAAATACAACCTTAAATGAATCAACTTGCAGATATTTCTACATACGGTATTCAATCATTTTGATCTGTAAACTCACCCTCCTCTAATCAGTTGACATCCAATTGATATTAATGGTTTTCGTCACTCCAAGTCTAAAGAATTTCCATTTTTGTTAAATTCCACATTCTGAAACAGCTTCATAGGCAATGAAGTGCGGTCACTGTTCTAACGGTTTCTTTACCCATTCACAAATATAGCTTTATTGATTAAAAACTGAAAGAACTGCAGATGCCGTAAATCTGGAACAAAAACAGAAGTTGCTGAAAGGTCAGCAGGTCTGGCAGAATCTGTGAAGAAAAAAACCCGAGTTAACGTTTCTGGTCCGGTGACCCTTCCTCAGAACTGATGGTAGATGCGAAAATGTCAGTTTGTATGCAGAAAATGGGGAGAGGGATGCGGTAAGGAGTAAATGGGAGGATAGAGCTCGAAGAGAGAGAAGAGCAGTTGGATAGACAAAGGAGTTGATAACGATCTGGTTGGGAGGGTGAATAGTTGTTAATGGGGAACTGTTAATGACTAACAACAGGTAGTGTGTAATGGCAGGCTATGTGAGAACAAGGCCTGGTGTGTGGGGTACGGGGCTAGGAAATGGTAGAGTTTAGCCCCTAAAATTATTGAACTCGATACTGAGTCCGGAGGGCTGCAGGGGTCCTCAAGCAGTAAATGAGGTGTTGTTCTTCCAGCTCATGCTGAGCTTCGCTGGAACACCTGCAGCAAGCCTGAGACAGAGATGTTGCCAGGGAACAGGGTGGAGTGTTAAAATGGCAGGCAACAGGTAGATCAGGGTCTTTTTTTGCGAGAAAACGTAGATGTTCTGTGAAGTAGTCATCCAGTCTACGCTTCGTTTCCCCAATGTACAGGAGACTACATTGTGAGCAGCAAATGCAGCAGACTAGATTGTGGGAAGTGTTGTTTCACCTAGAATGTATGTTTGGGCCCTTGGATAGTGGGGAGGAAGGAAGTAAATGGGCAGGTATTGCATCTTCGCCGGTTGCAGGGGAAGGTGCCATGAGCCTGTGGGGGAGGTGTTGGGGATGAGGGAAGAGTGGACCATTTAGGAGGATTCCTTGTCGACTAGATTCTGGGATATGACGCATGTGTTCAGAGGAGGACAACCTCACAAGGGAGCTTACAAAACATCCACCTTCTTCCTCAACTGAGGATTCCCCAGCTCCGTTGTTGACAGGGATCTCAATTGGGTTCGACCCATCTCCTGCACTTCCGCCCTCACCCCCTTCTCTTCCCTCCCGCAACGGCGATAGGGTTCCCCTTGTCCTTACCTACCATCCCACCAGCATCTACATCCAGAAGATCATCAGATGCTACTTCCTCCACCTCCAGTGAGATGCCAAGACATATTCCCCTCCCCTTCCTTGTCCGCCTTCCACAGGGACTGTTCCCTCTGGGACACCCTGGTTCACTCTTCCTTCACCCTCAATGTCTCCCCCACAGCACCTTCCCCTGCAACTGGCAAAGGTGCAACACCCGCCCATTTACTTCCTCCCTCCCCACTATCCAAGGGCCCCAAACATACCTTCCGGGTGAAGCAACACTTCACCTGCACTTCCCAGAATCTAGTCTACTGCATTTGCTGCACATAACGTGGTCTCCTCTACAGTGGAGAAAACGAAGCATAGACTAGACGACCGTTTCGCAGAACATACACGTTCTGCTCGCAAAAAAGACCCTGAGCTACCTGTTGCCTGCCACTTTAACACACCACCCTGTTCCTGCTCAGCGCAAACTGGAAGAACAACAACAGCAAAAACAAAGTTGCTGGAAAAGCTCAGCAGGTCTGGCAGCATCTGTGAAGGAAAGAACAGAGTTAACATTTCAGGTCCGGTGACCCTTCCTCAGAATAGAGGAAGGACAACACCTCATTTTCCACTTGGGGACCCCCTGCAGCCCTCCGGACTCAATATCGAGTTCAATAATTGTACGGCCTAAACTCTCCCATTTCCTAGCCCCGTACCTGACACACCAGGCCTTGTTGTCACATAGCTTGTCATTACACACCACCTATTGTTAGTCACTAACTGTCCCCATTAACAACTATTCATCCTCCTAGCCAGATCGCTATCAACTCTTGTCTATCAAACTGCTCTTCTCTCTCTCTCTGGGCTCTATCCTTTATCCTATTATTTATTCCCTACCCTATCCTCCTCCCTATTTTCTGCACATAAACCAACATTTTCACAGGTGCCATCAGTTCTGAGGAAGGGTCACCGGACCTGAAACGTTAACTCGGATTTTTTTCTTCACAGATTCTGCCAGATCTGCTGACCTTTCAGCAACTTCTGTTTTTGTTACTAGCTTTATTGACCTTCCCTAATTGCCCTAGAGGAGGCGGTGGTGAGCTGCCTTCTTGAACCACTGCAGTCCATGTGGTGTAGGTGCAACGACAGTGCTGTTCAGGAGGGAGTTTCAGGTTTTTAACCAAGCAACATTGATAATGTTGTTGCAATTATAATCTGATTCAGAACCAAGGGAATCTCAGGTTGAAACATCTGGAATACGTGCTTGGCAGAGGAGCCAATGGTGCAAAGCTACCATCTGTGGGATTATGACTGAATGCCACCCCTTAAACATAACAGAGAAAACATGGAAACCAATTTGCGCAAAGCAAGATTCCACAAATAGCAAAGAGAGCACGACCAGTTATTGTTGGATAGGTGAGTTTACATGGACTAATTAGCTTCCTTCATCACCATCTATGATGTACAAAAGAATTTGTTTTAAATGTCTCACTGCATGCTCACAGTTTGTGTTTGAGATTTGGCCTTTACTTTCATTCTAATCAGCATTTTTAGACATTTGGATCATGTCTCCTTTTGGCCTTCCTTTCTCTAATGAAAACCAGAACATGAGGTCAGGGTGTCCTGCAGCCCGAGAGAAGTCATCTGGTTTCCATAGGGAGGAAGAACCTGCTTCTAACTATCAAGCAGAATCCACACAAACCTCATATCAGCTGATCCCTTTATTCCTCTACCCCTCATGTGTTCATTAACTTCCCCATAAATGCATTGACACAATTAGCCACAACTGTGGCCTATAAGTACCACATTCTAACCCAATCTCTCTGGGGTGTTAGCCTGCACTATAAATTGGTATAACTGGCTGTGAAATTCTTCAGTAGCTACCGGTCTCAGACTTGTAATGAAATGTTGATGCAATACATGTCTGTAAAAGTGGCTCTGTTAAAAATCAAAACACCTATCAAATTGAAAACAGAACCTCAGTTACTATTTTCACATGACTTAATTTATCAGGATCTGTTCATTTTCTTGAAAAAGGCTTTGGGTTTTAAGAAAATGATATAGACTTTATTTTAACATGCCTTTTTAAAGAGTAAGTGAAATGACTCCACTGAGGCTGGTATCCCACTACCACATCACCTTTATTTACACAGGGAGAGTCCTTGACACTGAGCCAGCTCTGAGTCAACAGTACCTCTGACCCTCCTGTTTTTTCCCATCAGCCAGGGCTCCCTGATTGAGGCTGTTAATCTGGTCCAATCAGGGAACTCTTATTCCATGACACTCATCTGGCTGACCTCATTACAATCACTACAGTAAAGTCTTTTTGTTTTTTTCTTAACATGTGTGAGAGCCTGTTTGGCCACGAAAGGTGCATTCATAACACACCAAGCAGGTTGATTATCATGCTGTAAAATGTATGAACATGTTTACAACAGGCAGTAAGAGCAGTGGAGTCTCCTGATCAGCCCTGATCAGATCTGAAGAAGGGTCCAGACCTGAAACGTCAGCTTTCCTGCTTCTCTGATGCTGCCTAGCCTGCTGTATTCATCCAGCTCCACACCTTGTTATCTCAGACTCCAGCACCAGCAGTTCCTACTATCTCTCCTGATCAGCTAGTCTTGAGGGGTGGCACCCCTCTAACTAAAGCCTCTGGCTTCGGACCCAGTTGCCCATCCCAGGTAAATCTAACAATGGAAACAGCTATAATGTATGCTCTGTCTGCCACATGTGTCTTTTGAGTCTAAAAAAGTAAGTAAAACATGGTAGTAAGAATTAAGGCTGTGTATTATACACAAGGGAAGAGGCATAAGAATGGTGATCTTAGCCTTTACAATGAAACACCAGGCATCCTGTACGAATTCTCACAGTTGTATCTATTTAGTGTTATATGCAACAGTTGAGTTCTTCAAACTGCACAGTGCAAAGGAAGAACCAGCATCATTTCAGGAACAATTTCCACATTCTAAACCCTCTAAAGTCATTTCTTCTATGTTACCATCTTATGTGACTATCTTACAATTTTTATCCTTAGCTTTGGATGTGGCCAATAAGTGGAATGATCAAGTCCCATCATAGTTTTAAAGATGTCTATCAGGTTACCATTAGAGGCAACAGCCCTAGCTTGTTTTGCCATTCTGGATATTTTTACCCTCTCATTTCTGGTACCATCCTCATGAATCACGTTGCATCTTTTCCGATGGACCTTATATCCTACTTGCTCTCATTTCCTTTCAAATCAGCTAATCAGGATCAATTTTGTTTCACTGGACAGGACTCTCACTTCAGAGTCAGATTCAAACTCTCACCACAAACCTAAAGCACCAAATCTAGATGGTCACTTGCAGTTCAGTACTGAGGGAGTGCTGCAGTGCCAGGGTGAGGCATTTTGATGAAATTAAACAGTGGCCACGTGTGCCTTCTTAGTTGGGTGTACAAGATCTCACAGTTATTATTTAAAAGACAAGCGAGGAGGTTCTCCAAGGTGTTGCAATGAATATTTATCTCTTAATTGCTAACATAAAATCAGACCATTCAATTTCATCTGTGTGCAAATTGGTTGCTGCAATTGCTACATTACAACAGTGTCTTCATTTTAAAGTAGTTCATTGGAAGCATTTTGGAATTTAAAGATCTGTAAAAGGCATTAGATGAATGCAAGTTCTTTCTTGCTTCTTATTTTCACTCACCTGTAATTTGGGATTTTTTCTGAAAGGCCAAAGTCTCCCACCACAGCTGTGTACGACTTCCCTTCATGCTTCACCAGGCAATTCTGAAAGGAAAACACAGCAATATTCCATAAATTTCCAATGTTTCTGCGTGAAACCCACAGGGCCTCTCCCTCAATTAAAGTGAGAGTTGTTTTATTGATTAATGGGATTTGGGCATCTCTGGCTAAGCCAGCATTTATTGCCTATCCCAAAATGCCCACCTCTAATTGCTTGGAAGTATAGAGCCAGCCCTTCATCATCCAGGATCAAAATCCCCAAACTCTCGCCTCCCCAAACACCATCTCACAGCCAATGCACGTGCAGTCCTGCCACATCCAGTTGTGAATGATGGTTGACAATTGAACAATTAATAGGAGGAGGCAGCTCCACAAATATCCCCATGTTGAATGATTGGGAAACTAAGCAGGCCATGTAAAAGATAAAGATCTATCTCGGCCCTCTCCAGAGGTCCCAAGCATCAGAGATGCCAGTCTTCAGCCAATTCAATTCACTTCACATTATTTGAGGCAGCACTGATAAAGCTACCAATTCCTAATTGGCCCTTAACTAGAGTGAGTTGCCATTTCAGGAGGGCAGTCGAGAGACATCCACGTTGTTGTGGGTCTGGAGTCACATGTAGGCCAGACCAGGTAAGGATGGCAGCTTTCCTTCTTAAAACAACATTAATGAACAAGGGTAGTATGAACTGCAGATGCTGGAGAATCTGAGATAACAAGGTGTAGAGCTGGATGAACACAGCAGGCCAAACAGCATCAGAGGAACAGGAAGGCTGACGTTTCGGGAAGGGTCTAGGCCCGAAACGTCAGCTTTTCTGCTCCTCTGATGCTGCTTGGCCTGCTGTGTTCATCCAGCTCTATACCTTGTTATCTCTATTAATGAACAAGACTGGTTTTATAGAACATAGAACATTACAGCGCAGTACAGGCCCTTCGGCCCTCGATGTTGCGGCCACCTGTGAAACCAATCTGAAGCCCGTCTAACCCACACAATTCCATTATCATCCATATGTTTATCCAACGGCCATTTAAATGCCCTTAAAGTTGGCGAGTCTACAACTGCTGCAGGCAAGGCATTCCATGTCCTTACTACTCTCCGAGTAAAGAATCTACCTCTGACATTTGTCCCATATCTATCACCCCTCAATTTAAAGCTGTGTCCCCTTGTGCTAGCCGTCACCATCCGAGGAAAAAGGCTCTCACTGTCCACCCTATCCAATCCTCTGATCATCTTGTATGTCTCTATTAAGTCACCTCTTAACATTCTCTCGAACGAAAACAGCCTCAAGTCCCTCAGCCTTTCCTCATAAGACCTTCCCTCCATACCAGGTAACATCCTGGTAAATCTCCTCTGCACCCTTTCCAATGCTTCCACATCCTGCCTATAATGCGGTGACCAGAACTGTACGCAATACTCCAAGTGCGGCCGCACCAGAGTTTTGTACAGCTGCAACATGACCTCACGGCTCCGAAACTCAATCCCTCTACCAATAAAACCTAACACACCATACGCCTTAACAACCCTATCAACCTGGATGGCAACTTTCAGGGATCTGTGCACATGGACACAGAGATCTCTCTGCTCATCCACACTACCAAGAATCTTACCATTAGCCCAGTACTCTCTATTCCTGTTACTCCTTCCAAAGTGAATCACCTCACTTTTCCGCATTAAACTCCATTTGCCACCTCTCAGCCCAGCTCTGCAGCTTATCTATGTCCCTCTAACCTGCAACATCCTTCCGCACTATCCACAACTCCACCGACTTTAGTGTCATCCACAAATTTACTAACCCATCCTTCTACATCCTCATCCAGGTCATTTATAAAAATGACAAACAGCAGTGGCCCCAAAACAGATCCTTGCGGTACCGGAACTCCAGGAATGACAATCAATAATAGTCCAATGATTCCTATTACTGATATTAGCTTTGAATTCAAGACTTTTTTATAAACTAAATTAATTTCTACAAGCTGCCACGGTGGGATTTCAACCAATGACCTCAGAGCATTAGCCTGGGTATCAATGGATGCGGCCATCACTGCCTGGGCCACCATTAATTGTCTGTTTCCCTCAACATGGTGGTGGTGAGCTGCCTTCTTAAACAGCTATATGCATGTCCTGAACGAAGACCCACATGCCGTTAAGGAGGGAATTCAATGGTTTTGATCCAGCAACACTGTTTCAGTGATGTGTTTCCTAGTCAGGATGATGAGTGACTCGGAGGGGATCTTGCTACAGGTGGTATTCCCATGTATCTGCTGCCCTTGTCCTTCTAGATGGCAGTGGTCATGGGTTTAAAAGGTGCTGCCTAAGGATTGTTGGTGAATTTCTGCAGTTCATCTTGTAGATAGTGCACACTGCTGCTACTGAGCATCGGTGGTGGATGTTTATGGATATGGTGCCAATCAAGCAGGCTGTTACACCCTGAATGCTGTCAAGCTTCTTGAGTGTTGTTGGAGCTGCATCCATCCAGGCAAGCGGAGAGTATTCCATCACACTCCTGACTTGTGCCTAGTAGACGGTGACAAACTTTGAAGAATCAATCAGAAGGGGAGTTATTCACCACAGCATTCCTAGATGCTGACCTGCTCTTGTAGCCAGTGTTCAGTGATGGTAATGCCATTGAATGTGAAGGGGCAGTCATTAGATTGTGTCTTGTTGAAGATGATCATAGCTTGGCATTTGTGTGGTGTGAATGTTACTTGCCACTTGTCAGCCCAAGCCTCAACATCGTCCAGGTCTTGCTGCATTTGGCCAAGGACTGCTTCAGTATCTGAGGAATTGTGAATGGTGCTGAACATTGTTTGCTGATGATTGCACATCGTCATTTCTGATCTTATGATGGACGGAAGGTCACTGATGAAGTAACTGAAGATGGTTGGGCCTACCCTGAGGAACTCCTGCAGAGATGTCCTGGAGCTGAGATTACTGACCTCCAACAACCACAACCATCTTTACTTGGGCCAGGTATTGCTCTAATCAGCAGAGGGTTTGCCCCCAATAATCCTCAAATCCACACTCAATTGAATGCAGCCTTGATGTCACCTCACCTCTGGAATTCAGTTCTTTTGTCCATATTTACGTCCAGTTCTAGTCGGCCAGTTATAAGGAGGATATTATCAAAATAGACAGGGTTCAGAAGAGATTTACCAGGATGTTGTCGGATTCGGAAGGTTTCAGTTATAAGGAAAGGGTGGGACTTTTCTCACTGGAGCGTAGGAGGTTGAGAGGTGACCTGATAGAAGTTTGTAAATAAAGAGAGGTATAGATGGAGTTGATGGTAGTTGTCTTTTCCCCAAGATGGGGAATTCCAAGACTAGGGGGTACATTTTTAAGGTAAGAGGAGAGAGATTTAACAAAGACATAAGAGGCAATTTGTTTTGTTTACATAGAGGGTGGTTCACATATGGAATGAACTTCCTGAAGAAGTGGTGGATCTGGGCACAATTACAACATTTAAAAAGCATTTGAATGGATATACGAATAGGAAATGTTTGGAGCGATATGGGCCAGGAGCAGACAAGTGGGACCAGTTTAATTTGGGATTATGTTCGGCATGGACCAGTTGGACCAAAGGGTCTGTTTCCATGCGGAATGGTTTTATTTGAACCAAGGCTGTAATGAGGTCAGGAGCTGAGTGGCCCTGGCAGAACCCATAACTGGGCATCACTAAGTGCAGGTCAAAGGCAAGGAATACTGCAATAAATTAACTCCCCTCCTGACTCCCCACAGCCTGTCCAATATCTATAAAAGGTACAAGTCAAGAATTTACAATAATTGTTGAAGCATGTATAATATGAGATGTCTCCATCTGTAGGAAAATTCCCACGCTGGAGCCTATGTAGAGTCTTCGTAATGAATAAAATTACCTTGCTTCTTTTATACTTTCCCTTTCATTTGTAGTTCAGAAGTCTGGACATTTAGATCCAATTGCCATTGTAGGGAGGCAGACTGGCGGATTCAAGGAAAATGTACACATATTATATGAGGCCAGGAGTCCCTGCCGTGCACTCAGATCCTGTGTGGACCTGCTAGTGGGAGTATTTGCAGACATCTTTAACCTCTCCTTACTACAATCTGAAGACCCCATCTGCCACCATCATCCCAGTGCCAAGGAAAAATCATACAAAGGGCCTCAATTACTACCACCCGGTGGCTGTGACCTCTGTGATTATGAAGTGCTTCAAGAGGTTAGTCATGGCTCACATTAATTCCAGCCTACCACACTGCCTTGATCCTTTGTACTTCACCTATTGTCACGACAGGTCCACAGCAGACGCCATCTCCCTGGCCCTAAACTCATCCCTGGAACACTTGGATAATAAGGATACCACTCAGGTTCCTATTTTTTAACTACAGTTCTGACTGCAACACCATAATTCCAAACCAACTCATCTCTAAACTCTGAGATCTAGGTCTTGACTCCCCCCTCTGTAACTGGATCCTGAATTTCCTGACCCACAGACTGCAATCAGGAAAAAAATGTGTGACAACACTTCTTCCATTATAATCCTCAACACCAGTGCCCCGCAAGGCTGTGTACAAAGCGCCCTACTTCTTATACACTCATGACTGCGTGGCCAATTCTGTCCCAACTCCATTTATAAGTTTGCTGACCACACCACTGTTGTAGGACGGATCTCAAATGACGATGAGACAATTCACAAAAGAGATTGAGTGCTTAGCGGCATGGTGTAAAGACAACAATCTCTCCATCAACATCAACAAAGGAGCTGGTCATTGACTTTAGGAAGCGGAGTGGAGGCATGCACCTGTCTGTATTAATAGTGCTGATGTGGACATGGTCGACAATATCAAGTTCCTGGAAGTGATGATTATCAACAATTTGTCCTGGTCCATCCACATTGACAAAATGGTCCAGAAAGCACAACAACGTCTCTACTTTCTCAGAAGGCTAAGGAAAATCTGTATTTCCATAAAGACTCTTACAAACATCCTATCTGGATATATCACAGTGTGATGTGGCAACTGCTCTTCCCAAGACTGCAAGAAACTATACAGGGTCGTGAACACAGCCCAGTCCATTACGCAAACCAGCCTGCCATCCACTGACTCCATCTATACCTCCCACTGCATCAGGAAAGCAACCAACATAATCAAAGACACCTCCCACTCTAGTTTTATTCTCTTCCACCGAGCAGAAGACACAACAGTGAATACATGTACGATTAGATTCAAGAACAGCTTCTTCCCTGCTGTTATCAGACTTCTGAATGGAGTTCTCAAATGTTAATTCTGATCTCTCTCTCTCTCTGCACCATCTGTGCGGCTTTAACACTATCTTCTGCACCCTGTTCTTTTTTAGATTTTTTTTCCTTTATTCATCCACAGGGTGACTGTATGGCCAGGCCAGCAATTATTGACCATCCCTAATTGCCCAGAGGGCAATCAGGAGTCAACCACATTGCTGTGGGTCTGGACACACATGTAGGTGGATCAGATGGGCTTTTCCCTGACAATCGACAATGGATACATGATCATCACTAGATTCTTAATTCCAGGTATTCAATGAATTCAAATTCCACCATCTGCTGTGGCAGGATTTGAACTCAGGTCCCCAGAATGTTAAATGAGATCTGGATTAACAGTCCAGCAATAATGCTGCTTGGCCATTGCCTCCCCAGCGTTCTGCTACCCTCATTGCTGCCTAGGCTCCCTCCATTGATATACTGAAGGAAAGAAGAAAGAAAGGACCTGATTAATGAATATTATTTATATAAATATCAGTGCATTTGCAATCTTGCCACATATTTATCTGAAACTTACAATGCAATTTACATGCACTTCGTTTGGTATGATCTGCCTGTACAGCATGCAGAACAACACTTTTCTCTATATTTTAGTGCATGCAACAGCAATCAATCAACCAGATTTACAGCTAGCAAAATCCTTTTCAAGTTCAGTCACTGTTGTGACATACAGAATGCAGTTGTGAATTTGAGCACAGCAAACTTCCACAAACAGCAAAAAGACAAATAGCCTATTCTTCACTTCAAGTCATATTTGTGGAGTGACAAATATTGGCCAGGACAATGGGGAGAAGTCCCTTGCTTTTCCTCAAGTCTTTTTGTTTAGTTCATTCAGGAATTTGAGCGTCACTGGCTGGACTAGCACTTATTGCCCATCCCTAGGTGCCCTTGAGAAGGTAGTGGTGAGCTGCCACCTTGAACTGCTGCAGTCCATGTGCTGTAAGTAGACCCACAATGCCCTTAGAGGGAATTCCAGGATTTTGACCCAGTGACAGTGAAGGAATGGCAATATATTTCCAAGTCAAGATGGTGAGTGGCTTGGAAGGGAACTTGCAGGTGGTGATATTTTTATGTATCTGCTGCCCTTGTCCTCCTAGGTACAAGTGGGTTGTGGGTTCTTTTGTCAATTATTTGTGTTTTCTGGTATACTGTCCTTCCCACCTCCACTGTGCAGAATTTCTCTAGAATGCATTGACCAAGGTGGAGCATTGAGGAAGGTGTGAGCTGTTCTGGATGGATTAGACTAAGGTGAGCTGAACACCCTTCTGATCTGATATTGTTTTGCTAACTGCACTTTGATTTTCCTTTTTTTTTTTACCTTTGACGTCAAATCGCGATGGAAGATTCCCTTGGAGTGCAGGTAGCACAGGCCTTTTGCAATGTCCAGCGCCAGCTTAATCCTCACCAACCAAGACAGATACTCATTGCTGCCTAGTACCTGCTCTAGGCTCCCTCCATTGATATACTGAAGGAAAGAAGAAAGAAAGGACCTGATTAATGAATATTATTTATATAAATATCAGTGCATTTGCAATCTTCCCACATGTTTATCTGAAACTTACAATGCAATTTACATGGGCAACACAGGACAGAGGCAGCTCCTGCAAATTGTGGGCAGCTGTGTCACAACTTCCCTTCGGTGTTGCTTAGTCCCAGCTCTAATAGATATAACTGGGTAAAAAGGGAATAATTCAGCTGGTACTGTTTGTTCCTATGCGGGTCTCAGTACTATCTCCCATACATGTACAGTACACATTAGGATTAAAGTGAACATTTCATTCAGGTCTAATATTTTAGGACTGGCATGTCTCAGTCTCAGTCACTGTATTCATGCAGTGAAGAGCAGTAAAGAGCAGTAAAAGGAGACCCATTCACTCCTATCTGAATGACGTGAGAATTTCTGGATCCACTTGTATAAACCTTCAACACACGAGGTTATAAAAACAGTCCAGGTTATAATCTTCTTGATGTATGTGAGATGCTGCTAGCCCCTAATCAGTTTATCTGGCTGCTTATGAAGAGGTGACATTGGCAGAAACTTGTCTTTTACATTGATTCGACAGGACAGAAATAATCCTTAAACCCAATTGGTCTATGTTGGTGGTTATGCTTCACACGAGCTTCCACCCACCCCATCTCATCTCATCTCACACCATCTGTATATCTTTGTGTTACTTTCTACTGCATGCATTTATCATAATTTGCTTTCAGCACTGCAGCGCTGTTCAGTAGAACAGAATGGTGACAGCCCAAAGGTGGTGATTCAGTGTCAGTTCTCTCTCTCGGAATAAATCCCACTCTCGTGGCTTTTCTCCAGAATCCCAGCAAATCTTCTCTCTTCAGGTGCATATCTAGTTCCTTTCAAAGCCACAACTGAATCTGTCTCCATGTCTCTCCCAGTCAGTACATTCCAGATCCAAACCACTCGAGACATAAAAAAATGCCAGCCATTGGGTCTTTCACCATTCACCTTATACTATCCCCCACTATCACAGTTTTACAACTTCTGCAATTTCCTTGCTCCTGTATGTTGAACTAAGTTCCACATTCTCACCACTCCCTCGGATAAGAAGGTTTGCGTCAATTTCCTATCAGATTTATTAGTAGTCTTGATATTTGTGACCTATTATTTTGGATAACACCTCAGACAGAAAACATTTTCTCTATTATGATCCCAATTGATGGTAATTCTACACAATTCACATCCCAGAGTGAAACCTAGTTTGATAGATCATCAGTTTTACTTTTCTATGGTTTACCATGGAGGTTCCTCATGAAGCATATTCACAAGAAGCTGCCAATGCACTTTTAACAAAAGAACATAGTTTATTATGCAAAAGAATAAAACACAAGTTTACACCAGACAATAATTATTAAATAATCTCAGTACAAACATCACAAAGAAAGATGAAATTCTTTCATCCCATCAATGTGCATATAGGCACTCAAACTTCAGCGAAGAGTCACTCTTATCTCCATACAGCAAAGCTTCTTGCTCAGTTGGCATGGCTGTAGTCAGTTTCTTTTAGGCAAACTGCGATACTACTGAGCCAAGCCTGTATCTACTGAGTCCATACATAAGGAGCCAACTGCGCGTGACTTAGCACCAGATTGCAACTTACACCAGAGTGCTGGAGTTGAGCATCTCAAGGAATTCAGTGGAGGAAGGAGACAGGTGTTTGGTTATTTCTGCCTAAACAAAACAGCTAATTGAGAAACCAAAAGAGCTACAGATGCTGTATATCAGGAACAAAAATCAGAAAAAAAACAAAAAAAAAATCAGAATTAACGTTTTGGGTCTGGTGACCCTTCCTCAGAACTGGTCACCAGACCCGAAACGTTAAGTCTGATATTTTCTTCTCAGATGCTGCCAGACTTGCTGAGCATTTCCAGCAACTTCTGCTTTTGCAGCTGGTCACAAAGTAGGATTGTTGAATATTTCTCTTGAATATTTACTGTAAAAGTGAGGTGTTTACTGCTGCTCCTACATCTTATGATATTATGATCTTAACACTTCCTTTAAAATTATTCGAGGACTTTACTTTGACCCTCTTTTCAAGAAAGGCATTCCAAAGACTCTCAGCCCTGTCAAGTGCCTGGCAAGAGACTGGGAGAACAGAATGACCCTCATCTCTGACAAAGGCTGGGGAAGGGGCATGGTAATGTAGGGGTTGTTTAGTGAAAAGGAGGGGCGAATGAATTATCAAACCATGGCTGGGCCAAGGTGGTAAATTAGTTCCCAGTGAAGAGAAACTGCTCAGTACAGCCTCTGACATTCCACAACAGGATGTTCAGGAGAAGCACGCTTCCCGTTTAACTGGAATCTTAACAAACACGCAAGTGATTTACTGGGCCTGTCTGGAAGCTGGTTTCAGGAATGACTCACCAAGTAATGAGCCAACAGCAACAAGTCCTGGCAACTCCCAGAACAAGGGCCTGAAAAGGCAATCTCATGACAAGGAGAGAGAGACAGAG
>JAHRHZ010000012.1:2726533-2742400 GCA_024137785.1 Ginglymostoma cirratum
ACACACACACACAGACAGAGAGAGACAGAGAGAATCTGCTGGAACCATCAAGCAGGGTTAACTTTCATTCCTTGCCATCTCCGCAATGGCCCCACCTGTCAGTGCGAAGCTATTTCATCCTTCAGATAATAACGCCAACTTGTAATTATGGAAAACCTTTCCTGCAGTGAAACATCCCAAAAGGCCTTCGCAGGAGCGATAAACAAACATTTGACACCAAGCCTTATAAGTAGATATTAAATGATCAAAAAAATTTAGGTATTTCTGCAGCTCTCAACACGTTTCCAGGATGGCGTGTTGCCTCCCTGCTGCCAGAGTCAAGAATGTCACAGAACAGCTTCAGAACTTGCTTCTGGGGTACGGTGAACAGCCAGATGTCATGGTCCACACTGGTAGTAATTTGGTAGGAATGGGCATGTGGTCCTGCAATGGAAGTTTAGGGAGGTTGGTAGAATATTAGCAAGCAGGACTGCTGAAGTGGTAATCTCCAGATTACTCCCAGCGCCACAAGTGAGTACAGAAATTGGAAGATCATAAACATATATGATGAAAGCTGATGTAGGACAGAGGGCTTTCTATTTCTGGGACTGGATCTGGAGGAAATGGCACTTGTACAAACTGGACATGTTGCATCAGAACAGAGATGGAACGAAGTTCATTGTCAGGCATTTTGCTGGTATTGTTTGGGAAGATTTAAACACGCTAATTGCAGGTGTGTGAACTAGGAGACAATATTAGAAAGTAATACTAGGGTGCAATAAGTGCTGCAGATAGAACAGGAATAGAAAACAGTAAGTTCATAGGCAGAGTCGGAGTAAGGGGGAATAGTAATGAAGTCCAAATCAGGGTTAAAGCGCATGTATGGGAATGTACAGAGTAATGTTAACTAAATTGGTAAGTTACAGACTCTTGTGACATTGTGATGTTATGGTGATAATGGGGACCTGTGTTAAGGAAGGGGAGATCTGGACATTAAATATTCCTGGTTAAAGAAAAGATAGATAGATAAGGGGAAATTGTGTGGTGTGGTTGGTTAAGGAGAATATTAGGGAAAGAGGATGTTTCAAATGGACAGAGTCAATTTGGCCAGAGCTAACAAATAAGAAGTGCAATTACATTGGAATACTTTCCATGTGCCCTCACCTACACGGTAGAAGCTGTCTAGATCATGGTGACAGAGAAGAAATCTCAATCTCAATTGGATGAGATGCATCCAAGGATACTGAAGGAAGTGAGAGTGGAAATTCCAGAGCCACTAGCAATAATCTTTCGTCAAAAAAAAATGATAGAAGCAGGAGTGGACCATTCAGACCTTTGAGCCTGCTCAACCATTTAGAAGCATTAGAATCCCTACAGTGTGGAAACAGGCCCTTCGGCCCAACAAGTCCACACCGAACCTCAGAGTATCCCACCCAGACATATCCCCTACAACCCACTTGAACACTACAGGCAATTTAGCATGGCCAATCAACCTAGCCTGCACATCTTTGGACTGTGGGAGGAAACCGGAGCACCCGGAGGAAACCCACGCAGGCACGGGGAGAATGTGCAAACTCCACACAGACAGTCACCCGAGGCTGGATTCAAACCCGGGTCTCTGGTGCTGTGAGGCAGCAGTGCTAACCACTGTGCCACCGTGCCGCCCATTTAATATGATCATGGCTGATCATCCTCTCCATATCCTCTGATCCGTTTTGTTCTAAGAACTATATCTACACCTTTCTTGAAAGTCTTCAATGTTTTGGCCCCAACAGTTTCCTGTGGCTGAGAATTCCACAGACTCACTACTCTCTAGATGAAGAAATTCCTCATTTCAGTCTTAAATGGCTTACCCCTCATTCTTAGACTGTGATCCCTGTTTCTGGATTCCCCAGAAATAGTCAGAGTTGTACAGCACAAAAACAGACCCTTTGGTCCAACTCGTCCATGCCAGCCAGATATCCTCAATTAAACTAGTCCCATTTGCCATTATTTGGCTCATATCCCCCTCTAAACCCTTCCTATCCACGTACCCATCCTGATGCCTTTAAAATGTTGTAATTGTACCAGCCTCCACCACTTCCTCTGGCAGATCATTCCACACACGCACCACCCTCTGTGTGAAAGGTTTGCCCCTTAGGTCCCTTTTATATCTTGCCCCTCTACCCCAAACCTATGTGTTTAGTTTTAGACTGCCCCATGCTGGGAAAAGTCGAGTCTTCAAGAACATTCTTCCTGCATCTACCCTGTCTAATCCGAGTAGAGTTTCATTGGTTCCTATCCACTATGATTTCTGGATTGGAGCCAGAGAACTGGAAAATTGCAAGCATTTCATCCTTGTTCAAAAAAGGATGAAACGATCAGCACAGCAATTACAGTCCAGTCACTTTAACTTTGTTAGTGAGTAACCTTGTAGAAACAGTTCATGGTAGAATTAATTGCCACATGGAAAAATGTGGCTTTGATTCGGAAAAGTCAGCATGGATTTGTTAAAGGAAAATCATGTCTAACTAACTTTTTAAGAGATTTTGAAGCAGTATCAAAAAGGTTTGATAACGGATATGCTGTTAATGCGATGTACATGGACTTCTAGAAGGTGTTTGATACAGTGCCACACAACAGACTTGTGAGGAAAGCTATAAGTCATGGATTAAAGGGGTCAGTCGTAATGTGGATACAAAATTGAATGAGGGATAGGAAATGGAAAATAATGGTTAATGGGCATGTTTTGGGCTGGAAGACAGTTTTTGTGGAGTATTGCAGGGTTAAGTATTGGGATCGTTGCTTTTCCTGACAAACATTAATGATTGGGATCTTAATGTGCAGGGGACAAATAATTTCAAAGTTTGTGGTTGATACAAAACTTGGAAGAATTGTAAGGAGGGCGGTGGGGAACTCTAAAAGGAGATTAACATATTGGTGGAGAGGGCAGCTAGGTGGCAGATGAAGTTCAAAGCAGAGAAGTACGGTTTGATACAGTTTTGTAAAGAACTCGGAGAGATAGTATAAAGGGTACTATTCTAGGAGGGTGAGCAGGAGCAGAGGGAACTGGGTGCATATGTCAATAAGTCATTAAAAGGTGGCTGAACAGGTAGACAGAGCTGTGAATAAAGTATACGCTATTTTAGACTTCACTAATATGTGTGTAGAATACAACAGCAGGGAAGTCATAATGAACTTCTAGCGGACCTAAGCTGGAGTACTGTGTACAGTTCTGGGCACCACACTATGGGAAGGACGTGAATGCACTGGGGATACCGCAGAAGGGGTTTACGAGAATAAGGATGAGACACTTCAGTTCAGAGGACAAACTGGAGAAATTGGAATGGTTTTCGTTGGACAGGGGAAAGTAAATAGGAAGTGTGATAGAAGTTTTTAAAATCGTGATGGACTTGGACAGAATAGTTAGAGAGAAACTGTTCTCACTTGTAAAAGAATCAAGAACCAGTGAGCACAGGTTTGAAGTATTTTGCAAAAAAGAAGCAAATGGGATGCAAGAAATCTTTTTAACTCAGCGAGTAATTAGGGTATGGAATGCACTGCCTGGAAATGTGGTGAAGGCAGGTTCAATCAAAACACTCGAGTGGACTGAATGATTACTTAAACAGAAATAATATTCAGAGTTTAAGGGGAAAAGGCAGGAAGTTGGTGATTGACCAATAAACTCAGAGCTGGTGTAGACATGATGGCCAAATGGCCTCCTTCTGCACTATAACAATTCTGTGATTCCATTCAAAGATACAGGCTTAAAAAGTACCTCAAAACATAAGCAGATGGTTGAGAGACTCAGAGGTCTGAAGAGAAAATTCAAGAACCCATTTCCAGGCAACTAAAGTCATTGCTTCTAATAATGGATTGAATAAAACTGAGAATATTTAAGTAGCCAAAATTGGAAGAGTGCAGAGATCATTGATGGCTATGAGGCCAGATGAGGGCATAAAGACTGGGTGTGGTGGTAAAGGCATGGAAGGCTTTGGACACAAGACCGGTTGAAAGAGGGCTAATTCACCAGCTTTGCTCTATCCAATTCTAATTCACCAACACACAGACAAACACACACAGACGCACTCTAAATGATACACGTGTGTGTGTCATTTAGAAGGAATTCTTTTAAGAGGAAGTCACTGAAAGGATGAACCAAGGGGTTAATATTGGGACTCTTCCTTTTCCTGATGTACATTAATGATGTGGATTGTGTTATGCAGGGGTCAATTGCAAAGTTTGCAGATATCACAAAATGTGGAAGAATTGTAAACCATGAGGACAATGTCAACTTCAGAAGGACAGAGTCAAGTTGGTGGAGTGGGCAAGTAGAGGACAGATGAGATTCAAAGCAGAGAATTTTGGGAGAAAAGGCAATATAAAATGGGTTACAATTCCAAGAGGTGGAGCAGGAGGGGTGCAGGAGCAGAGGGATCTGAGTGTGCATGTGCATAGTACACAAACAAGAGGCTGGAAGAACACAGCAAGCTACGCAGTATCTGGAGGAAGGAAGAAGTCAACATTGTGGGTATTACCCTTCCTCAGGATTTTAAGAAGGGTAATACCTGAAATGTTGACTTCTTCCTTCCTCCAGATGGCCGAGGGCGGCACAGTGGCTAGCACTGCCGCCTCACAGCGCCAGGGACCCAGGTTCGATTCCAGTCTCGGGTGACTGTCTGTGTGGAGTTTGCACATTCTCCCTGTGTCTGCGTGGGTTTTCTCCAGGTGCTCCAGTTTCCTCCCACAATCTAAAGATGTGCAGGTTAGGTGGATTGGCCATGCTAAATTGCCCGTAGTGTTCAGGGATGTGTGGATTAGGTGGGTTACAAGGGGATGGGTGTGGTTGGATACCCAGAGGTTCGGTGTGGACTTGTTGGGCCAAAGGGACTGTTTCCACACTGTAGGGATTCTAATAGAAAAGCAATTTATAAGACTAGTTCCAGAGATCAGGAATTTCAGTGATGAGTCTAGACTGAAGAAGAAGTTAGGATTGCTTTCGTTGAAGAGAAGGCCGAGATCTGACAGAGGTTTTCAAAATCACAAGTGGACTGGATAGATAGAGAGAAGCTGATCCCCCTTTTGAAGGAACAGGAACAGGAACAAAACAGATAGATTTAAAATCATATGCAAAACAAGCAAAGATGATGGGAGGAAAACAGACTGGGGGGGGTCTGGATTGCATTGCCTGGAAATGTGGTGGAGGAAGGTTCAACTGACGCTTCAAGAGGGCATTAGATGATTACTTAGATAAAAAATGATGCACAAGGGTATGGGAAAAAAACAGGATATTGGCACTTGGTAACAATGTTCATTCAACGAGCTGGTGATGGGATGATGGTCAAATGGCCTGTTTCTGCACCACAACATTCTGTGGTTCTGTGAAAGAGAAAGTCTCCTGACACTGCACAAACAGTTCGTAACATGTTGGGGAATTTATCGTGGGCCCGAGGTACAAGATCCCACAGCTAGCCCAGGATGAGGCGGCCGGCGGCGGGGCCGGCGGCGGTCTCTCCGGGCTCCCTTGCCAACTGTGAAAGGTCCAATATATCTCACATTCACACACAAACAGAAAGACAAGGCAAAATCAACGGGCAATATATTTACAGGAAATTTTTAAGACCCAATAACACATGCTTAATTATACTTAGTGTTATTAGCAGATTAGCAATTTTCTTTTTAACTGCTTGAGTAAATCCAAAGCTCTCCTTCCTGTCACTATTTTTATCAGCTGCCCAGGGAAAAGTACATGAAACAGTCAGCAATGCAGAACAAAAGACACTATGAGCAACAGAATGACAGAGTCCAAGGATAACAGGCTTTTAGGGAGGGCGGGAAAGCGCCTGGCATTGTGAATGGGAAGTGGTGAGCAAACGCAGACAGATAGAAACTGCTGGAAAAAGCGTGGAGAGAAAGAAGAATATTCGTACGGGGAAAGCAGAGAGGAATCATAGAAGTGTTGCGGGTTCGTGGACATTGAAGCAGAGCTGTGGTGATCTTTAACATGCACCCAGGAGGGCAAATGGGTCTTCCTTTTAACATCTGACAGATGGCACCACTGACACTGCAGCAGTACCTCAGGTGTGTCAGTGTATGTTTTGTGTTCCAGTCTTTGCTGAATCCATATCTTTCTGGCTCAAAAGTGAGTGTATTAACTGAGCCATTGTGGACACCTGCAGTACAACAAGCTCAATGTGGGTAAAAGGGTTTCATGGGTTAATTATCACAGACACTAAAGCTTGTGCCAGAGAAAGAGAAACAGAAAGAACAGCAACTTGTTTTATGAAAACAACTCCGCACTGAACAAATAGCTGAACAGGAGAGCGAGCCGGTACAGAAGGAATGGTATTCCCATACGAAGTAGATCCTTGAACCTATTACCTTCTGACTTAAGACAGCTACTCACTGAGACTATGATTAAGATTTGAAAGGAGAAGGAGTGAATCATTGGCATAGTTACTAGTGGTGGGAATGAGAGAGGGGAAAATAGAGAGGGAGTGATGACTGACACTAATTGTTGGGGAAGGGGTTTGTGGGCTTTGACACAGTTCACAAACTGTCACTGAACCTACGGCAAGCAGTAAACTGACACAAGTAAAGCTGAACATGAAGCCAGGAGAGTGCCACTCGATGACATGTTCTTTAGTACAATCTCCTCAGTCTCAGGTGCTGAGTAATTCTTACAACAAGGGATGAGCCAGGGGCTGTGTTGTTTAGCAACCGAGAGTCCAGCAGGAATTTCCTTTATTTGTCCCAGGCTCACAAATAGCTCTGACCCCAATCACAGTGAAATAATAGACCCAACACACTAGGGAATTTCACCTTTTTGACCTTTCAGGGACTAAGTGTTTGGATTTAAAAGTAATTAGTCAGGTTTCAAACCCCTGGCTCTTCACAGGTTGCTCCATTCCCTACTCCCACTTCAGTAAATCTTCTGTTAATTCCATTCATATCTATGTTTGGTATATCTATTTAAAATGGAACTTGTTCCATTTGTATCACTGTATTCAAACAACACAAGGTCTGATACAGCATAGGGTTAGATATAGAGTAAAGCTCTTTCTACTCTGTACCCATCAAACACTCCCAGGTCAGGGACAGCACAGTGTTAGATACAGAGAAAAGCTCCCTCTACAATCCCATCAAAATACTCCCAGGACCCCCTTCGCAGAATACGTGGCGAGACTAAAACTAAGAATGAAAGAGACATAAAAAGGTTCAAAGTGCTTAAATTTAGTTCCCACTGTGTAAACATTTGCTCCTTTGCCCAATGTTTTAAGGCTACATTTTGACTCAGACTGTCTCAGGTCCTACAAAAAATTCTGGTCTAACAGTCCTCTCTGACAGCATAGTGAAGTAATACCAAACTTGTTTGAAATGCTAGTCAAGATGTTATGTTGAACTATCATAGAATGTTAGTTAGAACAGGCTTGGAGTTAATGTGCCCAGGTCTAAAGCCAATATTATAAAAATGACATTGAGGCACTACAATGACATTGTAGTACAAAGCAGGATTCACAAGGAGGATTCCTTCATTCAAAGCATAAACTGATCAGTGAACGTTAAATATTCTGGAGCCTTTTTCTCTCAAAGTAATTGTGAGGTGACCGGATAGTCTTTAAGATTATGAGAGGTTTGGTTTAGGCTGGATAGGTAGAAGATGTTTTCAATTGGAAGACCTGGTGTCATAAACAGAAGATTAATCAGTAATAAATAGTCTGTCCCTCTCCCTCACCTTTGATGGTCTGCAATGCCCTCAATAAATTATTCAGGGAGAGAACATGGGTGATTTACTGATGGTGGTTAACATGAAAATAAAGTATTGCAGGTGATTTGGTGATGGGGGAGAAAATGTTCAGCTGTGTGTAAGAGCATTTCAAGGTATTGAAATAAAGAAAAATAAAAAAAAAATCCAGCCAGGAGGACGCTTGTGGTGCAGCGATAGTGTTCCTACTTGTAAGCCAGAAGTCCCACCTGCTCCAGAGAGGCGTACAAGGTCTCTGATATGGTTGATTAGAAAATATCTAGTTAACTATAAAAGAAAAAAAAAATTCAGTCAGGGGCCCCTTGCAGTGCTGTGGTAATGTCTCTGTCTCTGGACGAGAAGGCCCAGGTTAAAGTCCTAGCTGCTCCAGAGCTATGTCATAACAGTAAAATAAAACAAAGAACTGCGGATGCTGGAGATCTGAAACAAAAATTGCTGAAGAACCTCTGCAGATCTGGCAGCATCTGCAGAGGGAAAGCAGAGTTAACGTTTCAAGTCTGGTTCTGAAGAAGGGTCACTGGACCTGAAGTTGTAACTCAGCTTTATTCCCACAGCTTCTACCAGACCTACTGAGTTTCTCCAGCATTTTCAGTTTGTTAACAGGTTGCATAAAAATGAAATCCAGTCAGGGAGGGTGCCAGCCACGGGGGGCGGGGACCAGACCGGTGAATGTTCTGAGTGCTGGGGGGCCTGGGCTGGATGTTGCTCCTGGAACTCTGTGAGCAGTGAGTGCTGGAGGTCCAGCTTGCAGGTGAGGCCCTCTGCAGTGACTGTAACGAGGTCAGCCAGGTGGACCTCCATGAATGAGATCCCTGATTGGAGCTGTTAATCTGGTCCAAATCAGAGAGCCTGGGCTGACAGATAGAAACAGGAATGTCAGGGATTCTATTCAACTCAAGAGAGCTGGATCAGTGGATCAAGGACTCTCCATGTGTAAATAAAGGGTGACTTGGTGATGGCTCTGTGGAGTTATTTCACCCTCCATTGCCTGAAAACAGCGGTGCTCAGATCCAATGTAAGGCACCAGTTGGAGGATGCGCAGGGGTACAGTGGGATCTCATCTGTGTGTACCTCTACTCAGGTACAATTTCACATCGGCCCAAGGTTCCTGAACCTCCCTCAGGAGCCTATAATCTGGAGGTGCCTCCTGGAGATGCCCCATGTGCCCTTCTATTTGGCATGGAGGTGGTTCTTTGACAAACTACTTCAGCACACCATCCACTTCGACCCCTTCAGGCAGAGCCCAGACACCCCTCAGTGGCACAGCAGGCAGCGAGGGTCCCCAGTGGAGGGCTCTCTATGTGAGTGATCTTCCACTTTCTATCCAGGACCTTGGGTGGAGGGTGTTGCACACAGCAGTCCCGTGTAATTGTAAGCTGAGGTAGATCACAGACTCCCAGATGGAGTGGTTGGGACAGCAGTCAGGAAACAGAGGGAAAAACACAGGTCAAAGAGAAGAAAGAGACAGACAAATGGAAGAGGGTGAGGAAGTGAATGACAGCGACTGGTGGGGGTAAAGACAGAATGAGAATGGAAGGAGAGAGATGGGAAGGTGGGAGGGGAGACAGAGAGACAGACAGACAGACAGACAGACAGACACACACACACACACACACAGAGAAAGAGACAGACAGACAGACAAAAAAGACAATGGAGGGTTATTTAGATCAAAGAAAGCAAAAATTGAATTATAGAAATTCTTCATTCAGAGGGCTGTGAATCCTGGTAATTCTCTACTGCAGAGGGCTATGGAAATTCAATCATTGAATATGTTCAAGACAGAGATTAATAAGTTTATAGATCTTAAAGACATCAGGAGGTACGAGATAGTGTGAACTAGTTGATAGTGAACAAGCCATTGTTCATGTGATCGCACGAGAGTACTCAATCCACCCGACAGCACCACCCCCAAAAGCCTTTTGACAACAGGAATGGCACTTACCTCTGTCAGAGCATGTAACTGGCCTTCATGAACACAGACACCCATGAATCTGCCAAGAAAGAATCACACACTAATCAGCTCGTGTTACAAACATCTCAGGATGAGATAGTCATCGCTGTCTTAACAGAGAGTCTTGGGATTGGCTTCTCAAAGCCTGAAGCATTGGCAGATTAGTCACGAATCCGTCTCTTGCCTCAAGCACAGGCCATAACCTCAACAGTAACATTAATAGACAGATAATACGCAAGAAAAGAGGTCCATAGCTTCATGCGAGGACATCCTAAATCTGACATGTTGTAAACTCCAAATGGGATTGATTCGAAACAAAATGCTCTCTTTCCAACAAACAGTTTGAAGTAGGAACAGAACATTCTTAAATACAAAAAAAAATTGACAGAGAAGCACCGAGGTTCATCTCTAAAGGGACAGATGTCAAAAACAAAAAACAAAAAAAAAAAACTGGTATTCACGTGTCCAGAACCTTGTTTAAGCATGACTTGGAGTTACTGGGACCAATACCAGTCTTCATGTTATGAAAAGGATATAAAAGAACAAGGGAGTTCTTGAGGTGTGTAATAATGTCTTTGAACAGAGAGATTAGAAAAATATCTGCAGTAGCACTGGGGAAGATGAAAACAACATGTACCCACATCAGATCAGTTCTGAGGAAGGGTCGCTGGACCAAAAATGTTAACTTTGATTTTTCTTCACAGATGCCGCCAGACCTGCTGAGCTTTTTCAGTAACTTCTGTTTTTGTTCCTGATTTACAGCATCCACAGTTCTTTCAGTTATGTACACAGATCATTATAATTGCCAGGCAACTATAGCTATCAGAACAACTGAACAGACTGCGTTCTGTTCTCTGGAGAACGGAGAGCTGAGGAGAATGCATGATATGACTCTTTTTAAAAAAATTCTTCCATGGGACATTGCCGAGGCCAGCATTTGTTGGCCCTCTCTCACTCCTTTGAACCGAGTGGCTTGTCAGGGTATTACAGAGGATATTTAAGAGTCACTCACATTGCTGTATGCCAGAGTCATATAAAAACACAGAAAATAGTAACAGAAGTAGGCCTTTCAGCCCTTTGAGTCTGCTCCAGCATTCAACATGATCAAGACTGATCATCTAATTCAGTACCCCATTCCCACATTTTCCCCCATATCCTTTGATCCCTTTAGACCTAAGAACTATATCTAATTCCTTCTTTAAAACTTTCAGCATTTTGGCCTGTTTGCAGAGGGTGGTGTTCCCATGTCTCTGCTAGCATGTCCTTCGAGGTGGAAGTGGTCATGGGTTTGGAAGGAGCTGTCTAAGGATCTTTGGTAAATTCCCCAACAGTTGAAGTGAATTATAGAATCGCTACACTGTGGAAGTTGGCCAATCGGCCTAGTGAGTCCACACCGACCGTCTAAAGAGCATCCCACCCAGAACCCCCTCCTACCCTATCCCTGTAACCCTGAATTTACCACGGCCATTCTACCTAACTTGCACATCATTGGGTTGTGGGAGGAAACTGGAGCACCCGGAGGAAACCCATGCAGACACGGGGAGAATGTGCAAACTCCACAGATGATTGCCAGGGACCCACTCTTGGGCATAGTGCTAACCCACTGAGCCACCATACCACCCAATGGTATCAATGCATCTAATGCAAAGGGAGATAAGCTTCTGAGGAAACCAAAAAGACAGGAAGACAGGGGAATGCTGGTAGATTTTGATGAGGAAAGATGGGAGAAGACAAACACATGGAACACTTTAGGGCAGACCTGATCATCGACAGCAACAGCAGCCCAGCTGCACTTGAGATGAAAAAGAGAGAAAAGAAATTTTAATTGTGGCCATGAGTTTAGTATTGCAGATATATTTCCTTATCTCCAAAGTTAGGGAGTTAGTATGAGGAACTAGGGTACACAAAAAATTAAGATAACAAGAGCTGAGTGAAACAGATAGAAACTTCCCTAAATTTAAGTGACATCAGCAGAAGGGAAGTGAGTAGCTTTTTTTTTTTTAAGTTTTATTTTTGCATTATTCATTCATAGGATGTGGGCATTGCCCCCGCTGGGTCAGCACTTATTGCCTGCCCATAGTTGCCCTTAAGGTGGTGGTGGTGAGCTGCCTTCTTGAACCACTGCAGTCCATGTTCTGTTGGTGGATCTAGGGTTACTGATAGGCCTGCTCTATCATTAGAGAGACAACTAGAGAGTTTAACCTGAAGTCATCACACCTCATTCGAGGGGACAGGTTGAGACCTTCGTGGTAACCTCTGCTAGTGCGGGAATTGAACCAATGCTGTTGGCATCATTCGATTTATTGGTCTTTAGCCCATTAGGTTCACTAGTATATTTTTCTCTGGTCATATTGTATTTAGTTTCTCTCTCCTTTTATCCCCTTGATTGAGAATTTTTGGAAAACTATTAGTGTCTTCGACTGTGAAGTCTGATACAAAGTGTTTATTCAACTCCTCTGCTATTTTCTGGTTTCCTGTCATTTCCCCAGCCTCATTTTCTAACAAGCCTATGTTAATTTGGCTTCTCTCTTCCTTTCCATATATTTAAGGAAGCACTTGATGTCCATCTTGATATTACTTGCAAGTTTATTCTTAAAGTTTAACTTCCTCTATTATATTTTTGATCATGGTTTTGTTGGCATTTAAAACTTCTCTGGTTTACCATTAGCTTTTGCCACATTATATATTTTTTCTTTCAATTTGATGTTATCCTCAACTTCCCTGATAAGCCAATCATGGTTAATCTCCTTCCTAGAATCCTTTCTTCGCACTGGAATATTGTCTTGGTTGTGAGCCATGAACTTAAAAACCATTGTACCTCAACCATCTTTGCTGCTAAAGTCCTTTCCCAGTTCAATCCAGTCAGTTCTGCTGTCATCCCTGTGTAACTACCCTTTTATAAGCTAAGCATAGTTGTTTCCAACACAAGTTCCTCCCTCTCAAATGGAATGCCAAATTCTATCACGTTATGGTCACTGTTTCCAGGGTATCTTTTACTCTAACATCATTTATCAAACCTGCCTCATTGCACATCACCAGATCCAAAATAGCCTGCTCCCTGGTTGGATCCAAGCATAGAGTTCTCGGAAACTGTCCCAAATGTACTTCATGAATTCTTCCTAGTGGCTTCCTCTGCCAATTTGACTGTCCAATCTATATGAAGATTAATGTCATCCATGATAAATGCTGCCTTTTTTACATGCCCTTATAACCGGATTGATTCTCCGTTTAACCAGATAGATACTATGGACTACTCTCACCATTTTTTTTTGCTGTAGTTATTTCTTACTTTCACCAATATGGATTATACATCTTCAGATCCAAGATCATTTCTTGAGATCACACTTGTTCAATCCCGTACTAACAAAGCTGCCTCCCCTTTCTGCCTATCCTTTCAAAAAGCTGACAATAGCAGCAGCATATCCCATCTACAAGCTACACTACAGAAATTCACCAAGTCTCCTCCAGACAGCACTTTCCAAACCCATGACCACTTCCACCTAGAAAGACAAGGGTAGTAGATACATGGGAGCACTGCTACCTGCAGGTTCCCCTCCAAGCCACACATTGTTCGGACTTGGAAATGTATCGCCATTCCTTCAGTGTTGCTGGGTCAATTCCTGTCCCCAAGAGCATGAGCCTGGGCCCCTGGATTTCTAGTTCAGTGATATTACAACTATGCCATTATGTCCCCTATGCATATTTTTTCTCCATTGAATAGTTTAGGATGCCAGAATGGTCCTGTAACAGATAAAGGTCATTTGTCTGATCTTACCAACTCTCTGCAAGAGAAACTCATCTAGTCCCATTCTCCAGCTTCACCTCATAGCCCTACAAATCTCTCGACAGTTAACTATCAAATTTTTCAGAATTGAAGATCTCAGTTGAATCAGTCTCAGGCAGCGTATTCCAAATTCTAAATTCTGAGCATGTTTAAAATAAAAGCCTTTTCCAGTATTCCAATGTAGGAAAACCAGCTGTGCACAGTAAGTTCCCACAACCAGCAACGTGGCAATGAACAGAAACCCTGCTTTTCTTTTGTGATCTTGATGGAGGGATAAATGTGGGCCAGGAGACAAGGAGACCTCCCCTGCTCTTTGTGAAACTACTGAATTGGTCCTTTCATGCAGCAAGCAGGACTGTTGCAGAATATAAAGACAGATAGCAAAAGTTTCTATAAATATATAAAACGAAAAACAGTGGCTAAAGTAAACGTTTGCCCTTTAGAGGATGAGAAGGGGAATTTAGTTATGGGATTTGATGAAATGGCCGAGGCATTGAACAGGTATTCTGTATCGGTCTTCACAGTGGAGGACACTAACAACATGCCAGTAATTGACAAAGAGACAAAAGGTAGGTGAGGACCTGGAAACAATCATTATTATGGAAGAGGTAGTGTTGGGCAAGCTAATGGAGCTAAGGATTGATAAGTCTCCTGGCCCTGATGGAATGCATCCCAGGGTACTAAAAGAGATGGCGGCAGAAATAGCAGGTGCACTGGCAATAATTTTCCAAAATTCGCTGGACTCTGGGGCAGGCCCAGCAGATTGGAAAACAGCAAATGTGACCCCACTATTTAAAAAAGGAGGTAGACAAAAGATGGGGAATTATAGACCGGTTAGCTTAACCTCTGCAGTGGGGAAGATGCTGGAGTCTATTATCAAGGAAGAAATAGCAAGGCATCTTGATAGAAATTGTCCCGTTGGGCAGACGCAGCATGGGTTCATGAAGGGCAGGTCATGCTTGACAAATCTTTTGGAATTCTATGAAGACATTACGAGCAAAGCAAGGTAGACAATGGGGACCCAGTGGATGTGATGTACCTGGATTTCCAAAAGGCCTTCGACAAGGTGCTGCACAAGAGGCTGCTACATAAGATAAGGATGCATGGTGTTAGGGGTAAACTATTAGCATGGATAGAGGATTGGTTGACTAACAGGAAGCAAAGAGTGGGGATAAATGAGTGCTATTCTGGCTGGCAATCAGTGACTAGTGGTGTGCCTCAGGGATTGCTGTTGGGACCGCAATTATTTACAATTTATATTGATGATTTGGAGTTGGGGACCACGTGTAGGGTGACAAAGTTTGCAGATGACACTAAGAGGAGTGGCAGAGCAAAGTGTGCAGAAGACTGTGAAACCTTGCAGAGGAACATAGATACATTCAGTGAGTGGGCAAAGGTCTGGCAGATGGAATACAATGTAAATAAATGTGAAGCCGTGCATTTTGGTAGGAGTAATAGTAAAAAGGGCTATTACTTGAATGGTAAAAAGTTGCAGCATGCTGCTATGCAGAGGGACCCTGGGTGTCCTTGTGCATGAATCACAGAAGGTTGGTCTGCAGGTACAACAAGTAATTACGAAGGCAAATGGAATTTTGTCCTTCATTGCTAAAGGGATTGAGTTTAAAAGCAGAGAGGTTATGTTGCAGCTGTACAAGGTGCTGGTGAGGCCACACCTGGAGTACTGTGTGCAGTTTTGGTCTCCTTACTTGAAAAAGGATGTACTGGCACTGGAGGGGGTGCAGAGGAGGTTCACTAGGTTGATTCCGGAGTTGAGGGGGTTGGCTTATGAGGAGAGACTGAGTAGATTGGGATTATATTCATTGGAATTCAGAAGATTGAGGGGGGATCTTATAGAAACATATAAAATTGTGAAGGGAATAGATAAGATAGAAGTAGAGAGGATGTTTCCACTGGCAGGCGAAGCTAGGACAAGGGGGCACAGCCTCAAGATTAGAGGGAGCAGATTTAGGACTGAATTGAGAAGGAACTTCTTCACCCAGAATGTGGTTAATCTATGGAATTCCTTGCCCAGTGAAGTAGTGGACGCTAATTCAGTAAACGTTTTTAGAGATAAGGTAGATTTTTTTTGAACAATAAAGGAATTAAGGGATACAGTGAGAGCGCGGGTAAGTGGATCTGAGTCCACAAAAAGATCAGCCATGATCTTATTGAATGGCGGAGCAGGCTCGAAGGGCCGGATAGCCTACTCCTGCTCCATGTTCTTATGTTCTTATGAACAGGGCTTTGGTGAGGCCACACCTGGAATATTGTGCGCAGTTTTGACGTCCTCTTCTGAGGAAGGATGCTCTTGCTCGAGAGAGTGCAGCAAAGGTTTATCAGGCTGATTCCAGGGATGGCAGGTCTGATGTATGAGGAGAGATTGACTTGGTTGGGATTGTTTTTGCTAGA
>JAHRHZ010000012.1:2742500-2760720 GCA_024137785.1 Ginglymostoma cirratum
GGGGAGGAGAGGGGGAATCTCATAGAGACTTGTAAAATTCTAACAGGACTAGACAGGGTAGATGCAGGGACGATGTTCCCAATGGTGGGTGTGTCCAGAGCCAGGGGTCACAGTATGAGAATTTTGGGTGGAGGTGGAGGTGGAGGTGGAGGTGGAGGTGGATGAGGATGAGGATGAGGATGCATTTCTCCATCCTAAGAGTGGGGAGCCTGTGGAATTCATTGTTACAGGAAGTAGTTGATGCCAAAACATTGAATGTATTCCAAAGGCGACTACATACAGCACCTGGGGGCGAATGGGATCAAAAGGTTATGGAGAGAAAGCAGGATTAGGCTATTGAGTTTGACAATCAATCAGTCATGATAGTGAAGAATGGTGGAGCAGGCTCGAAGAGCCAAATGGCCTCCTCCTGCTCCTGTTTTCCATGTTTCTAAGACACATGGAGAGAAACTGGATTGGTTAGGACTACATTCACATTCACTGGAGTTTACAATAATGACAATGGGGAGGGGTGATAAGGTTCTTGAGTAGATTTGTAGCTCAGGTTGTGGATGCTGTGGTTGGTTTGCTCACCAAGCTGGTTCGTTAGTTCGCAGATGTTTCGTTACCATGCTGAGTAACATCATCAGTGCAGCCTCCAAATGATGTGCCGTTGTGTTTTCCCGCCTGATATTTAATCTCTGGGATCATTGGATTTGATTACCTCATTTCCAGTTTTCCTTTGCACTGGTGTATATATAGGGTCTAGTTCTATATGCTTGTTGATGGCCTTCTTGGTGGAGAACCAGGCCTCTAGGAATTCCCGTGCTTGTCTCTATTTGGCCTGTCCCAGTATCCTGGTGTTCTCCATCCACATGGATAAGTGACATGAGTGAGTATTGGTCATATCTTTTTGTTGCTAATTGGTGTTCATATGCTCTAGTGGCCAATTTTCTTCCTGTCTGTCCAATGCAATATTTGTCACAATCCTTGCATGGGATCTGGTATATCACATTGGTTTTGTCAATAGTGGGTATAGTCTTTGGTTCGAGTTAGCAGTTGGCATAGGGTTGACGTGGGTTTGTGCACTACACTGATGCCCAATGGTCTTGTGGTCAGTTTGGATATGTTCTTGATGTATGGTAGCATGATGTGTGTGTTAAGGAGTGTAGTATCTTCCTGTGATAGGGATCGTCGGATCCAGTTGTTCGAATATCTGTTGTCCTTAAATACTTGGTGGAGGTATTCTTCTTCTTTATGGAGTAGTTCTGGGTTGTTGTAGTGTGTTGTCTTTCGTTTAAATAGTGTTTTCACGCAACTTCGTTTGTGGGTGTTAGGGTGGTCACTGTTGAAACTCAGGACTTGATCCGTGTGTGTGGCCTTTCTGTGTACCTTCGTTAGGAATTTCCTGTTGGCCCTGCATTCTACCATGATATCCATGAATGGGAGCTGTTCGTTATGTTCCTCTTCCCTGATGAATTTGGTGCCAGTGAGAGTGTTATTAGTCGGTGCGTCCCCTCTAGTTTGGTCCGTTTGATGATGACAAAAAAGTGTTATCCACGTTTCGAATCCATAGTTTGGGTTGGATTAGTGGAAGGGCTATGCTTTTGAGTCTCTGCATCACCAGTTCTGCTAATAGTCCAGAGATAGGTACCCCACGGGTGTCCCGTTGATCTGTTTGTAGATTTGGCCATTAAAGGTAAAGTAGGTCGTGAGGCATAGGTCCAGTAGTTTTAGCACGTTGTCAGTGGAGATGGTGTCACTCGAGCCTCCAGGTGTGAAAACACAACAGCGCTTCATCAGAGGCTGCACTGATGTTACCCAGCAGGGTAATGACATGTCTGCGAACTAATGAACCAGCTCAGCGGGCAAACCAACCACAGCAATGAGGGAGATTCTCATAGAAAGCTAGTAAATTCTAACAGGATTAGACAGAGTAAAAGAAAGAAGGATATTCCCAATGACTGGGGAGTCCAGAACCAGGGGCCACAGTCTCAGGATATAGGGTAGGCCATTTAGGACTTACATAAGGAGACAATTCTCCACCCAGAGTGGTGAGGCTGTGGAATTATCTGCAGTGGAGGCCAAAATATTGAATATTTTCAGGAAAGAGTTAAATACAGTTCTTAGGACTAAAGGGATCAAAGGATATGGGAGAAAACAGGAATGGGGGGCCGATCATATTGAACATTGGAGCAGGATCGAATGGCCTACTCCTGCTCCTATTTTTCTCTGTTTTACCTCAGAAGGTGGGTGGGCAAGCAATCACCCAAAAGATACAGTGTGTGACTGTGCTGCACTCATTCATTACTGCTCCAGGAAAATCAGCCAGAATAAAAACCAAAAGAACTGCAGATCTGTAAATTAGGAACGAAAACAGAAGTTGATGGAAAAGCTCGGCAGGTCTGGCAGCATCTGTGAAGAAAACAGAGTTAACATTTCGGGTCCAGTGACCGAAACGTTAACTTTGATTTTTTTTCTTCACAGATGCTGCCAGATGTGCTGAGCAGATCAGCCAGAATTTCTGATGAAGGGTTTAGGCCCGAAACGTCAAGTTTTCCTGCTCCTATGATGCTGCTTGACCTGCTGTGTTCATCCAGCCCCATGCTTGTTAGCCAGAATTGTGGGCTTGGTTCTCTGCAACCATCCATCACGTTGCAAAGGAGCTGCTCACAAACCCACAGCACATGGTCCAGTTAGCACCTGTTCTACCCTTCACTACCATTTGCACCCAGGACAGGGAGGCTCTGACAGGGCTCAGCGTCTGGCAATTGAAATCACTTTGTATGTTTTATAAACTGCAGCGGGATATCTGAGCTCCGTGATGAGGATTTAATTACACTAACAGCCTGGTTCTGGCTCTGATGTAAAGACTGACCACACCTCTGTAATGTAGAGTTGTTGTAAAGCCACACAGAGGAGGTGGTAAATAACATATGCCCCTGTTGCACAGCCCCATGTCCTAAGAACACAACGGGAAGAGTCATATTGGACTCAAAACATTAACTTTGTTTCTCTTTCTACAGATGTTGCCAGAACTGCTGAGTTTCGCCAGCAAAGGTTTTATTTCAGGATAGGTATACTGTCCATGCGTATAAAATATGAGAGCAGACCAAATTACTCCAATTATCAACAAGTTGTCACCTCTTGACAAAACAGTGGTGGGAAGAAATTGATTTCAGCCTTCAAGATTAATAAGCCCCACCTAGCGACCTGAGATTGTTTTACAAATTCTCACTGTCCCTCCACCCTCATTCAATGTAACTTCTTTCTCTGCACAAATCCAAGCTGGTCCTTCAGTGCAGTACAGAGGGAATGCCAAACCATCAGAGGCGCAGCCTTTCAGATGGATCAGAAATGAAGGTCACCAGGTGCACCCCCTTACCGCCCTCTCTGGGATGGCCTTGGAAGGAACCCCGTGACGCTGCTTTTGAAGTCAGGTAGGGGTGATTTCCTGGTAAATATTTACACCTCATCCAATATCAGTGAAGAAACAGTCGATTATTCTGTTTATGGTATCTTGCTACATATGAATTGGCTGCCATCTTTTCTACTTTAAACTACATGTTAAAAAGCCAAGATTGCATTGATTGGTGCAGCAAACTCAATGGGCTGAATGACCTACTCCTGCTCTGGTCTCATGGTCGTATGGTAAAAAGTAGTTTGTTACATATACAGCTCCGAGCTGTCCTGAAGATGTGTAGATGCCACAGGAATGTAAGCCCTTTCTTTGTTTTTGCATAATAGAGTCAGGGTTTTCAGGGAACAGGTAGAGACCTTTCAGCCTATTGTGTCTGTGCTGGTCATCAAAAATCCATCTGTTCAAAGATAAAAGGTACTGCAGATGCCGGAGAATCCGAGATAACAAGCATGGGGCTGGATGAACACAGCAGGTCAAGCAGCATCATAGGAGCAGGAAAACTTGACGTTTCGGGCCTAAACCCTTCATCAGAGATCCCATTTTATAGCATGCGGCCCATAACTTTGTATGCAATGGTGTTTCAAGTGGCTCATTAAAAATCTTGAGGGTTCCTGCCTCTCTCAACCATTTAGGCAGTGAATTCCAGATACCCACCACCCTCTGGGTGAACACATTTTTCCTCAAACTCCCTTGAAACCTCCTGCTCCTGTGCCCTCCAGTTACTGAACTATCTATTAGGGAAAAATGTTTCTCCCTGTCTATCCCCTCAGAACGTTGCACACCTCAGTCATATCTCTCCTCAGCCTTCCCTCCAAGGAAAACAAGCCCAGACCTATCAGTTCTGAGGAAGGGTCACTGGACCCGAAAGATTAACTCTGATTTCTCCCACAAAAATGCTGCCAGACTGCTGAGCTTTTCCAGAAATTTCTGTTTTTGTTCCTGATTTCCAGCATCTGCAGTTTTTTTGGGTTGTTTTTAAACCCCAGACATATCGTGTCTTTCATCTCCTTTATTGCTCCCATTATTTTTCTTCAGCCTTGCTGATTGGTTCCACATTTCCTTTTCACTTCCCTGGCTCTGGAAACAACAGACTGCTGTGGAATCGGGACTACTTTCGTGGCTTGGCAGAATTCAGGAGGTTGTGGGTTCAAGCCCCCCTTCAGGATGAGATTCAACCCAATCTGTCCGATCAGGTGGACTTAAAGGAAAACAAAAACAGTACAGCACAGGAACAAGCACTTCAGCCACCAAGCCGGTGCCAACACATGATGCCTTCCTAAACTAAAAACCTCTTGCCTCTACGCAGTCTGTATCACCTGCCTATTCCTGTCTCTGTCAAGATGCCTCTTAAAACATTGCTATTGTATCTGCCTCCAACACCTCCTCTGGCAGCGCATTCCAGGCACTTGCCAGCCTCTGTAAAAACCTGCCTGTCACATCTCCTTTAAACATTCCCTCTTTTCCCTCAAACCAATGTCCCCTTGTAATTGACATTTCTACCCTGGGAGAAAAGACTCCAACTATCCATTCGGTCCATGCTTCTCATAACTTTGTAAGCTTCTACCAGGTTGGCCCTTAGCCTCTGATGTTCAAGTGAAAACAAACCAAGTTTGTCCAATCTCTCCCAATGGCTAATACCCTCCAAACCAGGCAACATCCTGGTAACTCTTTTCTGTAACCCTTGCCAAAGCCTCCACATACTTATGGTGAACGGAATCATACACAATATTCCAAACATGGTCTACTGAAGTTCTATACAGCGGCAACATGACTGCCAATTTTTATACTCTATGCCCTGATCGATGATGCCTTCTTGACCACCTTTTCCACGGGTGTTGCCACTTTCAGGGAACTGTGGACCTGTATACCTAGATCCTCTGTATGTTGATACAACTAAGGGTTCTGCCATTTACTGTATACTTCCCTCTTGCATAAGATCTTCAAAAATGCATCACCCCACTTTAAACTCCATCTGCAATTTCTCAAAGTATCCATTTTACCAGTTCTTCGTGGATCCCATGTATCAGACTGCCATGAGGGTCCTTGTCAAAGGCCTTTCCTTGTGAAAGTCCGCACAGACAGACAGTGACTACTGCCCTGCCCTTATCAATCGTCTTTGTCATTTCCCGAAAAAACTCAATCAAGTTTGTGATATACAACCTTCACCGCACAAAGCTATTACCAATAAACCCATATTTTCCCAAATATGAATAAATCCTGTCCCTAGGAATCTTCCCGAATAATTTCCCTACCACTGATATAAGGCTCGCCAGCCCAGATCATCCTTGTTGCCCTTCTTAAAGGAACAACATTGGTTATTCTCCAGTCCTCTGGGACCTCTCCTGTGACTAAAGAGGATACAAAGATTTTGTACAAAGCCCCAGCAATCTCCCCCACTTGTTTCTCTCAGCATTCTCGGATAAATCTCATCAGGTCCTGGTCGACAGACTTCAATACTTTTCCAAACACCCAGCACCTCTTCTTTTTTATATTGACATTTCCCAGAATAGCAACATACCCCTTCTGAGACTCATCATCCACCATGTCCTTCTCCTTTGCGAATACCAATACAAAGTTTCCATTAAGGATCTTACCCCCTTCCTCCAGCTGCATGCATAGATTCCCTCTTTTATCCTGAAGTAGACCAACCCTTTCCTTATCCTTCTGCTCCCTAAATATGTATAAAGTGCCTTAATCCTGTTTGCCAAAGACATTTTTATCCCTCCTAATTCCTTGTTTTGAGTTCTTTTCTGCTTTGTTTGTCGTCTTTGATAGCCCTGCCTGTCTTCAGTTCACTAAACCCAATGTATGCCTCCTTTTTCTTTCTGACTAAGCTTTCAATTTCTTTGGTCATTCAATGTTCCTGCATCTTGCCATCCCTAAGCTTCATTTTCACGGGAACAGGCTGATCCTGCATGCTTTAAAAGATTCTCACATGCCAGATGTGGATTTACCCTCAAAAGGGCACACTTAGCCTTCCCCCAGTTGAGTACTTATATACCTGAGGACTACTCTTATGCCTATTCATAAATAACAGTTAGTTTGCAAAGTAGTGCGATGATTTAATTCTCATCACTGGCTGAGGTTACCAATAAGGACTCTCCTTCTCAACCCTTCCCTTGCCCGAGATATGATGACCCTTAGGTTAAATCATCACTGGTCATTTCTCTGTAGCGAGAGAGCAGCCCTATGATCTGGTAAGCCTGTGGCAACACACAACTTAAAAACTTACAGAATTATGATCACTGTTCCCAAAATGCTCCCCCACTGAAACTTCACCTGGCCGGTCTCATTCCCCAATATCAGGTCTCATATGGCCCTTCCCCAGTTGGACTATTTACATACTATTGTTTCAAACCTTAGGATAACTTTCTGCTTAATGAGTCACAGGAAGAGAAAGTTAGGGAGTGAACTCCATTGAGTAGGTCATACACGATTGAACACACAGCTGACAAGGGTGAGAGATGCAGAGAGGCCCGAGGGCTGAATGGAAAGTTGTTGTGCAGCCCCAGACCATCAGGCAAAATGTGGCAGAGACAGAGAAACATGAGGCTGTGAAGAGAGTGCAGCTTTAGTCTGGAGCAGCTGAGGAACCAGAGACTACTACAGTCAGTGAGCGGTATCAGGATAGTGGGCGGCACAGTGGCTAGCACTGCTGCCTCACTGTGCCAAAGACATGGGTTTGATTTCACCCTCGGGCGACTGTCAGTGTGGAGTTTGCACATTCGCCCAGTGTTTGCGCGAGTTTCCTGGGTGCTCCGGTTTCCTCCCACAGTCCAAAGATGTGAAGGCTAGGTGGATTAGCCATGCTAAATAGTGTTCAGTGATATGTAGATTAGGGGGATAGGTCTGGGTAGGATGTTCTGTGTGTCAGTGTGGACTTGTTGGGCTGAAGGGCCTGTTTCCACACTGTAGAGATTCAATGATTCTATGTCCAGGTGGAAAATTACTGAAGGCTCAGGTGGCTTGACCACCGTTACTACCGCACTCCTTCCCAACCACCAGGAAACACCATTAGTGGCTGGTGAAAATCCCACCATTCCCCCTTCCCAGACATAATGTGCAGCAGGAGGCAGAACCAACCCCCATCCCCACTGGGAGGAAGCCTCAACCTCTGGAGCCAATCAGTCCTAGCTCAGCCCCAAAATCTGGTGTTGCCAGGATTCCAGGTCCCATTCAGAAGACCCAGTGAATCCCAGATCCAGACACAACTGGAGGCTCTGGGCTGAGGCTCTTTCAACAACACAGGGAGAGGGAGCAAAGTGGGAGGGGATTAAAATAAGCCAGCCCTTTATTCATCAACGGGATGAGGTTATCACTGGCTAGGCAGCATTTATTGCCCATCCCTAATTGCCCAGAGGGCAGTTCAGAGTCAGAGTCAATCACATTGCTGTGGTTCTGGAGTCACATGTAGGCCAGACCAGGTAAGGATGGCAGTTTCCTTCCCTAAAAGGACATTAGTGAACTTGATGGGTTTTTCCAACAATTGACAATGGATTCACAGTCATCATTAGATTCTTAATCCCAGATATTTTATTGAATTCAAATTCCACCATCTGCCATGGTGGGATTAGAATCCAGGTCCCCAGAACATTTTCCGGGTCTCTGGATTAACAGTCCAACGATAATACCACCAGCCATCACCTCCCCTCCCCTGTGGGAAGGAAGAGGGTGTGGTCCTTTTCAGGAAGGGTAGTGTGGAGTACCATCCAGTGAAAACACACCCATTTCCTTCCCAATGTTTTCAGAACTTCACAAAAATGAAACCGAAAGAACTGCGGATGCTGTACATCAGGAACAAAAACAGAAGTTGCTAGAAAAGCTCAGCACTTGTGAAGAAAAAAAATCAGAGTTCATGTTTCCGGTCCAGTGACCCTTCCTCAGACCTGTTCACAGATGCTGCCAGGTCTGCTGAGCTTTTCTGAAACTTCTGTTCTTAAAAATGAAAATCATCAATCCCACTCTAACCCTAGCTGACCCCATTATGTCAATGAAACTGTCATACTCAGATCAGTTCAGCTTTAACAAGGTCAATTGTCACTTAATTACTTCCTTACACATGGTAGGCAGGCTGCTGATTATCATTCCCAAATTCAGAGCCACAATGAGGTGGACTAACCAACCTCCTGATAAGACTTGTATACCTTGCCCAAACATGTAAAATCTAATTTGACATTGTGGGCAGATTGTGAGAAATAGGAGCAGGAATTTTCTTTATTTATTGGTTACTGGGATGTCAGTGTTGCTGGCTGGGCCAGCATTTATTGTCTATCCCCAATTGACCAGAGGGCAGTTCAGAGTCAACAACATTGCTGCGGGTCTGGAGTCACATGTAGGCTAGACCAGGTAAGGATGGCAGTTTCTTTCCCTAAAGGACATTAGTGAACCAGATTTTTAAAAAAATAATAATTAGCAGTAGTTTCATGGTCATGATTAGACTAGCCTTTCATTCCAGATTTTTAGTGAATTCAATTTCACCACATGTCCTAGTGTTATTCAAACCTATACCCCCAGAATATAAATCAAGTTCTGATTACTAGTCCGGCTACACATCTCGGTAGGAATTAATGGGTCCTTTTCAAATTGGCAGGCAGTAACTAGTGGAGTGCCACAGGGATCAGTGCTGGGACCCCAGCAATTCACAGTATATTAGGAACGATTTGGAGGAGGGAACAAAACATAAAATCTCCAAGTTTTCAGATGATACCAAGTTGGGTGGGAGGGTGAACTGTGACATGGGTGCAGAGATCCTTCAGCATGCTCTGCACAGATTGGGCGAGTGGGCAAATCAATGGCAGAAGCACTATAATTTGGATTAATGTGATGTCATTCACCTCGGAAGCAAAAACAAGAAGGCAGATTACCACCTGAATGGCTGTAAATTGGGAGAGGGGAGTGTGCAGCGGGACCTGGGTGTCCTTGTGCACCAGCCGCTGAAGGTAAACATGCAGGTGCAGCAGGCCGTAATGAAGGCAAATGGTAGGTTGGCTTTCATTGCAACGGGTTTGGAGTACAGGAGCAGGGATGAGTTGTTGCAGTTATACAGGGCCTTGGTGAGACCACACCTGGAATATTGTGCGCAGTTTTGGTCTCCTTTGCAGAGGAAAGATGCTCTTACTCTCGAGGGAGTGCAGCAAAGGTTTATCAGCTGATTCCAGGGATGGCGGGTCTGACGTCCGAGGACAGACAAACAACTGCACCTCCCAGTCGCGAACCATTTCAACTCCCCCTCCCATTCCTCAGACGACATGTCCATCCTGGGCCCCCTGCAATGCCACAGTGATGCCACCCGAAGGCTGCAGAAACAGCAAATCATATTCAGCCTGGGAACCCTGCAGCCCAATGGTATCAATGTGGATTTCACAAGCTTCAAAATCTCCCCTCCCCCAATCGCATCCCAAAACCAGCCCAGCTCATCTCCACCTCCCTAACCTGTTTTTCCTCTCACCTATCCCCTCCTCCCACCTCAAGCCCCACCCCCATCTCCTATCTACTAACATCCCGCCCCCTTGACCTATCTCCTCCCTACCCGCCTACCTACACTCACCTTTACTGGCTCCATCCCCGCCTCTTCGACTTGTCTGCCTCCTCTCCACCTATCCATCCTCTATCTGCCTCCCCCTCTCTCCCTATTTATTTCAGAACCCTCTTCCCCTCCCCCATTTCTGATGAAGGGTCTAGGCCCGAAACGTCAAGCTTTCCTGCTCCTATGATGCTGCTTGGCCTGCTGTGTCCATCCAGCCCCACGCCTTGTTATCTCGTTGACTAGGTTAGGATTGTTTTTGCTGGAGTTCAGATGAATAGTTGGTTTGGGGGCGCGGGGGTGGGGGTGGAGGATCACAGGAAACTTATAAAATTCTAACAGGACTGGACAGGGTAGATGCAGGTAGGATATTCCTGATGGTGGCTGTGTCCAGAACCAGGGGTCACAGTATGAGGATTCGGGGTCGACGATTTAGAACGAAGAAGAAGAGACATTTCTTCACCCAAAGAATGGTGAGCCTGTGGAATTCATTGCCACAGGAAGTAGTTGATGTCAAAACATTGAATGTATTCAAGAAGTGACTAGATATAGCACTTGGGGGCAAATGGGATCAAAGATTATGGGGAGAAAGCAGGATGAGACTATTGAGTTGGACCATCAGCCATGATTGTGATGAATGGTGGAGCAGGCTCGAACGGCCTCCTTTGTTCCTATCTTTTATGTTATGTTTTTAAGTTTCTACAGTGCCACTTAGCCACCATCTCCCTATTAGGCCATTCAGCCCCTAGAGCCTGCTCTGCCACTCTACAGGATCAAGGCTGATCTGATATTGACCTTAACTCAACTATTCTACCTGCTCCCCATCACCTTTGATTCCCCTACAGTCCTGAAACCTCTCTCTCTCTCTCTCTCTCTCAATACGTTCAAGGAATCACTGCCTCTAGAGAAGGAAATGTTCTCGCTGTGCGAAACAACTAGGCAGACTGAACGAGATACACATGGAATATTATCAAAGGAAACAGTGGGGATAGAGCATCCGAGAAAAATGCAGCAAATCCCAAACCTATGATGTGGAAGGTCACGGGCAGCAATGTGGTAGTGGGCAAGTAGGGGCAGTGGAGGGTCATCCCCTTGGTCTCCTTAAAGGCACAAACCATCCTGACCTTGACACACAGCAGTCACTTCTTCGCTGTCACTGAATCAAATCACTTGAATATCCTTTGCAAACAGTATGACCTACACAAGGGCTTCACAAGGAAGGTGTCCAGCATCAAGTGCCCCAAGAAAACATGGACAGTAAATGCTGGCCTTACCAGTGATACTTATACTTGGAGACTGATGCAGAACTGAAGTTGAGATTGTAGGTTTTAGGGAGAGGAGTGTGGCAGAGAGACAAAGAGGGAGAAATTAACAGCAAAGAGCTCACCGCAGGATGTTGGGGTGCGAGAGCCGATTCATCAGCTGCACCTCACGAAGCATGTTGGCGCGGTTACTCGGCAGCTTGTTCATCTTGAGAACCATCACCTGCCCAGATATCCGGTGTCGTACCTGTGGAGAGACATGGACTGTTACAGCAGTAATCCAGGAGTCCCCTAGTGGATCACCAAATCACAACCTGGTCGCACTAGTAGGACAATCGGATATCTTCCGAAACATTGTATACAGCAAGAGGAAGCGGGAGCACCAGTATTTCAGAGGTCTGGACTTTCATACAGAGACGCAAGCTCACATTACAGCACTGAGTTGGGAAATTTAAATAATACAAAGTTAGTCTCAGTGTTGATGATCACGAAACTACTTAAGTGATGGAAAAGCCCAGCTGCTGCTCACCAACACTCAAGAAGCTTGACACCATCCAAGACAAAGCAGCCCACTTGACTGGCACCATACGCACAAACATTTACTCCCTCCACCAGCAACGTTTAGTAGCAGTGTGTACTATCTACAAGATGCACTGCAGAAATCTACTAAAGATCCTCAGACAACACCTTCCAAACTCATGACCACTTCCATCTAGAAGGACAAGGGCAGCAGACATATGTGAACACCGCCCCCTGCAAGTTCCGCTCCAAGCCACTCACCATCCTGATTTGGAAATATATCACTGTTCCTTCACTGTCACTGGATCAAACTCCCTCCCTAATGGTACTGTGGGTCAATCTACAGCACATGGACTGCAGTGGTTCAAGAAGACAGCTCACCACCACCTTCTCAAGAACAATTAGGGATGTGCACTAAATGGTATCCTTGCCTGTGATATCTACATCACATAAATTAAATAACCAAACACAACAGCGTGAAGGGGAGGAATCAGGACACTGGCACAAGAGCATTTCAAACACATCCAACTGGCGACCCAACCTCATCCAATCTGAGGTGGATTACATCATCCCAAGGCTTTCATTGCCTCTTGATAAGGAGGTTCCACAGCTGACCAGGTCAGTGTAAGGAGGCTCCATCTTGTCCTGTTGTGGTTAGTTGATAGGTGTCTTTGTTTCAGGCCACCCCAGACACAGGCAACACTATGATATCAAATCCAAGAGAGTGTCCTTATCTTAAATCAAAGCAAAGTACTGCAGATGCTGGAGATATAAATATGAAAGTACTGGATAACCTTATCTTTCCTGATTAACAGGAGTGTGGACAAGGTACAAACAGAGTGTTCAAAAACACAGCAAATCACAGCCTGGTACAGGAGAAACCACGCAGTGTCAACTTGGTAGATGACCGAGCATAAATATTGACATTTATTGAGAAGTAATTTCCACTTACATTTACTTTCTATTAACTTTATAATTATTGCCCAGACACATCTCTCACACCCACACCTGCAGCCTCGTGGCTATCTACACATCCCCCAGCCAGGTCCCAACATTCTGACCCCTCACCCACAGCCTCATGGAAATCAACCCTGCCCCCAATCTGACCTCACATCAATGTCACAGTCCTATCAACATCACTGGTATCATCGAGGACAACAATTACTTATTATTTATTCCTGGCAAATCAAATAACTAGGGCTGTAGGGGTGGCTTTAAACTAATTAGAAGGGGAGGTGGAAGGGTTTGGGAAAGGGGAAGTGTAGGCTTGTAAAGCAAGAGTAAGACTACAACACAACTATTTGGATATCATTACCCAGGGTGGGGCAGGGAGGGGAAAAAAAAAACAGTTTACCAACATAGAAAAACAGCAGTAATTAGGATCAAAAGGGGGGAAAATAGTTAAAAAAAAGGGCAACATTAATTGCTCTTCACTTGAATGCATGCAGTAGTTAAAACAAAATAAACTTATTAATGGCACAAATAGTAGTTAATGGTTATGATTTTTATGGCCATTTTGGCTACAAGGAGATCAAAGCTGAGATCAGTAGAATTTTGAATTTTCAGAAGGCATTTGATAAAGTATCACATATTAAGCTACTTAAGAAAAGAGCACAAGGTTTGGAGGTGGAACATCAGCATAGATACAGGATTGGGTAACTAACAGAAAACAGAGAGATGGGATAAGGTGGAGCATTTTCAGGATGGCAACCTGCAACTTGTGCAGTGCCACAGGCATCAGTGCTGGGGTCACAATTATATACAATATATATTAGTGACGTAGATGGCAAGTGGTAACAAAGAGTCTGCGGAGGGATATAAGCAAGTTATCTGAATGGACAAAAACTTTGCTGATGGAATATAATCTGGGGAAATGAGAGATTATGCACTTTGGGAGAAAGAACAGAGGAGCTGAATATTATTTAAATGAAAAAGACTGCAGAAAGCTACAGAACAACATGACTTAGGAGTCATTCAGCATGAAAACAGACTCTTTGGTCCAACCACAAAAAGGCAGAGAAAAGGCAGGGGAAAGTGGAATTGAGGGTTATCAGATCAGCCATGATCTCATTGAATGATAGAGCAGTTCGACAGACTGAATGATCTACCTGTGTTCATATTTCTTATGATGCAATTTCTCTGTTCTTTATCCCTGATAACACTGCATACTGTTTCTTTTGAATAATCATCCAATTTTCTCTTGAATATCTCAATTGAACCTGCCTCCACCACATTTCCAGGTAATATATTCCATACCCCAACTACTCATTTTCCCCCTCATTAGCAAAGAAGCAATTGCAATGTGAGTCTGAGAGTCCAAGTGTGGGATAATGTATAAGAGTTGTGTGCGTGTGTGCGTGCGCACGCGTGCGCATGTATGTGTGTCAATGTCCCTGAGTTTACACACTTCAGGGAGTGAATGAGCATGTTTGTGTGTGTTGAAGGAATGTTTATGCTGTCAGTATGTGTCTATGCTTGTGTGTGTATGTATGAGAGTGAGTACGTGTTGTGCCTGTGTCTGTCTGTATGCAAGTGTGCCCATGAGTATGTATCTCAGAGTGTGTGGAGTATGCTTGTGTATCTGTATGTCTGTATGTGTGAATGTATCAGAGAACGAATGCGTGTGTGTGAGCCTGTGTGTGGGGTGGGGTGGGGGTGGTAGTTGTTTTTAAAACAAAGCAATTAAGCAGCGTCTGAAATGCCTACAGCTCCAGAGTTCCAAAGGGAGCTTCCAGCAACAGCTCTCTTCCCTTTTTTGTAGAAATGCTCAGAAACGTGTTTGGCCAGGCATCATTTCGCAATCATTCAGCTCTACTACCACCTCTCTCCGCCTCCCCCCCTCCACCAGTCCCGTGCCATCTGGATGTGCTACTGCTCAATTTACTCTGGTCTGTGCACTGAACCACAGGACTGCCTCACAGAACTCCCCTCCCCCATTTCCTTTGCACAACTGAATAAAACAAAACATGACAACACCAAACCAAACCTAATTTAAAAATGTATCACTACTCTGTCCCTTTTCCCTTACTAAATGCAAAACATCGCATGTCATAACACTTCAGAGAAAAGCAGAGGAATTTTCCCCAATGTCCTGGGTCACTAGAAAAGCACTGACCAATATCATATGACCATTTGTGGGATCTTACTGTGTGCAAATTTGCTGCCACATTTTCCATGTTGGCGAAATTTGAAGTAGTACTTCACTGGCTGTGGATCGGGTTTGGACCGGTGCAGTATCACAGAAGGCTGTTTGGCCCATCAAAAGCAATTCACCTATTGACATTCCCCTACCTTCTCCCCATAACACAGTGCAGTCCTCACCCCGTAAAAATGCTTTCCCTCACATTGGCTTTGCTTCACTCACTGATCACAAATCTGCACCCACACTTTCTTGATCCCTTCACCAATGGGTTGAGTATTTTCCTTTTCTCTAATCTGCCCAGACCTCTCATGATTTTGAACACCAGGCACCAATAAACAATACTTGCACGTTTGACTTTTCTTTGCTAATTTGAAATACGAAATGGCACCCAATTCCCATTCAATTCCCAAGAGGCTATTCTATTATTTTACAAATCACAGGTCAAGTAGTCTCCCTCTGGACTCTAGTTCAAAAGATTGTACCAAGTCCCTCTCCATAGCCCAGTAACCAGGCTGAGACTGCAGTGTGGTCCTCAAGGTGTGCTGCATTGTTTGAGATCCCTTCACAACAACACTCCGGGGCTGTCTGCCAGTGAGATGTGTTTTCTGGTTTGTGACTGGGTCCTGATTCTGTTAACATCTGACTCAGTGATGACCTGGGAATGTTCTGCTCCTTTTGAAAGTCAGAAGAGCAGAAGGAACTGTTTACTAATTTCTAGATTTTAATAAACACTTTCTCAATGGTCTCTGGGGAAGTTGCATAAATAACTGTCAGTTTTCACCAAATGATTACTTCAAATGTGGTTATTACAGCAACGGGCCCAAACGGTTATCTTCCCATCCCACTCCTCCAGACCCACCTCATCTCCTCTCCTTCTGTACCTCCATCAGACCTATCCAGCCCCCCTTCTGCTTCCCTCTCACTCTCTTTTCTGTCTAGATCCCAGTTCCCTGGAACCTTCCTCCTCCCCTTCTGTCATCACATCCCAAACAAAATCACCTTCCCTTTAACCGCACCATCACCCCCAAAACCTTACAGCTTCTCCCTTACTTCAAACACCTGATGCTTTTCCTGTTAGCCCAGTATATTTCTCCCATTAACTCCCTGTACCTTACTCCAATCCCATTGCCTCCTCTACACCATACATCTTCTGTTACCCCCACCAGACACCTTACAACTCCATCATAAACCCCCATTATCTCCTCTACATTTTACACCACCTTCATCACTACAACCCTCTTGTTCCACACCCACAATCACTACCACCTAGAAGGACAAGAACAGCAGATACATGGGAACGCCATCCCCCTACAAGTTCCCCTCCAAGCCCCTCACCATCCTGACTTGGAAATATATCACTGTTCCTCCAATGTCGCTGGGTCAAAATTCTGGAATTCCCTCCCCAAAGGCGTTATGGGGTCACTGTACAGCACACAGATTGCAGCAGTTCAAGAAGGCAGCTCACCACCACCTTCTCAAGGGCAACTGGGGATGGGCAATAAATGCTGGCTCAGGCAGTGACATCCACAAGAAATGAAATTTTAAATGTACCAACATTCTTTTGATAGGAAGAATTAGATATTTACTCCACAGCCTGGTGTGAAGAAGTGAATTCTTGACCTGCTATATGATGATTTGCCTCAGTTTTAACCTTAAACTCCTTTGTTCTCAATTCCTTTGACAGAGTTAATGCTTCTCCATGTCTTCACTTATCAAATCCTTTTAACATACACCTCGAATAATTGCTCTTCAGTCTCCTAATCTGATCAGACAACCTTTCTGCTGCCTGCTCTTGAGATATAACCCTCAAAGCGCCATGTTGGCTGCTTGCTTGATTCCTGGAGTAGTCTGCCGGCAGCTGCTACTGTTCGGCTCGGGATGGCTTCGCTGATGAATCAGAGTTGAGATTGCCTAATGTCCATCACTAAGGCAAAATCAGGTGAAGAACTCAGTACTTTTGTCAGGAACACGAAGAGTGGGCTGTTTGGTTAGTGTAAAGAAAATTTGGCAAAGGATGCAGGGCTGGAAGAACAGTTTGTGAGCAAAGTGGATTCATATCCACAGTCCATAAGCTTTAGCTACCTCACATAAACACCTATGTGGGGGAGCGTGTGCGTGGTGCGTGGGCGTGTATGACACTTCACAAACGCTTCCAACCATTTTCACCTGAATAAAATCACTGAATCTTGCAACATGGATTATCTGGTCATTTATCTCTTGCTGTCAATGGGATCTTGCTATAAATGCACTGGCTGCTGCTTTTCCCACATTACAACAGTGAATACCCTTCTAAAGCCCCCAGTGACTGTGAAGCACTCTGGGGAGTTCCGAAGGTCTTGCCAAAACTCGCACTTCCTCAGCCTCTGTGCTCTATCTAGATGGTTCAACCATCCCCATTTCTTGTGTCCACCTTGTCATTGGGGTCTCTGATTCAGCTCAATCATCACAGGGGCAGGGGCATGTGTCCTCTCAGAGGAGAAATATCCTTCTGGCTGAATTCTGCCCTACAATTTACTGACGGGCAGTAACTCCTAGCTGAGGCAGGTACAGCCCGGTTCTGAGTTTACAGGCAACAAGAAAGGCACTCTGCAATATCCCATCTGACAGAGTTTAAAAATTTAGCAGCCCTCAATAAATTAATCAACAGCCATCTGGCAAAGAGCTGGGGGTATGGAGAATACAGACTACGTGTTTCCACATGACCAGGTCTTATAGTTTGGTTTGTGCGACTCACCAATAAGAAACTAATTTCTCCCTACCTCTTCCCTCAATCCATTATCACCTTCCTGAACCCCTGCTGAGAGATCTCACTAGGTTCTGGCTGTCTCTGAGGAGAATGTATGGAGGAATGGTTAACAAACAGGAAGCAAAGGGTAGGCATCAATGGGTCACTTTCAAGGAGGCAGATCTAGATGCGTGGAGCTCCACAGGAATCAGCTACTCACAATCAGACAAAGGCATGGAGAGTAATGTACCTAATTTGGCAGCAAGGTGGGAGTGTAAACTGTGGAGAGGACATCAAGGGGCAGCAAAGTGATATTTCAGCAAACACTGAATGGGCAACAAGGTGATGACTGGAGTATTAAAACTGAAAGAACTGCGGATGCTGTAAATCAGGAACAAAAAACAGAAATTGCTGGAGAAGCTCAGGAAGTCTGAACGTCAAACCAAAATGTTAACTCTGACTTCTCTCCACAAACGCTGCCAGACCTGCTGAGCTGTTCCAGTAATTTCTGTTTCATCAATAGCTGAAGTATAGACGTGCAGAAGTGGGAGGCTATTCACTTTGATTGTAACAAGAGAAAAGCAGAATTTTTTTAAAAAAAAGACTCCCTTGTCCGCGCCACACTCCCCTCCAGCCCCACCACACCCGG
>JAHRHZ010000012.1:2761120-2776080 GCA_024137785.1 Ginglymostoma cirratum
TGATGCTGCTTGACCTGCTGTGTTCATCCAGCCCCATGCTTGTTATCATGGAACATGTAAATGTTGACGGTCAGAGAGACCTGAATGTCCTTGTATATGGAGCACAGAAAGTTATCATGTGAGTACAGCAAGGTATCAAGTAGATGAATGCCACATTTACCTCACTAAAGAGGTTTTGCTGCTATTGCACAGGATCTTTATAAGACTACACTTGGGAGACGGTTTACATTTATGGTCTCCAAATATAGGGCAGGGCATATTTTAGCCAGTCCAGCAAAGGTTCACTAGATTGGTCTCTGGGTTGTCCTACGATCAGAAGCTGAGAAAATTGGGTTTAAATTCTGTGGAGTTTAGAAGAGTGAGAGAGGTGATCTCCCTGAAACAGACAAGGCTCTTCAGAGGACGGACAGTGTAGACACCGAAAGATCGATTTGTCTGGCTGGGGAATCTACAACATCAGGATAGCATCTCAAGATAAGGGACCAATTAATAATGACTTAGACAAGAACTTTTTTTGACTCAGACATTGTTGAATCTCCACCCAGAGGGGACTGTGGATGCTTAATCATTAAATACATTCAAGACCGAGACAGATTTTGGTCTCAGGAATTGAGAGATATGCAAAGCTGGTAAGAAAGTGGAGTTGAATCCCAAGATCAGCTGTAATGGTACTGTTGCTGGAGCAGGCTTGATGGGCTGAATTGCCTACTCCTGCTCCAATTTCTTATACTTTCATGTACTTTTGGCAGGATCAGGCCCTGGCACTCGGGTGATCTATGTTGGGTAGTAGGATCCTAATTGAATCATAGAATCCTTACAGTATGGAAAGAGGCCATTTGGCCCATCGTTTTGTCACAAAACCTCCAAACAGCATCCCACCCAGACCCAGCACCCCACCCTATTCCCTTAACGCCACGTTTACCCTGGCTAATCCACCTGGACTGCACATCCCTGGACACTATGGGCAATTTAGCATGGCCAATCCACCTAACCTGCACATTTTTGGACTGTGCGAGGAAACCAGAGCACCTGGAGGAAACCCATACAGACACGGGGAGAACATTCAAACTCCACACAGTCAGCTGAGACTGGAATCGAACCCAGATCCCTGGCACTGTGAGGCAGCAATGCTAAAACACTGAACCACTTTGCTGCCCCAGAATTAAAACTCCAGGTCAGTATATTTCATACTCGCCATTGGGGAATTGAACCCCAGTCTCCTGCGTGACTGGTGGGGCAACAAATCTCTATACTAACAAGAAGCTGCCCTCGAATTCCTCACATGTCCAAAATTCAGACAGGTTTCCACAGAAGGACCTTGCAACCAAGTCTGACTGTCATCACCTCCAGACTGTACTCACAATCATATACATACATGCACAATCCAAACCACATTTAAACATGTGCACATACCCACATGCAAACACACGTACATAAATGCGAATTTATACACTCATGCCCAGACATGTGCACATAAAAAACAACTGTACATCCCCACACAAACACCCTCACACATCCACACCCTTCCATATACATATCCACACATGTATACACCCATGCCCATATCCATTTACATTTACGCACATATACAGGTGTACTTTTAAAGAGTTGATCAAACAGTATCTAAATATTAAGTAACTGTTTGCATTGCATTTAATTATGATGTAACAACCCTGCAATCACAGTACAGCCAGTGTAATAATTAAACACGTGCTTTAAGGAATAACTTATTGTTATAACTGTTCAAGACTTTGTGACATGAATGGAAAATACAATACTCATCTTTTTAACTTTGAGAACACAAGTTCAAATTAAACACATCCAAAAATCAGAGCAAAGCTAAAACTTCTGACAGCTTTAATGAGTATTAAGCCCAGCAGATGGATGGACTTGATCAATAATCATCTCTCAGCATATCCTAAGCTTAAATGAGTAAAATGTTATCATACGATCATAGAATCCCTACAGTGTGGAAACAGGCCTTTCGGCCCAACAAGTCCACACCGAATCTCAAAGCATCCCACCCAGACCCACCCGCTATAACCTACCTAATCTACACATCCCTGAACACTACGGGCAATTTAGTGTGGCCAATCCACCTAGCCTGCACATCTTTGGACTGTGGGAGGAAACCGTAGCACCCGGAGGAAACCCACACAGACACTGGGAGAATGTGCAGTCAGCTGAGGCTGGAATCAAACCCGGGTCCCTGGCGCCGTGAGGCAGCAGTGCTAACTACTGAGCCACCGTGCCGCCCCTATGTTGCCATGGATTGTCCAATCCATAAAGGACACAAAAATTTCATTTTAATACCGCCTTTAATGCAATGAAACAGCCAAAAGTACTTCACAGATCGATCAAAAATATAAACACCACATCTAATATGGGGTTAATAGCACAGGGTAATACAAACTTGGTCAAAGGAGCAGCTTAAAAGAGGATAGAGAGTTGGAGAGGTGAGGAGGTTTAGGGAGGGAGTTCCAGAGTTTAAGGCTGAGACTGCTTCTCAGCAATCAAAATCATGAATGAGCTAAAGGTCAGAATTGAAAGAGCGATGTTTCTACTAAAGCAATATTGGCCATGGGAAGCTTTGCTTAGCCTGGCAAGTAGACGCTTTCTCCAACACAATGCCAGCTTCAGATACCAACAGGATAGACCACCACCCTCACAGCTTGACTCCTGGAGCAGGCATTTAATTGAAGAATGTCAGTCATCCAACAGTGCTATATTCCTAAAAAGGTTCCTCCTACAACATGGACTCCAGGACATAATCCAGTCTGAGACTCCAATGCAGTACAGGGACAGGGCAACACTATCAGAGGTAACACGTTAATCTGAGGTCTTGTGTTCCCTCTCAAGTCCCATATCCCATGACCGACATGATTAAAAGGGGGATTCTCTGGGATGTCCCGACCAATGTGCCTCACTCGACCGACATTTTTATAATAATAGTAGTTTAGTTTGGATGGCTGGTTTGTGATGCAAAGAGATGTCAGCAGTGGGAGTTCAATTCCCGTACTGGCTGAGATTACCACAAAGCATTCTCCTTCTCAATCTCCCTCTTTGCCTGAGGCATGGTGACCCTCAGGTTAAACCACCACTATTTGTTTCTCTAAGGAGACAGCAGCCTATGGCCTGGTAAGACTATCAATAAAAATAACATGGTCATTATCACATTGCTGTTTGTGGGAACTTGCTGAGCAAAAATCGGCTAATGCATGCCTTGTGTTATAACTCAATACATTTCTAAAGCACTTTTTTTCCTTTTCTTTATTCATTCACGGGACGAGGGCGTCACTAGGCAGCATTTATTGCCCATCCCTAATTGCCCGGAAGGCAGTTAAGAGTCAACCACATTGCTGCAGGTCTGGAGTCACATGTAAGCCAGACCAGATAATGATGGCAGTTTCCTTCCCTAAAAGGATACTAGGGAACCAGGTGGGTTTTTCCTGACAATCGACAATGGTTGTCATTAGATTGTTCATTCCAGATATTTATTGGATTCAAATTCCACCATCTGCTGTGGCAGGATTCGAACCCAGGTCTCCAGAACATTATCCGGATCTCTGGATTAACAGTCCAGTGATAATACCGCTAGGTCATCACCTCTCCTTCACGGACTGTAAAACACTTTGGATTCATATATAGAACCCTCTATGACCTGAATTAAAAGTCTCTCGTCAAACTCTCAGTATCTTTATCCATATAACAGTCATATCTATCTGTGATCCTCTATAAAGAGTTCAGAAAAAGTTATGTAGACTGCACGTGGTCACTGATGGGACAGATAGATAGCAGGTACAGTTCAGTGTAGACAATATAAAGTAATAGAGAATGGAAATATACTTTGAATGGTAAGATTTTCAGTGGAGCAGAGAATCAGCATAGAACCAAGACGACATAGAAAGAGTCATTTGGCCTATTGAGCCTGTTTTGCTTTTTGAAAGAGTGTATTTCACAACCCCTCAGAGGATAGTTATCCCCCTCGGCTATGCCTGACTTATGATCCACATGAACCACCCCTCAGCCCTCATCAACTGACCTTGTCAGTTTATGCTAATTATTTTGACTATCCCTGCTCAACCTGCTCCTTCTCCGTAATTTTGCAACAGCTTCATGATCCTTTTAGAAATCATTATTAAATCTTCTTTCACCACGCTTTCAGATCTGAACAACTCGCTGAATAAAACAAAAATTCATCTCATTTCTAGTTCTTTATACAATGACCTTAAAACTGTGTCCTCTGGTGACAGACCCTCTTGCCAGTGAAAACAGTTTCTCCTTATTTACTCTATCAACACCACTCAAGGCAGGAACTTGTTGTACTATGAAGTCATAAAAGTTTGTCACAAGTAAATGATAACAAAAGGCAAGCAGAACATGTGGTTTTGTATCTCGATTCAGTGTATAACAGCAAAAGGGATAATGTACTTCAGTTGGGCCACAATTGGACTGGTGTCTCTAGTTTCGAGAGTCCCATTAAAGTGTGCAGGTTTGATTCACAGGGATATTATCAACATCTTGGAGTGTGGCTTTTTTTGGGAACCACATCCAAGCAGCTGGGGAAGACGGAAACAGCAGGTCATTCAGCCCTTTAAGGCTGTACTGTCATTCAATAAAACAATAGATGTAGGCACTCAACCCTTCAGCCTATCTCTGGAAGGGGTTGCCTCTTCTTTCTGCAAAGAGTTACTATTCAGCGTTCAACCCAGCAGAGGTCAATGTGAATCAGATACTCCTGAATATCACAAAAAGAAAGAATTGTGGACGCTGGAAGTCAAAAACAAAAAGCAGAACTTGCTGGAAAGTTTCAGCAGGCCTTGCAGCATTTGTGGAGATAAAGCAGAGTCAACGTTTCGGGTCCAGTGACCCTTCTTCAGAATTTTATATGTTTCAATTCTTCTACTGAGTACAGTCCCAACCTACTTAATGTTTTCTCATAAGATGATCCCTCCATACCTGATATCAGCCTAGTGAATCTTCTCTGGACTGACTCCACTGCCAGTATATCTTTCCTTAGATAAAAAGGGACGAAAACTGTTCACTGTATTCTAGGTGTTTTGTGCCTTGTATAGTTTTAGCAAGATCTCCCTATTTTTACTCTTGATTTCTTGTGAACTATAGGCCAACATTCCAATCGCTTTTCCTATCCTGGTCACCACACTAAAGGAAGGATGTGACTATTATACTGGAGGCAGTGCAGAGGAGATTCACCAGGACGTTGCCTGCGGTGCAGCAGTTTAGCTACGAGGAGAGGCTGGATAAACTTGGGTTGCTTTCTTTGGAGCAGAGAAGGCTGAGTGGGGACATAGTTGGGGTGTATAAAGTTATCAAGGGCAATGGACAGGATGGACAGAAAGCACCTGTTCCTCTTAGTTCTGTCTATATGGCATTCTAATACTAATCCTCTTGGTCCTGTATATATACACCTTCAAAATATTAATCCTTTTCATCCTATCTAAACACCCTGAGAGCACTAACCCTCTCGTTGCTATCTAGAATAACCAAGAGCATTAATCCTCTTAGTTCTGTCTCTATATCCTAAAAGGTTAATAACAAGGGGTATAATTTTAAGGCGAAAGACAGGAGGCTTAGAAGGAATTTGCGGACTTTTTTTTCACCTAGAGGGTGGTGGTGCGTCAGAAGTAGCTGTGCCTAGAAGCTTCACAACCTATAAGCTGTACTTGGATGAGCGCTTGAAATGTCATAACGTTCAAAGCTATGGACCAAGTGCTGGAAAGTGGGTCTAGTGTAGATTTAGAGGTTTTTTTTGTGCAGACTCAATAGGCTAAAAGGCTTCTTCTGTATTGTATGATTCAACTAGCTGCTGAACTTGGACGCAAGCCCCTTCTGAATTATGCACAAGAACTTCCAAATCCTTCTGTGCTACAGCTTTCTGCAGTTTTTCTCCATTTAAATAATATTCAACTTCTTGATTCTCCCTGCCAAAGTGCACAACTTCACAAGTTCCCACATTATATTGAATCCACCAAGTTTGTGCCCACTCATTTAACCTGTGTACTTCCCTCTGTAGACTCCATGTAATCCTCACCACTTGCCTTGCCAACTAATTTTGTGTCATCTGCAAACCTGGCTACAGCATATTCACGTTCAACATCCAAGTCATTAATATATATTGTAAATAATTGTGGCCCCGTGCACTGTGGCACTCCACTGGTTGCAGGTTGCCATCTTGAAAAGGCCTCCTTTACCACAAATCTGTCTTCTATTAGTCGGCCTACCTCGGTTTGTGCTAATATACTTCCTCCAACGTCATGGACCCTTATGCCATTACATAGCCTCATGTATGGTACCTTATCACATGCCTTTTGGAAATCCAAATATATGACATCTTCTGGTTTCCCTTTATCTATCTTCCTTGTTATCTCCTCAAAGAATTCTAATAAAATGTGTCAGGTATGAATTAACTTTCACAAAGCCATGCTGACTCTGCTTGATCATATTAAGTATTTCTAAATACTCTGCTTTTAGATCCTTCATATTAATCAAAGACACCTGTGAGATGCATTTTGAGAGGGTAATGCTCATAGGATATAGAGACAGAACTAAGAGGATTAATGTTCTTGGTTATTCTAGATAGCAACGAGAGGGCTAGTGCTCGCAGGGTATTTAGATAGGATGAAAAGGATTAATATTCTTAAGGTATATATACACAGGACCAAGAGGATTAGTAATACAATGCCATATAGACAGAACTAAGAAGATTAATACTCTTAAGATAACTACACAGGATCTACGGGATTAATGCTTTTTGGATATTTAGATAGCGTGGAGATGATTAATGCTTTTCGGGTATCTAGCCAGGACTTAGATGATTAAATCTCTTTAGGTTGTAATAATCTCTGAGGTTATACCAATAGAGTACAGGGACAGGATTCAGAGAGTTAATTCAGCAGCATTGAAATTGTAGTCCATACAGTGCATCCAGAGGTTTGCATTCTTCAGTCTGAGACCTGGACTGACACAGAGTTTCACATGGCCCTAACATTCCATGACCTTGAAGTATCAACACAGCAGCTCCCCTGCACTACATACAACACATTAGGAAAGAACAAACATTCGCTCAGTACATCACAGAACATCTCCATCCTCCTCGCATGAGCAGCAACAGAACAGGAGGAAAGGGCGCAAGAATTACATTTCTATAGTACCTTTCACAATCTCCCAAAGTGCTGTGCAGCATTGACGCAATATAGGAAATGCAGCAGCATTAATAAATCTAGCATTAAAAGCAAGTCTAATCTATTTTCCTCACCAACCTGTTCAAAGATGTTATCAAACATCTCTGGAGTAGGTAGGACTTGAACCCGGGTCTCCTGGTCCAGAGGTGGTGACATTAGCAGGGTGCCACAAGAGGGCCCAGTACTAACCAGGCCTGAATCTGCCTAGCTTCTGAGATCAGCTGAGATTGGGCATTTTCTAATAAAAACCATTGCCAATGTCGTAAAAAACCAATATGGTTCAGTGTGTCCTTTAAAAGGAGGAAAATTTGCTGTTCTTACCCAGTCTGCAAGAGCTTTACCTCCAGACTCACACCAATTTGGGTGAGTCTTAGTTGCCTTCTGAAATGGACTAACACACCACCCAATTATACCAAACTACTAGTAGTCTCAAAAAAGGAAGAAAACTGGACGGACTACACAGCAGGGAACTAGGCACTACAGGAAATTCAGCCGTCTCAACCCTGCAGAGACAGCCCCATTAATACCTGGGGGCTCGTGCAAAGTTCAGACAGCTGTCTCACAGACGAGTCAAACAATAGTCTGACGTTGTCTGTGAGATATGATTCCGCGAGTATGATCACATTCCAGACACCATTATCACCATTTCTGCGTACGTCCTGTCCGATCGGCAGGACAGACCCTATGTACCCAGGTATACAGTTTGGAGGAAGCTCTCTGGGAGCCCTCAACATTGACTCTGAACTCTTTAAAGTCTCATGACATCAGGTCAAACATGGGCAATGAAACTTCCTGCAGATAGCCATCTATCTTCCTCCCTCAGCTGATGGATCACTCCTCCTCCAAGTTGAATACCAACTGAAAGAAACATGGAGGTTGGCAAAGGAACCAGACACCTAGCAGGGTCTTCAATGTCCATCACAAAGAGTAGCTCACGATCAGGAGGGCATGCCAGGAGCAGCACCAGGCAGTCCGAAAAATGAGGTGTCAACCTAGTAAAGCTACTAATTAGGACTACTTGCATGCCAAACAGCATAAGCAGCAAGTGATAGATACAGCTAACTGATTCCACAACCAATAGATCGGATCTAAGCTCGACAGCCCGGGCACATGCAGTGCTGAATGATGTGGACAATTTAACTAAGACAAAGGTGGAAGATTCACAGACATCACCATCTTCAGTGGTGGGGGAATCTAGTGCATCAGCACAAAAGATGAGGAAAATTGCCTAGGTATGTCCTGTACACAAAAAACAACACAAGTCCAACCCGGCCAATTACTGCTCCATCAGTCTACTCTCGATGGTCACTAAAGTGATGGAAGACGTCATTAACAGTGCTATAAGGCAGCACTTGCTAAGCAATTAACCTGTTCAGTGACGCCCAGTTTGGGTTCCACCAGAGCCACTCAGTTCCTGATCTCACTGCAGGTTTGATTCAAACATGGACAAAAGAGGTGAATTCCAGAGGTGAGGGGAGAGAGTGACAGCCCTTGACATCAAGGGTGCATTTGACCAATTGTGAATCAAGGAGCCCTAGCAAAACAGGCAACAAACTCTCCACTGGTTGGAGTCAAAGCTGGCATGCAGGAAGATGGTAATAAAACAAAGAACTATAGATGCAGTAGGTCCGAAACAAAAACAGAAATTGCTAGAGAAACACAAACCCGCATCAGCTGTGGACAGCAAGCAGAGTTAACGTTCCGAGTCCAGTGATCCTTCTTCAGAACTCATAGGAAGAGGACTGTGGTTGTTGTAAGTCAGGTCATCTCAACTCCAGAACATCGTTGCAGGAGTTCATTAGGGTACTGTCTAGACTCAACTATCTTCAGCTGCTTCATCAATGACCTTCCCTCCATAAAGGTCAGTAATGGGGATGTTCGCAGATATTGCACAATGTTCAGCATCATTCACAACTCCTTGCATACAAAAGCAGTCCATGTTCAAATGCAGCACAAACTTGACAATGAAAAGGTTTGGACTGAAAAGTGGCAAGCAACATTCATGCTACACAAATACCTGGCAATGACCATTTCCAATAAGTGACAATCTAATCACCGCCCCTTGACATTCAATAGCATCATCATCACTGAATCCCCCACTATGTACATCCTGGGGGCTACCATTAACCAGAAAATGAACTGAACTAGCCATATAAATACAGTGGCCTGGCAATCCAGAAAGCCCCAGGTTCAGATTTCTGCAGTGGCAGTCAGAAGGATTGAGAAGACCTACCATAGACAGCTCACAAAGATTGCCTGGTGTCGACGCTATCCTGAATCCAAACAAAAAAAAAGCTAAAGAACTAATTATTGACTTCGGGAAGAAAGGAGGAGGATGTGCTCCCATCTACATCAATGGAGCTGAGGTGGAGAGAGTTGAGAGTGTCAATATCCCAGGAGTGATGATAACCAACAAGCTGCCCTGGTCTTCCCAAGTAGATGCAATGGTCAAGGCAGCACAACAACACCTATTCTTCCTCAGGAGGCTTAGCAAATTCGGCAAGACTATAAGGACCCTCACCAACTTTAACCAACACACCATAGAAAGCATTCTATCTGGGTGCATCACAGATTGGTACAGCAACTGCTCTGCCCAGGACTGTAAGAAACTATAGTAGGTTGTGAACACAGCCCAGACCACCACACAAGCCAGCCTCCCATCCATGGGCAAAAAACAAAGTTGCTGGAAAAGCTCAGCAGGTCTGGCAGCATGTGTGAAGAAAAAGAAAAAAAATCAGAGTCAATGTTTTGGGTCCGGCGACCCATCCATGGACTCCACCTACACTTCTCGTTGTTGCAGAAAGTCAACCATCATCTAGGATTCCTCCCAGCCTGGTTATTTTCTATTCCAACTTCTTCCATCAGGCAGGAGATACAGAGGCTTAAACACACATATCAATAGGTTTGAAAACAGCTTCTTACCTGCTGTTATTAGCCTGGTGAATGGCCTCCCCAATTTCAAATCTAATGTTGACCTTGCTTTCGCGCACCTCCTGCGCAGCTGTAACCTTGTATGTCTCGCTCAGTCTAAACACTCTACGATCTGTATGTTATGATCTGTTTGTACTGCACATAAAACAAAAAACTTTTCACTGAACTTAGATACACTTGACGACAATAAATCAAATCAAAGCAAAAATGATAAATCCACCACAATCTCATTCTGCTTCAAACCACTGGCTATTTCAACTGACACCTACATTTCATTAAAATTGACTCCACAAGCCAGAACTCACTCCTTCCCAGCCTCTGAGCAACAGGGACACTAGTGAATCAACTGGGAAAACAGGGTGAGAGCAGCAGAAGCAAGATTCCCAACATCAAGCAGAAAGGGTTCAATTCTCCAACCAGGCTTTGGATGGTGAGGCAAGATTCTGACCGGTGAGTGTTGAGAGGCTGATTTGCATGCATTCCCGTGTCATTCTCATCAATGTTCCCTCAAACACAGATTGGGAGATTCTATACACACCGATCAACATAGAATCGTATGGAACAAAAAAGACCATTTGAGTCTGCACCAACCTTCTGAACAGCATCCCACCCAGACTCAGCTCCTCGCCCTATTCCCATAACCCCACATTTCCAATGGCCAAGACACCTAATCTGCAAATCTTTGGACTCTCAGAGGAAACCGGAACACCCGTAAGAAATCCACGCAGATGCAGGGAGAACGTGCAAACTTCACACAGACAGTCGCCCGAGGCTGGAATCAAACCCAGTTCTCCAATGCTGGGAGGCAACAACGCTAACTACTGAACCATGGTGCCACCCTAATGTCACTGTCAGTGAAAGTCAGTGCATTCACAGAATTATAACAGTGCAGGAGGCCTTTTGGTCCATCATGTCTGCACCAGCTCTTCAAAGTAGCATCATTATCACACGCAATCTCCTAGTTTTCCCCATACCCTTGCAAATTACTTCTATCCAAATAATCATCCAATGCCCTTCTTGAATGCCTGAATTGAACATGTCTCCCCTACATTTCCAGGCAGTGCATTCCAGACTCTCACTTCCAGTTTCTCCAGCTGCTGCTGCACTGGGACTGCAGTGACTTGACAAATGGAAGGGAATGTAGATTATTAATTAATTTTGCCTCATTGTGGAATTTGCGTATCATTCTCCCATCCTTTGGATAGAAACTAGACACTGACAATTCCTGACATGGATGTCCAAGTAGGTACCTGACAAATCCAGCTCGTGTTGACTTTGTCTGAACCTTCATCTTGGAGTCCAGGCACCAACTTCTCAACAACGCAACTAGGCAACAAAATCCTCTACACACTAAAGACACAAACAGACCGGACAGATCAACAAAACAGACTTCTGAAGAATGAAACCCAAAGGAACCAACACCCTGATTCTACGGCCTCCTGAAATTACACAAACTGAAAGTACCCCTTAGACCCGAGATAACAAGCATGGGGCTGGATGAACACAGCAGGTCAAGCAGCATCAGAGGAGCAGGAAAACTTGACGTTTCAGGCCTAAACCCTTCATCAGAAATGGGGGAGGGGAAGAGGGTTCTGAAATAAATAGGGAGAGAGGGGGAGGCGGATAGAAGATGGATAGAGGAGAGGATAGGTGGAGAGGAGGCAGACAAGTCGAAGAGGCGGGGATGGAGCCAGTAAAGGTGAGTGTAGGTAGGGGGGTAGGGAGGAGATAGGTCAGTCCAGGGAGGACAGACAGGTCAAGGGGGCGGGATGATGTTAGTAGATAGGAGATGGGGGTGGGGCTTGAGGTGAGAGGGAAAACAGGTTAGGGAGGTGGAGATGAGCTGGGCTGGTTTTGGGATGCGGTTGGGGGAGGGGAGATTTTGAAGCTTGTGAAATCCACATTGATGCCATTGGGCTGCAGGGTTCCCAGGCTGAATATGATTTGCTATTCCTGCAGCCTTCGGGTGGCATCACTGTGGCATTGCAGGAGGCCCAGGATGGACATGTCATCTGAGGAATGGGAGGGGGAGTTGAAATGGTTCGTGACTGGGAGGTGCAGTTGTTTGTTGCGAACTGAGTGCAGGTGTTCTGCAAAGCGGTCCCCAAGCCTCCGCTTGGTTTCCCCGATGTAGAGGAAGCCACAACGGGTACAGCGGATGCAGTATACCACATTGGCAGATGTGCAGGTGAACATCTGCCTGATGTGGAAAGTCGTCTTGGGGCCTGGGATTGGGGTGAGGGAGGTGGTGTGGGGGCAGGTGTAGCACTTCCTGCGGTTACAGGGAAAAGTGCCGGGTGTGGTGGGGCTGGAGGGGAGTGTGGAGCGGACAAGGGAGTTGCGGAGGGAGTGGTCCCTCCGGAAGGCAGATAAGGGTGGGTAGGGAAAAATGTCTTTGGTGGTGGGGTCTGATTGCAGATGGCGGAAGTGTCGGAGGATGATGCGTTGGATCCGGAGGTTGGTGGGGTGGTATGTGAGGACGAGGGGGATTCTTTTTTGGTTATTGTTGCGGGGACGGGGCATGAGGCATAGTCTCCCTAACAGGCACTCTATCACACAGATTAGCCAAGGAACTACAAAGGAGACCAAGGCACCCGGTCAACAAGTCACCCCACTCAACCCAAGAATTCTTCAATTCCAAAGACATAAGGATAGATGATGAGGAGACATTGATATCGTTTGATGTCACTGCCCTATACATATCAACAGACATTCCACTAGCAAGGAAAACAATGACAGCACTACTAGAAAAGAACAAGACCCCAGTAAAACCATCTCCACAGACAACATGCTGAAGCTACTTGACCACCACCCACTTCACTTTGAACGGCCAAACTTAAGAACAGACCAACGGGACACCCATGGGACCACCTATCTCTGGACTTATAGCTGAGGCAGTGATGCAAAGACGGGAAAGGACTGTCCTTCCGCTAATCCAACCTAAACTATGGTTATTTTATGTGGACGACACCTTTGTCATCATTAAACTGACCAAACTAGAGGAGGCACACAAACTAATAAACAACAACCTCACCAGAATCAAATTCACCAAAAGAGGAGGAGAAGAACAAACAACTCCCATTCCTGGACGTCATGGTAGAGTGCAAGACAAATGGGGAACTCCAAACAAAAGTACACAGAAAAGCCACACACACTGACCAGGTACTGAACTTCAACAGTTACCATCCTAACACGCACAAACGAAGCAGCATGAGAACACTATTTAAACGGGCAACACGCCGCAGTAGCACAGAACCATGCCAGAAAGAAGAAGAATACCTCTTCCAGGTTTTCAAAGATAATGGATATCCAAAAAACTGCGTCAGAAGATGCCTACACGGACAACATCAGGAAGATACTACATGTCCCGGCACACTCATCACGCTACCTTACGTCAGGAATACATCAGAATTAACCACAAGATTCCTCCAACTGCTGGGCATCAGAGTGGACCACAAACCCACATCAACCCTATGACAACTGCTCACCTGAACCAAAGACCCACTTCCCACTATGGGCAGGATCAATGTCATCTTCTAGACAGTATGACAAATCACTACATCGGACAAACAGGAAGGAAATTAACAACAAGGGTACATGAACACCTACTGGCTACAAAAAGACACGACCAATACTCACTCATCTCTATCCACATGGATAAGGAGAACCACCATTTCGACTGGGACAACACTAAGATCCTGGGAATTCCTAGAAACCTGGTACTCCACGAAGAAAGCCACCAACAGACACATAGAACTCGACCCCATATACACTCCACTATGAAGGAAAACCGGAAGTGAGGTAATCCAGCTCAACGGACCCCAGAGTTTAAAAACCGGGCAGGAAAACACAACAGTGCTTCATCGGAGGCAGCACTGATGTTACCCAGCAGGGTAATGAAACGTCTGCGGAACAACGAACCAGCTCGGTGAGCCAACCAACCACAACACCAGCTACAAATCTACTCCAAAACCTTAGATGCCAACATCTCAGGACATACCCCATGAAATGCTTCTGCCAGGACTCTGCTTACAGGAAAGTGTGGACTGAATCAGGGTGCATACTGGGCCTCCTCGCTTGCTGTCTTAGTGCACACTCACTACGCTCACAGCATTTCTGCCTTATTTTATTGTGCTTTGACTTCTCAGCTACAGCTTGGAGGCTCACAGTACTCCTATCTTGTCTTGCTGTTCAGTGCAGGCAGCTTGTCATGGTTGTCAGCAGTTAATCACGGGGTGGATGTGCTGTTTGGCACCATGCTACATCAATCTCACACCTACATAATGTGCCAGCAATGTACATAGAAAACACACTGCGACATGACTATTAGGTTGATGCAAAGTCTATGGGGTGTAGTCCTCAGTCAGGCCAGGGAGATGTTGTTGTTAGTCAGGCACACATTAACTTGGTTGTAAGTGCAATTTTTAGCATGCTCAGGGTCACCCAGTGAGTGTTGTTCATCTGCAGGATCACATCTCATGCTGGACACTTGGTGCTATGTTGTGCCAAGCACGAGCTGACTGGGTACAGTCAGTATCTCTGCCTGTTGCAAACAGCAAAGCAATGAGCTTTTTTATTTAAAAACATTGATCCAATGACTGGCTCAAACAGCTTATGTGCCTGGCATCCCTCCAGTACATACACTTGCAAATGTGACTAATATATACATCCCCTATGGCAATGCATCATTCAGAGTTGAGGCAGGGTCACTACCCACTGCAGCACATAATCTTCACAAGTGGCAGTGGAGGTGTGGAACCCTTGCTTGCAGAAAGCAATGGCTGTTCACTCAATTAGAAATTCCAAATTTAAACTTCACCAGCTGTG
>JAHRHZ010000012.1:2776480-2812876 GCA_024137785.1 Ginglymostoma cirratum
TCCTATGATGCTGCTTGGCCTGCTGTGTTCATCCAGCTCCACACCTTGTTATCTCGGATTCTCCAGCATCTGCAGTACCTATTATCTCCATTATTACCAGCACCCTGGCGAACATTCAATCAATCTTTTTGTGGTATTGATCAAAGATATTATCACATTGCAGTTTGAGAGAGCTTGCTGTGCACAAATTAGCCACATTTCCAATATTACAACAATGATTACTTTTCAGTAAAGGCAAAATATTGCAGAGCTGGACATCTGAAACAAACCCAGAAAGTGGAGAAAGTCAGCAGGTCTGGCAGCATCTGTGGAGAAAAAAAAAAATCACAGTTAACGGTTCAGGTCTGTGACCCTTCCGCAGAACTGATGGTAGCTAGGAAAATGTTGATTTATATGCAGAAAATGGGGAGGGGGAGGGAGAGGGAGTAAACGATAGGATAGAGCTCAAAGAGAGAGAAGAGTAGTTGGATAGACAAACGAGTTGATAACAATCTTGCTGGGAGGGTGGATAGTTGTTAACGGGGACTATTAGTGATTAACAATAGATAGTGTGTAATGGCAGTATGCGGTTACAAGGCCTGGTGTATGGAATAGGGGGCTAGGAGAACAGAGAGTTTAGGCCCTAAAATCATTGAACTCCGTATTAAGTCCGGAAGGCTGCAGGATCTCCAAGCAGGAAATGAGGTGTTGGAGATAACGCAGTGTGGAGCTGCAGGAACACAGCAGGCCAGGCAGCATCAGAGGAGCAGGAATATTGACATTTTGGGTGTTGTCCTTCCAGCTTGCTTTGAGCTTCGCTGGAACACTGCAGCAAGCCAGAGACAGAGATGTTGCCGGGGAACAGGATGATGCGTTAAAGTGGCAGGCAACAAGTAGCTCAGGGTCTTTTATGCAAGCAGAACGTAGATGTTCTGTGAAGCAATCACCCAGCCTACACTTCATTTCCCCAATGTAGAGGAGACCACATTGTGAGCAGCGAGTGCAGGAGACTAGATTCTGGAAAGTGCAGGTGAAGTGTCGCTTGGTGAAGGTATGTTTGAGTCCTTGGATATTGGGGACAGAGGAGGTAAATGGGCAGTTGTTGCACCTTCACTGGTTGCAGGGTGATGGTGAAGGAACAGTGGACCAGGGTGTCCCAGAGGGAACAGTCCCCATGGAAGGCGGACAAGGGAGGGGAGGGGAATACATGTCTGGTGGTGGCATCGGCGTCTGATGATTTTCTGGATGTGGATGCTGGTGGGATAATAGGTAAGGACAAGGGGAACCCTATCGCTGTTGCGAAAGGGAAGAGAAGGGGTGAGGGCAGAAGTGCAGGAGATAGGTCAGACCCTGTTGACAATGGTGTTGGGGAAGCCTCGCTTGAGGAAGGTGGTGGACATTTCGGAGGGTCCTTTGTCGAAGTTGGCCTCGTCTGAACGTATATGACGGAGATGGAGGAACTGAGAGAATGTGATGGAGTCTTTACAGGAAGCGGGGTGTGAGGAAGTACGGTCCGGTTAACTGCGGAAGTCAGTGGGTTTATAGTGGATATTATTGGCCAGTCTATCCCCAGAAATGGAAACAGATATTGAGGAAGAGAAAGGAGGAGTCAGATAGACCAGGTGAAAATGAGGGCAGAGTGGAAATTGGAAGCGAAATCAATGAACTTTTCTAATTCCAGATGAGAGAGGGAAGCAGCACCAATGAGATCATCAATATATTGGAGAAAGAGTGGGGTGGGGTCCAGAATAGAACTGAAACAAGCAATCTTCTATGTACCCATGAAGAGACAGGCATGACTGGGGGTCATGCAAGTACCCATGGCCACCCTTCTGATCTGAAAAAAATGAGAGGAGTTAGACGAGAAGTTGTTGAGGGGCAGGACGAGCTTGGCCTAGTGGAGGAGAGTGATGGTGGGTAGGGACAGTTCAGGTCTTTGTTCCAGGAAGAAGTGGAGAGCTTGAAGACCCTCCTGGTAGGGAATGGACATGTAAAGGGTTGCACGTCCATGGTAAAGAGGGAGGTGGCTGGAACCTGTAAACTGCAAGTTTTGAAACTGGCATAAAGCATCAGAGGAATAGCTCCCCACAGATGCTGCCAGACTCAAGGAGTTTCTCCAGCATTCTCTGATTGTTTGTAACTACACTTCACGGGATTTCTCATTTGGAGCCAGAGATTGCATTTATATAAGGCTTTTCGCAATCTTGCTTGTTAGTATTATAATGGGATTAAAGTGCCAGTTCATTGCAGAGAGTTGAGATTTAGATAAATCCACAATCACTTTCAATGGCAGAGTAGGCTCATATGGTTGATGGCCTCATCCTTTCCTTCTGTTCCTTAAACACGTGTTTATAAGGTGCTACTCCCACCCTCAGCCAGTGCCAGTCCCAAGGTACATACATTCAGGAGGTGGAATGTAGTTGTTGCGTTACTAGCCTAATAATCCCAAGAATGACTGCTGGTCTCACCATTTCAGAAATTATAATCCAATTAAACAAACTCTGGAAATTAAAAAAAAAAAAAACTGATTTCAGTAAAAGTGATGATGAAACTTGTAGAAAGTCATTAATGTCTTTTAATATGACAGCAATTCAGAGTCAGTCGTGTTGCTGTGGGTCCAGAGTCAGGTCGAAGCCCAGACCATCCTGACATTCTTATACATGGGAGAGAGGGACGGGGTATCCAGAAGGACAAGATGAATGTCTAGTGAACCAGCTGAACCCTGAATTCAGCTCTTGCTGATTAAGTGTTACACCAAGTTCTATCCCGCTGTGTCTGTCTGTGCATCTATCCTGCCATCTGTGTCTCACTGCCTTTCTCTACGTGCACTGTCTCGCTCCTTCCAACAATTTACTTATTCTTTTTCCATCTCGCCTGAATATGTGCTGAATTATTAACCATTAGATGCAGTATAATTTGGGTAAATGTGAGGTTATTCACTTTGGATGCAAAACACAAAGGCAGATTACTACCTGAATGGCTGTAAATTGGGAGAGGGGAGTATGCATTGGGACCTGGGTGTCCTTGTGCACCAGTTGCTGAAGGTAAGCATGCAGGTGCAGCAGGCAGTAAAGAAGGCAAATGGTAGTTCAGACGGAGTGAGTTTCCAAAGGGATGGGATCCAATTGCTGCCACATCCATGTCAAATGGCATGTTGGCCTTCATTGTGAGAGGTTTTGAGTACAAGAGCAGGGATGTTTTGCTGCAGTTGTACAGGGCCTTGGTGAGACCACACGTGGAATATTATGTGCCGTTTTGGTCTCCTTTTCTGAGGAAGGATGCTCTTGCTCTCAAGGGAGTACAGGGAAGGTTTACCAGCTGCTTCCAGGAATGGCGGGTTTGACGTATGAGGAGAGATTGACCAGGTTGGGATCGTTTTCGCTAGAGTTCAGACGAATGAGGTGGCGGGGGGGCAGGGAGGGGGGGTGGAGGTGGGTGGTGGTGGTATCTCAGACCTATAAAATTCTAACAAGACTGGACAGGGTAGATGCAGTGTGGATGTTCCTGACGGTGGATGTGTCCAGAACCAGGGGTCACAGTATGAGGATTCGGGGTAGGCCATTTTGAACGGAGGTGAGCAGACATTTCTTCAACCAAAGAGAGTGGTGGGCCTCCGGAATTCATTACCACAGGAGGTAGTTGATGCCAAAAACATTGAATGTATTCAAGAGCACTTGGGGCAAATGGGATCAAAGGTTATGGGGCAAAAGTGGCATTAGGCTATCGAGTTGGATGATCAGCCACGATCATGAAGAATGGCAGAGCAGGCTTGAAGGGCCTAATGGCCTCCCCTCCTATGTTTCTATGTCAGCTGATGCTCTGTCATATTTCTAGTTCCATCCTCGAAGGATACGGGAGATGAGACGGAGTGAGTTTCCAAAGGGATGGGATCCAATTGCTGCCAAATCCATGTCAAGCAGGTTAAACGGTATAGACAAAACGACTAACTTCACAAGAGGCACTGCATCTAGCAAGGGAACATACTAGAGTGTTCCTCACTCGCCAATCACAAAGCATTCAAATCTTGCAACTCACAGTATGCCCACTCCTGGTATAAAAGGAATGGTGTCTTCCAGGGAGCCTAGTCAAGGATTCAAAGGGCATTGATAAGCTGCTTGTTTGAATCATTAAATTGCTCACTCCACTCAGACGTTGACTGAACAACACTAACCGAAGCTCAACTCTGCTCCAGTTACACCAGGGTTTATTCCTGGGTCAAAAACAGAAGTTGCTGGAAAAGCTCAGCAGCATTTAAGGAAGAAAAAAAAAAAAACCACAGTTAACATTTGGGGTCCGGTGACCCTTCCTCAGAATATTCCAGGTGTTCCGAGGAAGGGTCACTGGACCTGAAACGTTAACTCTTGATATTTTCTTCACAGATGCTGCCAGACCTGCTGAGCTTTTCCAGCAACTTCTGCTTTTGTTCCTGATTCACAGCATCCGCAGTTCTTTCGGGTCATTCCTCTCCCCCCCACAACCTACAACCAGTACTCTTGGATAGCTAATCACTCTCTACCATTTGCAACAATGATAACTTGCATTTACATAGCACGACTGATGCAATAAACCATCACAGAGCACATCCCAGGTTAAATAAAATCTGAGACTGAGCCAGATGGTAGGTCACCACCATCTTCTTACAGGAAATCACAGATTTGTCATGGTCCAGAAGGAGTCCATTCAGCCCAACATGTTTGTATTTGCTCTCTGATCACATTGATTTAGTGCAAATCTCCTACTTTTTGTCAACAACTCTGCACCGTGTTTTGTTTTCATTTCAATAATATCTTGATAGCGCCAATGAAACATATCTCCTCCACATTTTCAAGGAGTGCATTCAAAACCCTAGGTCTGCTGAGTGAAAAAGTGTTTTCCTCACATCATATATTTGCAAAAGAAGCATTACTTTGAAACCAAGTGCCCAGTACGTGATCTATTAACAATCAGGAACAGTTTGTCCCTACTTATTCTGTCCAGAGACCCCTCATGATTTTGAAAACTTCTATCAAATCTCCCCTCAGCCTGCACCTCTCAAATGAGAACAATCCCAACTTTTTTCACCTATCCTCATAGCTGAAGAGTCTTACCCATGGAACCATTCTTAATCAATTGTTTCTGTACTCTCTCCAATAAATTTACATATTTCCTATAATATGGCATCCTGAATGTGTATTCATACTCCATTCATAACCAGTGACTTGTGCAGTGTTTTCAGGACGAGCAATAAAATTTGGCCTAAACAGTGATGTTCACATCCCATGAATAGATGAAAGAAAAGTAAGTATAATGACTGGTGAACAAAAGACCAGTCACTGACCAAGGTAGATTTGAAACCTTATAAGAGGAAACACATTGGACAGCCAGAGAGATGTAGGAAGGGAATTCTGGGGCTCAGTGGCCCAAACAACTGTACGCTCAAATGGTAGAACAGTTTGAACAGGGGATACTCCAGAGACCAAAATTAGATGAGCACAAGGATCTCACAGGGTTATGGGCCTAACAGAGAAAGGAATGAGCAAAAATTTGAAAAATGGCTGAGACTCTTTCAGTGAGATGTTGCCAAACCAGGAACCAATGTAGATCAGAGATAAATGGTACTGCAGATGCTGGAGAATCCGAGATAATAAGGTGTGGAGCTGGATGAACACAGCAGGCCAAGCAGCATCATAGGAGCAGGAAAGCTTGATGTTTCGGGCCTAGACCCTTCATCAGAAATGGGGGAGGGGAAGAGGGTTCTGAAATAAATAGGGAGAGAGGGGGAGGCGGATAGAAGATGGATAGAGGAGAGGATAGGTGGAGAGGAGGCAGACAAGTCAAAGAGGCGGGGATGGAGCCAGTAAAGGTGAGTGTAGGTAGGGGGGTAGGGAGGAGATAGGTCAGTCCAGGGAGGATGGACAGGTCAAGGGGGCGGGATGATGTTAGTAGATAGGAGATGGGGGTGGGGCTTGAGGTGGGAGGAGGGGATAGGAGAGAGGAAAAACAGGTTAGGGAGGAGGAGATGAGCTGGGCTGGTTTTGGGATGCGGTTGGGGGAGGGGAGATTTTGAAGCTTGTGAAATCCACATTGATGCCATTGGGCTGCAGGGTTCCCAGGCTGAATACGATTTGCTATTCCTGCAGCCTTCGGGTGGCATCATTGCGGCACTGCAGGAGGCCCAGGATGGACATGTCGTCTGAAGAATGGGAGGGGGAGTTGAAATGGTTCGCGACTGGGAGGTGCAGTTGTTTGTTGCAAACTAAGCGCAGGTGTTCTGCAAAGCGGTCCCCAAGCCTCCGCTTGGTTTCCCCGATGTAGAGGAAGCCACAACGGGTACAGCGGATGCAGTATACCACATTGGCAGATGTGCAGGTGAACATCTGCCTGATGTGGAAAGTCTTCTTGGGGCCTGGGATTGGGGTGAGGGAGGAGGTGTGGGGGCAGGTGTAGCACTTCCTGCGATTGCAGGGAAAAGTGCCGGGTGTGGTGGGGCTGGAGGAGAGTGTGGAGCGGACAAGGGAGTCGCGGAGGGAGTGGTCCCTCCGGAAGGCAGATAAGGGTGGGTAGGGAAAAATGTCTTTGGTGGTGGGGTCTGATTGCAGATGGCGGAAGTGTCGGAGGATGATGCGTTGGATCCAGAGGTTGGTGGGGTGGTACGTGAGGACGAGGGGATTCTTTTTTGGTTATTATTGCGGGGACGGGGCGTGAGGGATGTGTTAAGGGAAATGCGGGAGACCCGAAGGCTGCAGGAACAGCAAATCATATTCAGCCTGGAACCCCGCAGCCCAATGGTATCAATGTGGATTTCACAAGCTTCAAAATCTCCCCTCCCCCAACCTCATCCCAAAACCAGCCCAGCTCATCTCCACCTCCCTAACCTGTTTTCCTCTCACCCCAAGCCCCACCCCCATCTCCTATCTACTAACATCATCCCGCCCCCTTGACCTGTCCGTCCTCCCTGGACTGACCTATCTCCTCCCTACCCCCCCACCTACACTCACCTTTACTGGCTCCATCCCCGCCTCTTCGACTTGTCTGCCTCCTCTCCACCTATCCTCTCCTCTATCCGCCTCCCCCTCTCTCCCTATTTATTTCAGAACCCTCTTCCCCTCCCCCATTTCTGATGAAGGGTCTAGGCCCGAAACGTCAAGTTTTCCTGCTCCTATGATGCTGCTTGGCCTGCTGTGTTCATCCAGCCCCACGCCTTGTTATCACCAATGTAGATCAGCAGGCACATGGGTGATTGGTGAACGATCGGGACTTGGCACACATTAGAATAAGTTCTCTTTCTAACAGTTATCCTTCTGTCATCCAGTGTAAGTGGGTAGGCTATAACATGTGGTTGTGAGCAGTGATGAGATCATTGTCTGTCTGAGTGATCACCTGAAGCAGAAACTGTAACTTTCAAAGAAAAAGAGAATTGGCTGAGTACTTGAAAAGGAGATGGTTTCAGGTAATGGGGAAAGACTGGGTCCAAATTGTGTCTTTTATTAAAAAAGAGATGGCACAGGTTTAATTGCCTGAGTAGCCTCCTTTTACACAATGACGGTGCAAATGTGTAAGCATCCAGGTTAATGGTGCTTCTCGTTTCTGTTTATAGCTTGCTGCAGTGTGTTATAATTTACAGTTTAATAAGGCACATTTAATCTTTTAGTGGCATATAGCATTCCTTCTCGCAATGAACTTGGATGACCCCTGCTTGTACATCTCAGACTGTTGGACAGATTGCAATTCAGAGTTAAAAGGGATTACATAGAGCTAAAGAATAAGTAAATCACCTTACACGGCCCACAGCCTGTTGCATTTTGGTTTAAATGTCAGGTTTAAAGATTTGTCTTAAAGCCGAGAACAGAATTTCATGGCACTGTGCTTCAGAAAAGCTGGTCAGCCCATGCCAGTGGTGTTTAGCTCCTTTAACTCCCATGCTGCTCTATGATTTGGGGTAATCATCAAATTCCCATCCCACTGGTGGGTCAGGGGAAGCACAAATCCAACATCAACAATACTAACAGGCATTTATACAGCAACATACAGATAATAAAACAAACCAAGTTGCCTCACAGGCTTGTCACTGAACAGAATTTGAAGCTAATAATTTCAAGGTTTGGCTCGGCCAGGTACCTTGTAAACACTATTAACATTCATTTACAGAGGACGCTAGAGAGTCTTAACATTGCCTCACTCCCTGATTCCACTTTCGGGCAAATCCTTACAGACCTCGTGCAGATTTCCCACTCCATCTCTGATTGGACAGCAGATCACAGGACTCCCCCTTCAGAACACATCCTTAAAGGGAGCCAACTACTACAGACACCAAGACACACAAACATTATTAAAACACGTGTTTGATTGAAGAGGAAAACATCTACTGTAGGTCTTTCACATGCACTGAGAAGGTGGACTGGGCCTTGCTTCAGCATCTCAAAGTGACAGCACCTCTGACGGTGCACTTTTCCTTCAGTATGGCACCAGCATCAGTCGAGATGATCCACGGAGATGCATGGAGCGGGCAGTGGGACTAACCTAAATAACTCTTACAATGGGCCAAATGGCCTCCTACTCTGTTGTAAAATTTTGAGAGACCCGAATCCACGTCCTTTCGACTCGGTGGTGTTTGAGCTATGCGCCGGGCTGACACATTAGAAAGGTGCAAAGTTAACCATTTCCAGTCAATGAGAGACAGCTGCCGCACCTCTCGGATTCTGAGAAATTGGTGACCGCTCCGCTCATCTCCTCAACCCTAAGCAGTGATAGGAAAAAACTGAGAACAGGCCTACATATCTCATACATAGAAACTAGGAGCAGGTGTAGGCCATTTGGCCCTTTGATCCTGCTCCACCATTCAATATGATCATGGACAATCCTCTATCTCAATGCCATATTACCATATTCTCCCCATACCCTTTGCTGCCTTAAATCTAAAAATGTATCTGTCTCTTTCTTGAATGTATTCAGTAACTTGGCCTCAGCAACCCTTGTGATCGAGAATTCCAAAGATTCAATGCCATTTGAATGAAGAAATTTTTTTCCTCAACTCAGTCCTAAATGGACTACCCTGTATCCTGAGACTGTATGCCCTGGTTCTAAACTCCCCAGCCGGGGAAAACAACCTCCCTACATCTAATCTGTCCAGCACTGTTAGAATTTTATTTGTTTCAATCAGATCCCCTCATCTTTCTAAACTCTGAATACAGGCCCAACCAAACCAATCTCTCCTCATAGAACAGTTCTACCATAGCTGCTTTCAACCTAATGAACCTTCACTGCACTCCCTCAATGGCAAGTATGTCCTTTCTCAGATAGAGAGACCAAAACTGCACACAATTCTCCAACTGCAGTCTCACCAATGCCCTGTGTAACTGCAGTAAGATTTCTGAACTCAAATCCTCTTGCAATGATGGCCAATTTGCTTCCTCACTGCTTGCTGCACTTCCTTATCTACTTCCATCTTCTGGTGGACAAGGATACCTAGATCCTTTTTCCACACTCACTCTTCCGAATATATTATCATTTAAATAATACTCTTTCTTCCAGAAGTTTTTCACAGAAGTGTACAACTTCACATTTAGCAACATTGTACCACATCTGCCATGTGTTTTCCCTCTTGCTCAACTTGTCTAAACCACACTGAAGCCTCCTTGTATCCTCCTCACAACTTACAATCCCACCCGGTTGGTGTCGTTAGCAAGTTTGGAAATATTGCATCTGGTTTCCTCATCCAGAATATCGACATATATTGTGAATAGCTTTGGCCGAATACTGATCCTTGTGGTACTCCACTAGTCACTGCCTGCAACTTGGAAAGATACATTTATTCCCACCTTCTGTTTCCTGTCCGTATATTGCCCCCTACCCAGAGTGCTTTGACATTGCTCACTAACCTCTTCTGAGACACCTCATCAAAAGCCTTCTGAAAATTCAAATACACTATATCCACTTGATCTCCCTCATCTCCCTTCACACTTAGAATATTGTGTTCAGTTCTGGTCACCTCATTACAGAAAAGATGTGGAAGCTTTAGAGAGGGTGCAGAGGAGATTTACCAGAATGCTGCCTGGACTGGAGGGCAGGTCTTATGAGGAAAGGTTGAGGGAGCTAGGGCTTTTATCATTGTAGTGAAGAAGGATGAGAGGGGACTTGATAGAGGTTTACAAGATGATGAGAGGCAGAGATACAGTGGATACCCAGAGACTTTTTCCCAGGGCAGAAATGACTATTACGAGGGGGCATAATTTTAAGGTGATTGGAGGAAGGTATAGGGGAGATGTCAGAGGTAGGTTCTTCACACGGAGAGAGTGGTGGGCATGTGGAATGCACTGCCGGCAGTGGTAGTGCAGTCAGATACTTTAGAGACTTTTAAGCAACTCTTGGATAGGCACATGGATGAAAGTATAATGTACAGTATGCAGGGTAGTTTGGTCTTAGTAGGCTAATAGGTCAGCACAACATAGTGGGCTGAAGGGCCTGTACTTTGCTGTACTGTTCTATGTTCTAAATGACCCAAAAATTTACTCTAGATGTAACGTGTATTGGGAGTATTCCAGAACTTGGGTCCTGGGTAGCTAAAGATGCATTCCACAAGGTGGAACGATGAAAATCAAGATGCACAACTGTTAGCATTAGAGAGGTCAGAGGGTATAGAGTTGTGGAGATAGGGAGAGGGGTGAGGATTAGAATTTTAATATGGTGGGATTGGCAGTGACCAACTGGACTGATGGGTGAATGGGTCTTGATGCAACTAAGGAAATGGGGAAGAGAGAGTCAGCCAAGAAGTATCAGAATTTGCTCACAATAAGATGTGCTTAGAAGATAGGAGCAGGAGGAGGCTATTCGGTCCTTCATGCTTCTAGTATAAATAGTTCTGAGACTGTATAATCATAAATAGAGGAGGTGGTGACAAAGTGGTAATGTCACCACACTAGCAATCCAGACCCTAATGCCCTTTAGGAAAGGTAACTGCTGTCCTCACCTAGTTGGGTCTATGATATGCTCTAGACCTACATGTGGTTGACTCTTAACTAGAATGCGCAATAAATGCTGGTTTGGTCAACAATACCCATATACCATGAACAAATAAAAAAGGCTCTCAAATAAGACCTGCTGCCTCTCTCCTCAGGAGTTCAACTTCAATTGAGAAACAAAAGACAACTCAGTTTCACACAACAAAGCATATTAGTCTGTCCTGAGCTCATGAAACAACTGTATACAGGCAGCCCTGGGGTTTTAAATGGAGTGCATTCACAAGTTGATCAGTACGCAAGGCGGAACACAATGTTGGACAATATAAAATTGCCGTTCTTATGTACAGGAAATTTTCATGTGTCAGGTCTTTGAAATTACATCCCTGCAACTGGACTGTATTCTGAAGTATGAGCACTTGTACATTAGACATCTGTAAGTCGGGGAACTTCTAAGTGTGATTTTTTTGATGAACTAAGAGAATCTCTCAAAATCTATGTTGAGAAATAATTTGTCTCCCATATTGTTTCCCATCTAATTCTAAAAGGAAAAGTTTTGAACATAAAATAACACGTATCTTCTGATTGTACAGCTGTATTTATGCACCTTTGTGCTCCTTACTAGTTTTTCTTAACTGAAGGCCCCAGCATCTTCTAAAAGCCTGAGTCTCAAGTGAGTACAGTATTTTCACATCTTAGGGTGGGACAGGTCTTACAGCCATGTGCGCACCTTCTGAACACGTGCAGATATTTCCAGCAGGCAAACTGCATCATCATGGCAATGAAGCCTCTTCATCGTGCAAGGATAACAGACTTTTGCCTCAAAAGACTTTTAAGCGTAGCAGATTGTGAATTCAGCCAAGTGAGAGCATTCATGAAATTTTATTGGCAGGCACCGAGCTGGCCATGTTCAGCTGACATAGACAAATGATGATGACAAGAATTGGGTTTTAGAACGCTTGCCACCTAATGTCTAAAGTTTGCAATTACACTGTGACAGGTGAGGAAAGAAAACGGAGTGGGAAATGTTGACATAGCAATTTGTAAAGGTAGGATTGACAGGAAGGTGTGACAGAAATCACGACAACAGGAATTTGGATTTGTGAACAGCAAGTGTAGAATATTTCTGAACACTTAAATGGTGTTTCTCTGTTATGAAGAGCTCACAGACAACACCTGTGTTCAGCAGTACCAACTGTTTCTTTGTTGACTGTTACAAAAGAAAACAAAGATTGTTTATCCAAGAACAAATTTTTAAAAAAATGTCATCTCTTCATATCGGAGGCATTCAATTTATAAGGTTGCCTTTTCAGAAACATTCATGAGGAATGGAAAGACATTTCTTTCATTCTTTCCTGGGATGTATTTAGCAATTCTGAAGAATCCATAATGGGCTCTAAAAGTTAACTCTGTTTTTCTCTCCGTAAATACTGCCAGAGCTGCTGAATTACTCCAGTAATTTCTGTTTTTATTTCAGATCTCCAGAATCAATGGTATTTTGCTTTTCCATTAGGCTTTTGTCAACATTGGTGTAGTGTTTGACCCGGTTATGAGCTTTTGACCTCACATCCATGAAATCACTCAGGGTCTATTTTCACTTCTGTAGCTTAGCTGACTTCTCCTCTGTCTCAGCTGATTTGCTGCTGAAACCGTCATCCACACCTTTAATACACTAGACTCAATGATTTCAATGGCTACTGCCCAACTGTCTACCTACAATAAAATTGGGGTCATCCAAGTCCTGATGCCCATATTGCATCAGTTCTGTTCCCCTGTCACCTAGCAATTTACACTGGCTCCCACTGAAATGGCAACTTGACTTAAAATTCTCATTCTTGATTTCAAATCCCTCCATGGCTTCACCCCTTGTTATCTCTATTATGCCCTCGTCCTGTACAACCTTCAGAGATATCCGTCTTCACCCAATTCTGGTCTCTTCAGCATCCCTGGTTTTAGTCATTTTACTGTAGACAGTTGATTTTTTAGCTTCTTGGGCCCTGAGCTCCAGAATTCCCTCTCTACCTCACTTCCTTCCTCTATAATGCTCCTTAATACCTACCCTTCGTGACCTAGCTTTTGGTCATCTAATCTAATCTGTCCTAATGTGGCTGGATAGCATATTTTGTTACATAATTTTCTCATGAAGCACATTGGGTATTCTATTAAGTTACAGTCTTGATATAAATGTAAGTCATTCTTGTTGTTATGATCACTAATCCTTTTGAAAGGTATGCATCAACCAATCAGGCTTTTAATTATTCATTTCATCTTCTAGGTAATGAACTATGTTTCCAATTATAGTCTCAACTGCAGATTTCATCACATTTTCAAACTAGAGATACAGTAGCAGACACCAGCTTGTGTAATAGTGACTAATCAGGTAAACATAGACCCTCACATACAGACAGATAGTATGATCATCAGGTACATGCAGACAGATCCTCAAGTACAGTCAGAGCAGGTACAGGTACAGTCAGACCCCTCATGTGTACACAGTATCCCCAGCAGCAGTTATTGCCGCATGTATTTGGCAGTGCCTCTCTCTCTCAACCAATTATCAACCAACAAGTTCACTGGTAACATGAGCAATATTCACAGCCACCTACCTTGAACACCTCAGAGAAGAATCCTGACCCAATTTTCTCACAGTGGAAATCATCGATCCTGGTCAAGGTGGAGACAGCGCTACGCAGTGCTCTGTAGGAAGAGGGGCGGAGATGGCTGCAACCAGGTATCGCACCCAGCACTGGAGCAGAATACGGCCCAGGGTCAGGTATCAATACATCACTAGACAGGTCCAATCTGAGCGCTGATTCTTTCGACATCTCCCCTCACACCTCACATCCCCCACCCCCCCCAACTCCTGAAATCTGTTTCACATTTTTCACGAATCAAGAAACTCTTAATGACAGGGTGGTGGGAGAGGAGGTGAAGGGAAGATTTCCAGGATTTATAGGCAGGTCTTCAAACCACCAGAATCAAAGATGGGTCCACTGTAGGCGATTTAAAATTGATCAATCAGAAGTGATCAGCTCTAATTGATAATGCAGCACTGGCTCAGATTGGCAAGAGGAGAAATCAATGATACTGTGCCAATCAACTGATAATATGACAACAAGTACCCTCTGATTTATGAGTCAGTCAGTGATCTGGTTCCAGTCAAGAGATTATCCAGTAACAATCGAGTGATAATCCAGTTTTGTTAATCCAGAAAGTGACAATTAACTGATGATCCATCAGGCAATAATTAAATCCTGATCTATTGGTAACCTGGCTCCAATGAATGGATAATCCAACAATGATAGATTGATGGAGTGACAATTCATCAGTCAATAATCAGGGTCCAATTTATTGATAATCAGCCAATTCATCAATATACGACCAAATGTCAGGATCTCAGCAACCCTTTCAGCAGGAAAGTGCCTGAAATATACTCCTCCAGGGAGGGATCCTAAGGAAAACACTAACCTGAAAGCAGGCTCAATTTGGACAGTGTGAAACAGGAACTGCAGCAACAACCCTGAGATAGAATCGGTGTGAAGACGTGCCTGATCGATCAAAGGCAATCCTGAACAAACTTTATCCTGATCCCAGTCCTCCCCAAACCCTGCTCCAAGTTTGCTCTGGGTTCCCCTCTCATTCAGCTCCAGGTAAACTATCAGTTTTCTTTCTGATGCCGCTCCTGGTCTAATCCTAATTTCACCTCACACCTTGCTCTTGGTTTGAGCCTGGTTTAATTTTTCCGCTGGTCTTGGTTCTTCTCTGATATCGCTCCTATTCTGACCCCGGTCTAAACGTGCTCCTGGTCTAATCCAATTGCTGGTCTGATCCTGACTTCCTGCGTTGATTGTACTCCAAATCCCGTTCCTGGTTTCCCTTCCAATCTTGCTCCAGGTCTGAACCTGTTCCTGGTTTGATGCTGGTCTCTCTCTAATCCCACTGCTGATTTGATCTTGGTTTGCTCCCTGATCCAGCTCCGATCCTGGTTCCCGTCGATAATGACGATGTTGGCGCTGCCGCTCCTGCTCCGGTTTTTTTTTTGTTTTTGTTGGCTCCGTTTATTGCAGCAGCGAGCTCGGGTTGAGATCGTGCTCCGGGAGTGATCACTGGGGGGTGTGTGTGTGTTATTCCGGAACGCTGTCTCTCCCACACACTTGTGTATGTGTATGCTGCTGACACTCCGTGTTCCCATATGTGGAAGCCACGGAGGCTGGGTAGAAGGCGGCGCTGCTGAAATGCCCCCACCCCACTAAAGACTTCCTTCATTCTCCACCCTGTCACTGAGGGATAGACGGACCAGGCGCCGCCTGTGGGCTGTATAAATTCACTGGCAATCACAGACTCGCTACATCCAGAAAATACAGGTTGCAGGTCAGTGAGTGGAAAAAGAAAACAAATGACCTAAAATGTCACCTTTAGTTCTCTCAGGACAGTGACTTAAAAGGAATTAAGGGATTTACATATACATATTAATCAATTAAAACCTCCTGATTAAAGATTTAACACATCTTAGGTTTACTACATCCTCATCAATGGTGTGAACCTTTGATCTTTTACTTATAAATTCTGTGTCTGATAACTTCCTCTCTCACTAACACTGAGGCTCCAAAAGCTTGTGTTTTCAAATAAACCTGTTGGACTATAACCTGGTGTGGTGTGATTGCTGACCTAGTCCAACACTGGCACCTCCACATCATCCATAACCTTCAACCAACATCACTCAAACAGCTTCATCAGGTCACTCGTTTCAAAACATTAACTCTGTTTCTAACTCTCCTCAGATGCTGCCCAGAACTGTTGACTTTCTCCAGTATTCTTTCTTTTTGTTTATCAGGCCACAGTCACATTGCTAGCTAAGGAGATCTTGCTGTATGCAAATTGGCTGCTAGGTTTTTCCTGCAACACAATTGTTCAGAAGGAACAATCCCACTGTTTTTCAGAGCTGTTCCGCCTCCTTGAAGGATCAAGAACCCAGCGGGCACAGACTTAGTGATTTATGAAAGAAGTAAGAATGATGTGAGGTGGAAAAATGTTCACACAGGAGTGTCTAGGGACTGGAAGCATTGACTGCAAATATGGTAGGGGTTCACAGAGTGTGAGGGAAAAGGATGATTATTTTAATAGAGACAATGTGTAAGGGTATGGGGAAAAGACAGGAGACTGGCACTAAATCATAATGCTTATCTGGATACCCAGTGCAGACACGGTTAACCAAATAGCCTTCTTTTGTGCTGTAAGATTTTTATGATCCAGTGAATTCCACCATGGCCTCTTCCCCATCCCACCTCACTGATCTGCCCCAGTTCCACAGTACTCCAGATCTCCATGTTCTTCCAATTCCGGCCACTGAGCATTTCCTGATTTCAGCCGCGTTAAACGGGCAGCTATGCCTTCAGCCATCTGGGCTTCAAGCCCTGGAACTCCTTTCCCAAACCTCTCTAGCTCTGTCTTCCTTAAGGTGCTGCTTTAAACCTTCTTTTCCTGCCACGCTTTTGATGATGGTGCAACACCTGTTTTTGTAATTCAGTGTCAAATTTTGTCTGACATCAGTTCTCTAAAATACTTTTGGGAGATTTTGCAATGCAAATGATGCTCTATAAAAGTGCAAGCTACATAAATGCACTCATCTCGACAAGTCTTGACTAGTATGCTGTCACACACCTGACTTGTGCCTTGACGATGGTGGATAGACTTTGGAGATTCAGGAGATGAGTTACCCACTGCAGGTCTCCTAGCCTATGACCTGCTGTTTTAGCCATCTTAATTACATGGTTAAGTTTCTGGCCAGTAGCCCCAGGATCAAGAATTCTTTAGTATCTGACATTCTTCCAGTACAGTAAAAGAAATAACTTGTATTTATAGAGATAACAAGGTGTAGAGCTGGATGAACACAGCAGGCCAAGCAGCATCATAGGAGCTGCTGTGTTCATCCAGCTCTACACCTTGTTATCTCGGATTGTCCAGCATCTGCAGTTCCTATTATCTCTGATACAACTTGTATTTATATACAGGATCGGCTTCCATGAGTACAGAACATTGTAAACCCCTCACATCTGATTATGAAACTCAAATTTCTCTCACACTGTTCAACACCTCAAGACATCCTAGAGTGCTCTACAGCCACTAAGTACTTTTTGCCCCTTCATTACTGTTGCAAAATTGGAAAAACAGTGGACACTTTGCTCACAATAGACAATAATCACATAAACAAATTGATAAATTTGTCATAGCTTTCACAACCTCAGGAATCCCAAATCACTTTACCAAGAAATAACTTTGGAAGTGTAGTGTTGTTGTAGGAGGGTCTTGTGGCGCAGTAGGTAACTTCTCCACTTCAGCCAAAAACTGGTTCAAGTCCACACCCCACAAGTGGTGGGCACAGAATGTATGGTCAAACAGGTTGAGTATTGACTTGGAAATTCATCCAACACACCAATGTCAGGTAGTCCATCCTCTGGATTACCATATACTCAGATTCATTGGGGGTCAGGGGGTTCAATGGCCAGTGTGTATCAAATGGGAACCAACAGCATGGGGTTCAATACATTTCCCCCTGTTCCATCTGGAAATGATCCAGGACCTGCCTCCTTGTGGCAGAGGTTGAGGTTCTGTAGTTTGGACAGCCTCCAAGCAGAGAAAAAGATAAAGTCACTTGTAATGTAGAAAACAAAGCAGCCAGATTAGACACAAATGTCAATGTGATTCAGTGAAATGGATTGAAGGATAAATATTGGTCAGGTCATCAGAGAGAACTCTCCTCCTCATTATCAAAAGAGTGTTGTGGGATGTTTTTTGTTCACTTGTAGTACGTGGGCATCTCTAGCTGAGTCTGCTTTAATGCCTAGCTGCCCTTAAGAAGGTGGTGGGGAGCACCTTCTTGAACTGCTGCAGTCTACGTGCTGTAGGTTGACCTACAATGCCCTTAGGGAGGGAATTCATGATTTTGACCCAGCAACAGTGAAGAAACAGTGATACCTTGTCAAGTCAGGATGAGTAAGATCATTGCAGGGGAACTCGCAAGTGGTGGTGTTCCTACTGTACCTGCTGTCCCTGTCTTTCTAGTTAGAAGTGGTTGAGGGTTTGGAGGATGCTATCCAAGGATCTTTGGTAAATTTCTGCCACATGGGGGACAGTCACTGATGGCTGGGACCTCTGGAGGGTGACTAGAAGGTCATTGGACGTGGTGAGAGAAAACAAAAAGCTCAGCTGCTGAGAAGAGGGGCCCAGAGAAAACTGAGGCCAGAGCATCCTGCACTTTCTCAGCTCAGTGTATTCCTCTGCAGTAACTGAAGCAGAGACTGCTCTGTCAGAGTGTGGCTCCTGGGCCACACCAGACGACATATAACAGCGTTTACTACTACAGTCCAAGTGATGGTCTTTTGTGAAAGAAGGCAGCCAAGTGAGGAAATATGGAACAAATGTCAGTAGATGAAGCTGAAATTACAAGTCAGTTATAAGTGTTGGAACAGGCATCTCTTCCAATATTTATTGCAGCTGGTTTGAATGGAATAAAATGGTGAGTGATTTGTGGATGGACAATAAATGCTGGCTTGTGGAGGTGGGGCGAGCTGTCATGGCACAGTAGTAGTGTCCCTACCTCTGAGCCAAAAGGCTTGGGTTCAAGTCTCACCTGCTCCAGAGATGTAAAGTAACATTGCTGAACAGGTTGGTTAGAAAACGTAATAAACACTGTCTTGGCCAAAAAAAAAAACATTAAAACAGCCAAACCTGTTATGCACAATCTCTCAAAATCAAGATCCATGCTTGGAAATTCTCCTGCTGCTTTTTGCATTGTGTCTTGGGATCTATTAAATCCATCTGAACAAGCAGACAGGGCCTTAGTTAACTGTCTGATCCAAACAACAGCATTTACTCATGTGATGCACTGAGTTGTCATCCTTGACTGATTGCTGGAGTAAGGCTTAAAACCAGAACCAACCATCTGACACTTAGATAGTAATACCACAGCACAGTCAAAATGGCACCCAGTGGGCTTGAAACAAACAAGTCCCTTGACAGAGACATGGGATGGGTATTCTCAGTGCGAATACCTACCAGGAATGACAGTTAGTCAGGCAGTGGTAGTTTGCAAAACAAACTGACATTTTCAAAACAAGGTGACAGAACAGATCCAGACGCATTAGTCTGAAATAAAAACGGAAAACGGTTTTGGAGTAGGCTGCCCTACGCTGGAAGTACTCTGCACACCCTAGCAGCATCTGTGGAGAGAGAATCAAAGTTAACATGTCAGGTTAAAAGCTTATTGTCAGAACAGTTTGGTAACTCTGGCTGGAATTTTCTCTGTCCCATGGAGGCGATTCAAATTTAGAATGAAGCGTGGTGTGTCAACTTCCTGAAAAAACTCAGCAAAAGCTGGTATTCTATCAGCAAGTCACGTTTATTTACACGTGAATAGTACTTGAAACTGGTCCAGGTAGCACAGACCCATCTCCTAGAGTGAACAGAACCTCTGACACTCCTGTTTATATCAGTCGGCCAGGATTCCTTAGTTGGACCAGGTTAACAGCTCCAATCAGGGAACTTGTATTCTGTGAAGTCCACCTGGCTAACTTCGTTCCAATCACTACATCCCTCTTCCTGTAAGTCCTGGGATTCAGGCCTGTTCTTTTTCTGTGGGCCATTTTCACACCAGGTCAGGTTGCTCCAACTCTTTCTTGGGGATAGTTGCAGTTTGTACCAGACGTAGCCCATCTCTTGTGCCCAGAGCATCTCGGCTGAAATTCATTATCTGGGTGGTAACGGCATCGAGGTTGCAATACCTGCTGTGTCCATCTCATCCTCAGAGATTTATTCAATGCTAGGCGGAGGGGGAGAACCCAAAGGCAGCCTTGCCAGATGTTCAGAGGGGCTGGATATATTTTGCTCCTGTCCCGTTTGCAGGGTTGCCACTTTCATGTAATCCACATGTTTGTTCAGAACCTCCTCTCCTATTTGAACTTTGTATGTCACAGGACCTGACCTCACATCAACTGTGCCTCTTACCCATGCAGAGCCATTCCCATGGTTTCGATGCCATACTTTGTCCCCTGCAGTAAGCTGCCTCTATTGCTTACAGAAGACTTGTGTTTGGCATTGTGTACTGATGCTGTTCCACCCTCCCCCACCCAAGTCCAGGAAGACCACGTTTAACCTAGTGTGAAGTATTCTACCCATTTGCAACTCTGCTGGAGCTATCCCTGCAGTTGCATGATAGGTGGTCCTATAATCAAACAGAAATTGGGACAGTTTGGTATTGAGTGAAGCTGTAAGCTGTTTCTTTAAGCCTGCCTTCAAAGTTTAATTACTCTTTCTGCCAGACCATTGGACGACAGATGGTATGGAGCTGTCTTTCCATGCCAAATGCCATTTGACTTTAGGAAATACTCAAACTCCCTCCTGGTAAGTGATGGCCCATTGTCTGTGATCAACACTTCGGGGAGTCAGTATATTGCAAAACAAAAGGCTCACAGCTTTTCTATTGTCCTCCCTGTGTTTGATGAACGGACTCTGTACATGTCCAACCACTTTCAGTGGGCGTCCACAATGACTAAGAACATTGAGTCCATGAAAGGGCCAGCATAGTCGGCATGTAACCAAGTCCAGGGTTTACCAGCTATTTTCACAATTATGGCGGAGCTGCTGGTGGTAATTTTTGTCCTTGTTAGCATTCTGGGCACAGAACCCCCAATACAGCTATGTCAGCATCCAATCCTGACCACCAACTTCTTGCCAACAACTTCATCTTGGAAACGCCTGGATGACCTTGGTGGAGTTCAGTCAGTACCTGGAGGTGATTTTTGCTCAAGACAATCACTATTGCTCCCATAATAATATGTCATCCTCTACTGTGATCTGGTCTCGCCGGGTCCAGAAAGGTTTCAGTTCTAGTTGTGGTGGCCCTTTTGGTGTCCCCATCACCACCAGCTGTTTTAGTTTTGCCAGGATGGGATCTTTTTGTGTCCACAATCTCATATTGTCAGCTGTGACTGGAAGGGTGTCCAGAAAGTTTAAAACTAGAACTGACTCTTCTAGTGGCAGTACCACCAGTGCTGTATCCACCATTGAGAAACGCCTCAAGGCACCCGCATTTTCCACTTGGCCTTGCGGATAGTGTTCCAACTTGTAATTATACGCACGCAGAATAACAGCTGAATTCAACCTGAAGCTATGGGCAGCATAGCCCTCTCCTCTTTAAGTAGCCCAAACAGGGGCTTGTGGTCCATTACTTTATTATTTAAATTTAAAGGTATTGGTGGAACTTCTCATACCAAAGATGACCATCAAACCTTCTTTCTTATCCAGGCATGTTTCTGTTTGGCATCAGCCAAAGTCCAGGAAGTATATGCTATTGGGCATTCCTCTCCGCTGGACTACCGGTGAGCCAACACTACCCCAATACCGTACAGTGAGACATTGCATGTCAGCACCAGATCTTGCTTGGGATCATAATGTGCCAACACCTTAGATAATAGTTACTTCTTCACTTCCCTGAAGGCTACATCTTGGCAATGAAACCATTTCCAAGGCTGACCCTTTTTCAATAGCAGATGTAAGGGTGCCAGAATGAAGGCCAGGTTATGTAAGAATTTTCCATAATAATTCACCAGCCCAAAGAAAGACCTAAGCTCCAGTACAGACATGGGAGCCAGGACACCATTGATCACCCAATGAGTCCAGAGCGAATTTTGATAAAGACTGGTTCTCAATCGCCGATACAGCTATGCCAGTATGATCTCCATTAGAATGGGGTAACCATTTAACCAGATTTTTATTTTGATTGGTTCTGATTTGGATGTTGCTAAGCAATTTAACTGTTCCAAACCAGCTGTACATAGACTTTCTAGGGTGCGCATTCTCCTGGATACCAGCCCAGACTCTTTTGCAGTCTTGCTCTGTATACTGGCAGAAACCACAATGGCCTGCTCGCCCAGATCCTCGGGGAAATTTTAACTGTTTGGCCAAGGCTTGGCTTCGTTTTGGGGTTTGCTCTAAGCTGACCAAGAGTCCCTCTGTTCGTAATATGTCTTGAATGAAGCAATGCAATTACCTTCATTCAAGTGGTGTCCCCCAAACTCAGTTAGCCTGGCGAGGGTGTCCACTTCTGTTGGCATACCCTGTAACTCATATGCTCCACTTGCTGCATTTTGTAATGACAAAGCCACTTGCAGTGCTTGAAGTCCATTTGAGCTTCAGCTAGTAGGTGCTTTTGGTCATATCATCAATCCCACTTGTTCAATCCCAGTTGCCACTGACCATAACTCCACGAAGACCAATATCCCATCATCAAGTCACCCTTTATTTGTACGTGCATAGTACGTGACACTGACCCAGCTAGCTCAGAGCCAGTTCCTGGACTGAACAGAACCCCTGGCACTCCAGTTTATATCTGTTAGCCAGGACTCCTGATCGGACCATTCACTGTCTAGTCATACCTGAAATAAGCTGCTCCCAGTCTATATTTGCCAGATCCTGTCTAATGACATTGAAATTGATCTTCCCTCAGTTTAGAATCTTAACTTCTGCACTATCCTTATCTCTTTCTGTAATTACTTTGAAACTTTCAGAGGTATGGTCATATCCCCAAATTGCTCGCCCACTGAGATATCAACCACTTGATCAGCTTTACTCCCTAGGATTAGATCTAGCACTACCACATCTCTAGTAGGAATATCTATGTACTGGCATGTAAAACTCTCCTGGGTGCACTTTAAAAATCCCACCTGGTCTAATCCTTTCACACTAACGTGATCCCAGTTAATGTTAGCAAAGTTGAAATCTCTTATTGCTACAAACTTATTCCTCTCACACTTTTCTGAGATTTGCCTATATGTCTGCTCCTCTATATCCCTCTGACTGTTGGAAGGCCTGTAGTATAGTCCCAGCAAAGTGATGACTTTTTTTTATTTCTAAGCTCTACCGAGATGGCTTCATTTGAAGATCTTGTTAGGACATCTTCCCTCATTACCGCAGTGATGGTTTTCTCTATCAATAATGCAATGCCCCCACCTCTCTTACATCCCCATCCCCAATAATCGCGAATGAAACTTCTGTATGCTTTAAAGTTGAGATGCTTATGTTTCTATGATCAATGCTCTAACTTCATCCATTAACAGTCAGGTTCCATGCATTAAAATAGAAACAATATAGCTTGCCAGACTTCCCATGTGCCTTATTTTTCCCATGTTTTCTCTCCTGCTGGACTGTCCTAGCATTCCTTTTATATCTGACTGAATCTACTCTGTGCTTCATCCCCCTGCCAGATCTATATAGAACCACTCCCAAAGCATGAGCAAACCTCTCAGCAAGAAAATTGGATCCTTTTGGTTCAGGTGCAACCTGTCCAATTTGTACAGGTCCTATCTGTCCCAGAAACTTGTCCCAATGATCCAAAAATCTAAAGGCCTCCTTCCCACACCATCCCTTTAGCCGCATGTTCACCTAGCCTATCTTCCTATTCCTATACTCAGTAGCATGTGGCACTGGAAGTAATCAGAAGAGTACAACCTTCGTAGTCCTCCACTTTAATCTACAACCTAACTCCCTAATTTCCTGTTGCAGGATGCCATTTCTTTTTTTACCTATGTCACTGGTATTGACAGTGCTGTTCCACGTGTGCTGGCTGCTCACCCTCCCCCCTCAGAATACCCTGCAGCCGCTCTGAGATATCTCTGACCCTGGCATCAAGGCAGCAACACGCCATTTGACAGTCTCAACTGCTGCTACAGAATCACCTGTTAGTTTCCCTTAAAATCAAGTCCCCTATCACTAAAGCTGTCCCAGTCTTTATCTTCCCCTGCTGTGCCGTAGAGAATCCATATCCCACCCCCACCTTCCCACCAACTGTATCCAATACTGTGCTAGAGGGGATGGCCACAGCAGACTCCTGCACTACCTGCCCATGCCTACTCGTCTTCCTGGTGGTCACCCACTGTTTTGCTCCCTTTCCTTACTTGTGGTGTAACCAACTCACTAAATGTACTATTCACAACATCTCAGCATCATGGCTGCTCCATAGTGAGTCCATCTACAGCTCCAGCTACCCCATGTGGTTAAGCAGGAACTGCAGCTGTACGCTTCCTGCGTACTTGGTCACCATGGACACTGGAAGTCTCCCTGATTTCTCCCATATTACAAGAAGAGCATTCCGTGGGTCCAGTATACCTCCCACTGTGATTCTCAACAACCACAAACAATAAACTTGGAACAAATTACTCAACCTTACCCACAACTCAACAAATCAAGGTAATCACTCCCTCCCTCTCTCTCTATTCCTAATAAACTGCAAATCAAAAACAAAAGGACTTTACACTTTGTTTCCCTCCTGGTACTTCTCCTTCAGTCCCTAAAGCTGGTTTCTAAGCAACCAATCACCGCACTGCTTCCCAGTGACATCACTCAGATTGTTTCTCCCTATTCAGAATGAAGTTTATTTTTATTGCTCAGCATTCAGCACAAGCTCCTCCTTCACAGGCTTCGCTCCAATTCCCACTGAATAGCCTCACAGACCCGTCAGTAAATTTATCACTGACAGCTCAGTGCAGGCTCCTCCTCCACAGGGTCCACTCCTAGATTCTAATTCTCAGTTCTTAATTTGATTTCAATTAAAATTCCTACCAGACTTTTAGGTCTTAAACTGTAAATATTTCTCATATTTACCCTCAATCTGAAAGTAACCTATAACAGATAGGCAAAGCAGCAGGTAATACTAACCAATGAACTTATGGTTTATCTGTGATGTCACTCTGCTTTATAATTGGCCCCGATCCTGAGCTTCAATTTATCCTGTTATAAAGACCTTACAAACTATGAACAGAAAAAGCAACCAAAAATCTTTTTCCCCCCGCATCAAATTCCCACACTGCTCTAAAATCTCCAAAGTACACACTCAGGCTGCTCCTTACTTCACAAGTGGTCTCTCCTTCCTGACCATGCAAAGCTTATTTACTTATACATTCTGATTCTACTTTAAACAACTGCACTATTTCAAAGAAACAAGACATGTTAAAACTACCAATTACTTACCAAACTAATGTTTCTGGGATTCAATTCTTGTTCCTGTCTCTTGCTTCCCCCTATTGAGGAACTTGTTTCTTTAAAGATCAGAACAGCACCTCCTTCTTCCCTGCCTCAAAATTATCTCATTCACCTAATGGCTAGAGTTAAATTAGCACTCTGCCTGGCAGGACTAATTTGATTTGAGCCTCATATTATTTTGCGTCAGGACATGTGTTTTTGACGTGTATTTTGTATGTTTGCGAGTACATGATTCACAGCTTCAAGTTAAACATGGGCAAGGAAACCTCCTATTGATTACCACATACCACTCTCGCTTGGTGAACAGCACTTGGAGGAAGCATTGAGGATGACAAGGGGCAAAAATGTGCTCTGGGGAGATTTCAATGTCCATCACCAACAGTAGCTTCACAGTAGCACAACTGATTGAGTTGTTTGAGTCCTAAACAGCATAGCTGCTCGACTGTGTCTGCAGCAGGTAGTGAGGAATCCAACAAGAGGGAAAAAGATACTTTTGAGGAAGGGTCACCGGACCCGATACATTAATTCTGAATTTTCTTCAGCTTTTCCAGCAACATCTGTTTTTGAGGTTGTCGACTTGCTTGCTCAGCTGGGTTGTTCTTGTTCAGATGTTTTGTCACCGTGCTCGGTGACATCATCAGTACAGCCTCTGATGAAACGATGTTATCCTAATCCACTTGGAATTTATATTGTCTGGTCCATTATGGTCAGTAATGTCATTTCTGGTTTTGATCTGTATGGGTTTGAATATGGGATCCAATTCTATATGTTTGTTGATTGCATTACGGTTGGAGAACCGTGCCTCTAGGAATTCCTGTGTGTGTTGATGTTTGGCTTCGGCTACTGTGGTTACCTTGTCCCAATTAAACTGATGGCCTTCATTGTCTGAGTGTACCAATATTAAGGAGAGTTTGTCGTGCCATTTTGCTGCTAGCTAATGTTCATGTATTCTAATGGCTAGTTTCATTCCTGTTTGTCTGATGTAATGTTTGTGGCAGTCGTTGCATGGTATTTTGTAAACCATGTTAGTTCTGCATGTTGTGGCAATGGGGTCTTTAATCCTTGTTAGTGTTGTCATAGGGTGGCTGTTGGCTTGTGGGCTACCATGAGTCCTAGTGGTCTTATGAGTTTTGTTGTCAGTTCCGATATGTTGTTGGTGTAGGGTAATGTGACCAGTGTGTTAGGGCGTACACTGTCCGCCTATTGTTGTCTGTTTCGTAGGCATCTGCGGATGAAGTTGCGGGGTATCTGTTGATAGCGAGGATTTTGTATAGGTGCTCTTCCTCTTTCCTGCGTAGTTCCAGAGGGTTGCAGTGTGTCTTGTCCTGTTTAAATAGTGTCCTAATGCAGCTTTGTTTGTGGATGTTGGGGTGGTTGCTGTGGAAGTTGAGGATTTGATCAGTGTGGGTTGCTTTTCTGTATACTGAGGTTTGAACTCCCCGTTGGTCATACGACCAACTTTAACATCCAGAAACGGAGGTTGATTGTTGTTTTCTTCTTCCCTTGTGAGTTTAATCCCTGCAAATACGCCATTGATGAGGTGATGGGTCTCTCCTAATTTGTTGCGTTTAATAATGACAAATGACTCGTCTACTTACTGGATCCGTAGTTTAGGTTGATTGCGCAGGAGGGTGGTGTGTTCTAGTCTTTGCATGACTGCTTCTGCAATGAGTCGTGAGATAGTTGATCCCATTGGTGTACCGTTGATCGGTTTGTATACTTGACCATTAAATATGAAGTGTGCGATGAGGCACAGGTGTAGTAGTTTAAGCATGTTGTCATTGCTGATGGAGCTGCTGGCTTGCATTGCTGCTTCCTCTAGTAATGTGACCATTGTTTCTTTGGCGAGTGGGATGTCGATTGATGTGAATAAAGGTGTGATGTCAAAGGATACCACAATCTCATTGTCACTGATTTTTATGTTCTTGAGGATATTGAGGAAATCTTGGGTTGAGTAGATGGAATGGGATGATCCATCGACTAGGTGTTTCAATCTCTGTTGTAGATCCTTGCCCAGTTTGTGTGAAGGTGTGCCTGGTAGGGAAACAATAGGTATGAGAGAGTGTCTGGTTTGTGTACTTACGGAAGTCCATGGAAGATCCTACAACAGAGACTGAAACACCTATTTGACGGATCACCCCATTCCATCCAGTCTTGAATTCAGTGGTCAATTAAACAGCTCACTGGAGCCCCACAAATATGCTCACGCTCAATGATGGAAGAGCCCAGCACATCAGTGCAAAAGATAAGGCATTCGCAACAATCTTCAGCCAGAAGTGCCAAGTGGATGATCCATCTTGGCCTCCTCAAGTGGTCCCTGGCATTCCAGATATCAGTCTTCAGCCAATTTGATTCACTTCACATGATATCAAGAAACGGTTGAGGGCACTGGATTCTGCAAAGGACATGGGCCCTGGACAACATTCTCGTCATAGTACTGAAGACATGCTTCAGAACTTGCTGGTCCCCGAGCCAAACTGTTCTAATATAGTTGCAACACTGGCATCTACCCTGACAATGTGGGAAATTGCTTAGGTATGTCCTGTATACAAAAAACCAGGACAAATCCAATGCAGTCAATTGCTGTCTCATCAGCTTACTCTTGATTATCAGTGCTGGAAGGCGTCATCAACAGTGCTATCGCAGAGCACCTGCTCAGCAATAACCTGCTTAACGATGCTCATTTTGGGTTCTGCCAGGGCCACTCAGTTCCTGAACTCATTACCGCCTGGGTTCAAACATGGACAAAGCTGAATTCCAGAGGTAAGGTGAAAGTGACACCCCTTGATATCAAGGCCACATTCGACTGAGCGTGGCAAGAAGGAGTCCAAGCAAAACTGGAATCAATGGATATCGGAGGCAAACTCTCCACTGGTTGAAGTCACATCTGGCACATAGAAAGATTGTTGTAGTTATAGGAGGTCGGTTATCTCAGCTCCAGGACATCTTTACAGGAATTCCTCAGGGTAGTGTCCTAGGCCTAACCATTTTCAGCTGTTTCATCAATGGCCTTCCCTCCATCATAAAGTTAGAAGTGGGGATGTTCACTGATGATTACATAATATCCAGCAACATTCATGACTCTTCTGATACTAAAGCAGTCCCTATTCAATGCAACAACATCTGGACAATATCCAGTCTTGGGTTGACGAGTAACATTTGTGCCACACAAATTCCAAGCAATAACCACCTCTGTGAGAGACAAACTAATCACCGCCCCTTGACATTCAATGTTGTTACCATCACTGAATCCCCCACTATCAACATTCTGGGAGTTACCATTGACCAAAATCTCAACTGGACTCATCACAAAAACATAGTGGCTACAAGAGCAGGAATACTGCAACAGATTACTCACCTCCTGACTCCCCAAAGCCTGTCCATCATCTACAAGGCATAAGGAGTGTGATGGAATAGTCCCCATTTGCCTGAATAGATGTAGCTCCAACAACACTCAACAAGCTTGACACCAGCTAGGACAAAGCAGCCCGTTTGATATGCACCACATTCATAAACATCCACTCCCTCCACCACCGACTCTCAGTAGCAGCTATGTGTACTATCTACAAGATGCACTGCAGCAATTCACCAAAGGTCCTTAGATTGCACCTTCCAAACCCATAACCACTTCCAAGTTAAATTAGAAGGGCAATTGATACGTGGAAACATAACCACCTGTAATGAACACAACCATCTACATCACTCACCATCCTGATTTGGAAACATATTGCTGTTCCTTCACTGTCTCTGGGTCAAAACCATCTGTTCTTTGGGTCATAGGTTCAGTGTTGGACTTTCATCTTCACTAATGTTAGTCCGCTTTCTTTCCTTTGAGTTTTGGTGTTGGATCCCATTCAGGAACACCACACACATGTGATTCAGTAACTCCTGGAGCCAATGGATAACATGGATCAAATCTCATATCTTTGGACCCTCCCTTCAACATTGTCGCCATTGAGCCAGCCCAGCCTTTGACAATCTGAAAAATAGCGTGTATGCTGAAAAAGCCTTTATATCTGGCAGCACGGGTCTACATGGCAGTAGTGTTACCAGGCCTACTGTATGCATTGGAGATGTGGATGATATATAAAGGAGAGGTGATGGTGAAGTGATATTGTCACTGAACTAGTAATTTAGAGACACAGGTTTGAATCCTGCCATGGCAGATAGTAGAATTTGAATTTTAAAAATTTCTGGAATTAAAAGTTCAATTGTCATAAAAAAAGGTTCACTCCAGCTTTTAGGGAAGGAAAGATGTCATAGCCTTTGTCTTATTCCAAACCCAGAGCAGTGTGGTTGGTTTTAATTGAAATATCTCTGAAACGGTCCAGCAAGCTAATTTGTTTCAATAACTGCTAGAAAGTCTCATAAAGAAATGAAACTGGACATTCCATCTGGAAATGATAAAGACAAACACAGCCCTGTCTACCCCACAAACTCCTATTGATTAAAATATAGTGTCCAGTACCAAACTGGGAGAGCTGTCTTACAGACTAGTGAAGAAACAGGCTGACATTGTCATACTCGTGGAATTGAACCTAACAATGTCCCAGTCACCACCGTTACTATCCCTGAATATGCCCTGTCCTGCCGGCAGGACAGACCCAGCAGAGGTGGCAGCACAGTGGTATACAGTCAGGAGTTGCCCTGGGAGTCTCCAGTGTTGACTCCAGACCCGATGAAATCTCATGGCTTCAGGTTAAACATGGGCAAGGATGTACCGCCTCCCTCGTCTGATAAGCGTGTACTCCACCGTGTTGAACAATACTTGGAGAAAGCAATGAAAGAGGCAAAAGCACAAAATGTACCTTGGATGGGGATTTCAACATCTGTCACCAAGACTGGTGATCTAATGATCGGACTAGTCAGGTCCTAAAGGATAGTGCTGCTAGGGGCAAGTGGTGAGGGAACCAACAAGAGGGAAAACATACTTGACATCACCTTCATCCAGTTCTGAAGAAGGGTCACAGGACCCAAAACATTAACTCTGCTTTTTCTCCACTGATGTTGCCAGACCTGCTGAGTTTTTCCAGCAATTTCTGTGTTTGTTTCTGATTTACAGCATCCACAGTTCTTTTATTTTTTTCTACTTCATCCTTAGCAATCTACCGGCTGCGGGTGCATCTGTCCATGATAGTATAGCTAAGTGTGATGACTGCACAGTCCTGGAGGAGACCAAGGCCTGCCTTCACATTGATAAAACCCCCCAGAGTTGTGTGGCACTAACACTATGCTAATTGGGACAGACTTCCAACAGGTCTAGCAACTCAAAGCTGGGCATCCACGTTTGATGTTGGTTCCCATTCAGGAACACCACACACATGTGATTCAGTAACTCCTACTAGACAACATGAATCAATTCTCACGTCTTTGGTGCCTCCCTTCAACATCATCGCCATTGAGCCAGCCCAGCCTTTGACAAACTGAAGAATAGAGAGTTTGCTGAAGAAGACTGTGGTCCATCAGCAGCAGCAGAATTGTACTACGAGACAACCTGTAACCTCAAGCAGCGCCTTAGTGCATCAGCTTCCCCCACTTATGGCGGTGCGTGTATGTGGGGTCTGGCAGTTGGTTGTGTAGTCAAATTATAACCCAATGTCATCCTCGTACTCGGTTGCTGCGGCAGCAGGGGTTAAGAAGCAGCGGCCATGTGCGAGTGCACGGTTCTGTTCGGACTGAGTAAACCGCTTTCGGGCCAAGCCCGGGGGAACTTGGGCACGCGGAACCGAGGCGGGAAACGGCCACCACCGCGCGAGCCGCCTCCGTTTAAATCTCCCGCGCTCAACGGGGATTGGCTACGGCTCGTCACCTGGTCAGAAATAACGGTCACTGGCTGGAAAATACCTGGAATGACAACGTCGGGATGTGAGTGTAAAGGCCGGGAATATATAAGGGAAAACATTGGCAGTGTGAGTGAACACACTGGGAATGAGGGAAAAAATCGGGAATGCGAGGGAGAACGCTGGGATTGCGAGTGAAAAGACTGGGAATGCGAGGGAATGTACTGGGAATGAGTGAGGGAAAACATCGGCAACGTGAGAGAAAACACTGGGATGCCAGTGAAAATACTGGGAATATGAATGAAAAGATCGGGAATGTGAGGAAATCAACGGGAATGTGAGTGAAAATACTGGGAATGTGAGGGGAAAGATCGAGAATGAGTGAAAATACTGGTAATGCAAGTGAAAAGCCTGGGAATGTGAGGGAAAACATCGGGAATGCGAGGGAAAACACTGGAAATGGGGGAGGGGGATATCGGGTGTAAGGGGGAAACAATGGGAATGTGAGGGACAGTGTCAGAAATCTGAGCGAAAATATCGGGAGTGAGGGACAAAACACTGGGAATGTGAGAGAAAATACCAAGAATGTGAGGGAAAATACTGACAGTGTGAGTGAAAACATCAGAAACAGGAGTGAAAATGTGGGGAAAATACCTGGAATGTGAGAGAAATTTTTTAGAATATTGGGGGAAAACATCGAGAATGTGAGTGAAAGTACCTGGAATCACAACATCTGAAATGTTAGGGGAAAACACCAGGTATGTGAGAGAAAATACTGAGAATGCGAGAGAAACCACCAGTAGTTGGAGGGGGGAGGTGTGCGGGGAGGGTTAAACATCAGAACTGCGAGTAAAAGTACCTGGAATGTCAGTAAAAGTACCAGGAATAAGGGGAAAGAGATCAAAACATGAAAGAAACTACGAGGAATAAGGGGAAAACGCTGGTAATATGAAGGGAAATACCCAGAATGATGAAGAAACACATCAGGAATGAGAGGGAGAATATTGGAAATTGGGATAAAACTGACAATGTGAGGGGAGAAAAGTTCAGTAATGAGAGAGTGAGCGCAGCAGGAACGAGAGTGGGATGCAAATGGGGAAGGGATAACAAGGCGTGGGGTTAGATGAACACAACAGGCCAAGCAGCATCATAGGAGCAGGAAAACTTGACGTTTCAGGGAGAACACTGGGAACTTGCGGGCAAAGATCAAGAATATTGGTGAAAATACTGAGAATGTGAGTGAAAATGCTGGGGAAGTGAAGAAAAGACTGGAAATGTGAGTGAAAACATTGATATTGTGAGGGGAAATACTGTTAAACGTGAGGGAAAATAGTAGGAATGTGAGGAAAAGCACTGTGATTATGAGGGCAGAGATAGGGAATGAAGTAAAAACATTGGCAATGTGAGGAAAAAAAACTCTTCTGGAAAACTGAGATAACACAGTGTGGAGCTGGAGGAATACAGCAGACCAAGCAGCATCAGAGGAGCAGGAAAGCTGACGTTTCGGTTCGGGACCCTTCTTCAGAAATGGGGGAGGGCAAGGGGGCTCTGAAATAAATGGAGAGAAGTGGGAGGGAGTGGCGGTGAAAGCAGATAGATAGTGGAGTGGATAGGGTGGGAGAGAAGACAGACAGAGCAAGGAGGCGGGGATGAAGCTAGTAAAGGCAAATATAGGTAGGTAGTGGTGGGGATTGGTCAGTGAGGTGGGAGGAGTGGATAGGTGGGAGGGAAGGCAGACAGGTCAATGAGGGGGGGTGCTGGTCTTGGGATGAGGTCTGGGGTGTGGAGATTTTGACTAGTAAAGTCCACATTGAGACCATTGAGTTGTAGGCTTCCAAGGCGGAATATGAGGTGCTGTACCTCCAGTTTTTGGGTGACATTGTTGTGACACTGGAGGAGGCCCAGGATGGACATGTTGTCCAGGGAGTGGGAGGGGGAGTTGAAGTAGTTTGCGACTGGAAGGTGTCGTCGTTTGTCACGAATTGAGCGTAGGTGCTCGACAAAGCAGTCTCCGAGCCTCCATTTGGACAGAATTCCCCTTGTCCTCACGTAACACCCCATTAACCTCCAGATTCAACGCTTCGTTCTCCGCCACTTCCGCCACCTGCAATCTGACCCCACTATGAAAGATATATTTCTCTCCCCACCCTGATCTGCCTTCCGGAAGGACTGCTCTCTCCGCGATTCTCTCATCTGCTCCACACTCCCTGCTAGCCCCACCACCCCCGGCACCTTTCCCTGCAACCGCAGGAGGTGCTACATCTGCCCCGACACCTCCCACCTGATCTCCATCCCAGGCCCCAAAAAAACCTTCCACATCAAACAGACATTAACCTGCACATCCGCTAATGTGGCCTATTGTATCCGCTGTTCCCAATGTGGCCTCCTCAACATCGACAAGACCAAACGGAGGCTTGGAGACTGCTTTATAGAGCACCTATGCTGGGTTCACGACAAATGACAACACCACCCAGTCGCAAACCACTTCGACTCCCCCTCCCACTCCCTGGACGACATATCCACCCTGGGTCTCCCCCAGTGTCACAACGATGCCACCTGGAAACTGGAGGAACAGCACCTCATATTCCGCCTTGGAAGCCTACAACCCAATGGTATCAATGTGGACTTTACTAGCTTCAAAATCTCCCCACCCCCGACCTCATCCCAAGACCAGCCCCCCTCTCATCCCCTCCTCATTGACCTGTCTGTCTTCCCTCCCACCTATCCGTTCCCCTCACTTCACTGACCAATCCCCACCACTACCTACCTACAAACACCTTTACTATCTTCATCCCCACCTCCTTGATCTGTCCGTCTTCTCTCCCACCCTATCCGGTCCACTATCTACCTGCTTTCACCGCCAGCCCACCGACTTCTCTCTATTTATTTCAGAGCCCCCTTGCCCTCCTCCATTTCTAAAGAAGGGTCCTGACCCAAAACGTCACCTTTTCTGCCCCTTTGATGCTGCCTGACCTGCTGTGTTCCTCCAGCTCCACACTGTGTTATCTCAGACTCCAGCATTGGCAGTTCTTACTATCTTCTGGAAAACTGTCCCGTTCTGGTCATCCAGTCATAGGAAGGATATTATCAAGCTGGAGAGGGTTCAGAAGAGATGTCCCAGGATGCCAGGTATGGAAGTTTTGAGTTATAAAGAAAGGCTGGATAGGCTGGGACTTTTTTCACTGCAATGTAGGAGGTTGAGAGGTGACTTGATAGATGTTTATAAAATAATGACAGGTATAGATACAGTTAATGGTAGTTGTCTTTTCCCTGGGATGGAGGATTTCAAGACGGTGGCCACATTTTTAAGGTGAGAGAAGAGAGATTTAAAAAATACATGAGAGGCAAATTTTTTACACAGTGTGTGGTTCACGTGTGAATGAACTTCCTGAGGAACAGGATGTGGGTACAATTACAATGTTTAAAAGATAGTTGGATAAATACAGGAAAGGTTTAGAGGAATATGGGTCAGGAGCAGGCTGGTGGGACGAGTTTATGTTGGGATTATGTTCGGCATGAACTGGTTGGACCGAAGGGCCTGTTTCCATACTGAATGACTCTATGACCCAGTGACTGGAAGGTGAGTGAAAATACTAGTCTGATGACCCCTCGATCTCTCTGCACTGAAGCATTTCGAATGTTCTCTCCATTTAGATAATAAGTTGCCTTTTTATTCTTCTGACCAAAATGAATAGTTTCACACTTCTCTACAATAAACTTCATCTGCCAAATTTTGGCCCATTCACCCTAACGTATCTATATCCATTTGTAAATTTTTCATCTCTTCATCATGACATGCTTTCCCACATATCCTGTGTCCTGTCTTTAGTCACAGGAGAGGTTCCAGAGGAGTGGAGAATAGCCAAAAGTTGTTCATTTATTTAAGAAGGGCAATAGAGAAAATGTGGGAAACTCCATGCCAGTTAGTGGTAAGTAAATTATTGGAGGAAATTCTTAGGGATACTGCTCTACTGCAATATTAGGCATTAATACCGTGCTTTTCTACTGTAACAAGGCTTAATCCTGTTATATTTACAGTGACCAAGGTTAATCCTTGAATATTTAAAGTGACTGCTGTATATCCTTTCACAACTTAATATTGCAATTCATATTTGGAAAATTGGGGACTTATTAATGATAGGCAGCCCAGCTTTATGCAGGGGAGATTGTGTCTGAGAAACCTGACTGAAGTTTTTGAAGACCTGACAAAGATGATTGTTGAAGGCAGGGCAGCAGATCATAGAATCCCTACAGTGTGGAAGCAGACCATTCGGCCCATTGAGTCCACACTGACTCTCTGAAGAGCATCCCTCCCAGATCCCCCCACGCATGCGCGCGCATGCTCACACACACACACACACGTTCCCTGTAGTCCCGCATTTCCCATGGCTAGTCCACCCAGCCTGCACATCCTTGGAGACTATGGGCAATTTAGCATGGCCAATCCACCTAACCTCCACGTCTGGAGGAAACCCACACAGACACAGGGAGAATGTGCAAACTCCTTGTTTGTCCCTGTATAAAATGATCCAAATCACCAGGAGGGGAGGGAGTTTCACTGCAAGTGGTATACATAATATCACAATGGGGAAAGTCTCTGCAACTGAATAGAAAATGACATATCAAATTAGAGTCAAAAAAGGTGAGAGGCAAACAACTCAAGGACAATTAAGCAAGGTTTGTGAACAAGTATGAAACTCAATTGCAGGACGGAGAGACTGCAATGATGGAGCTGAATTTGGTAAGGAGTATGAACTGTTGATGAAAAGTGACAAATGGAGAGTACCAAGACCAAAGTGTCACATTTACACGAATCAACACTATTCTGCTGCAATATCCGACTTTAATACTGTGCTTTCTACTGTATTAAGGGTTAATCCTGTTATACTTACAATGACCAAGGTTAATTCTCGAGTATTTAAAGTGACTGCCATATGTCCCTTCACAACTTAATATTGCAATGCAGTTATTCACTCAGATATATTACGCAGGGCATCCACTGAACTATTTAATACTGAATAAACTATTCAGTATTAGTGGTGAATGTGATGAGATGTGTTATTTATATATATTAGTATCATTTTCTAAAGAGTTTGGGTTTCAAAATATTGGCATATTATTGATTTTTAAACCAGTTCACAAAAAAAAGAGGTCAGTATTTCCAGCACCATCATAAGCCCCCAGCAGTGTGAATGGAATTTTGATTATACTGTGGGATTTATGACCAGAGAGAGAAAACATTAAGCCATTAGCTTTGCAGAAGCCAGGATGAGCAAGTTTCTAAAACAAAAAGTTTCAAAAACTTTTAGGTAGTCAAAAGGAGATCTAACTGGGGTCGGAAGCAATTGCATTCTTGCCTGAATAAAGAGGATTGTTCAGTGCAGTTAATGAAATACCTTAGTGTAAGAGTTATAGTTTCTGAGAATATGCAGACCTAGAGTATTTGGTTAGAACTTTGCAGATTGTTTAGGACTGTGAAAGTGTAAGCTGTCAGTTATATGGATTTTCAGGAAAGGGCCTTATAGCTCATGGAACTGGACTTGGGAAGAGGTTATTGAACCAAATTTAAAGGAAACAAATTTCTTTGGATTTTTGAGCAACTGTAAAGTTGCAAATGTTAAAGATGTATGTTTATTTTGAGATAACAAGATGTGGAGCTGGATGAACAC